>OY292313.1:57421713-57967976 GCA_958496155.1 Sisyra nigra
ATCCGAGGTAAGTATAATGTGTAATAATAAAGACACAACATCTAAACGACTTCAAAAAAGGGAAGAGGGTCTCAATTCGATTGTATATTTTTTATGTTTGTAACCTCAAAATTTTTGACTGGGTAAGCCGATTTTGATGTTTTTTTTTTAGCTTGAAAGCTGGTGCTTCCCGTGTGGTCCCATTTTAATTTGAAGAAAATCGTTCACTTCTAAAGGGTTGAAAACTAAGGGATGAAATATTAACTTCTTATTGGATAGCTCACGGAAAAAAATAGTGGTGTAAAATTTACAACAATAAACTAGTAATATTTTTACTGCACTTTGTGTTCACTATAACCACAAATGTAACATTAGATAACACACTGTGTTGTATTCAGCTCGAACGTATAGTATTTTTAACTACCATAGTGTAGTCAATATATGTAGCTGTTACAACTTCTGAGTGTTGTACAATTAACAAATTTTGCGCATGCGACGCATACAACATAACCAATAATTTTTTACAAATAAATGCAGGTGTCAAAAATTTCAATCATTTTTACTAATTCGTGTAGTAAACAATACTAGTTTTTTTAATTTCATTTGTCTGGTAAACGTTACCACACATGGTGTCAAAATTAAAAAATAAAAATTATAAAAAAATGAAAAACTGACTTCAAAATAAATAAAAAATCTACAACTTACAAATGACTAGAATGATATGTTGTACAACTATTGTTATTTTTGGAGTTGGTGTCAGCCAAGGAAATAAATATTAATGTTAATTTCTAAAAAGGTTTAATAGTTGGTTAATGGTATTTTTTTAGTTTAATGGTCGCTAGATATTGTCACAGTAATAGTACATTAAAAGTTCATTTGAAAAATAAATTTCGTGTGGTATTCTCGTATATGGCTAAGTACCAATATATTCGTATTTCCTTAGCTGACACCAACTCCAAAAATAACAATAGTTGTACATTGTATCATCCTAATAATTTGTAAGTTGTCGACATTGCAAAGTACGCCAATATTTTGTTACTTTTTAGTGCATTTTTGATTAAGATTTATTATTTATTTTGAAGCCGGTTTTTCATTTTTTTATAATTTTTATTTATTTCTAGATTTTTAGTGATCTGAAGTTTGATAACTGATTTTATTTCTTTGAATATGGGTAAACCTACTAAAAGCGCTGCTCATATGAGGCAGCGCTGTTAAATTTTAAAAGTTACTACATCATCCCTTTTAGCTCTTAAGGGTTGAAATTTTTTGCTTTTAAATTTAATGATAGGACTAAGTGGAATACTCTTTCCAATAGAAAAAAATCATCAAAATCCGATGATTCAGTTTAGTAAAACAGTTTAGTTGGTTATTGGTATTTTGTAGTTTAAAGGCCACTAGATGTTGTCACAGTACTAGTATATTGTATAAAAGTTCATTTGAAAAATAAATTTCTAAGGTATTGTCGTTTATTGCTAAGTACTAATATATTCGTATTTCCTTCGCTGACACCAACTCAAAAAATAACAATAGTTGTACATTGTATCATCCTAATAATTTGTAAGTTGTAGACACTGCAAGGATACGCAATTGTTTTTTTTTCTGTTTAGTTCATTTTTTGTTTATGATTTTTTATTTATTTTAAAGTCGATTTTTCATTTTGTCAAAATTTTTATTTATCAAGAGCCTTACGAGTGTTTCTATTTTCTGATTTAATTATTTCCACACGGTCTGATATTTTATTGCATATAACTAATCAAATACAACCTTGTGAAGTGATTTTACTTGAATACATAGAAAACAATTACCGCCTCACCATTTTCACCGCTTCCAATGATTATTATAAAAAATAAGTTATATAAAGTAATTTTATACAGCATCCTTTGCAAATGAAACCCATACAAGTTAATAAATTTAACAAGCAATTATGCATCTAGTTATAAACTCAACAAAATTGTATTTTGCTCATCTAAAAATATATTGAATAACGATCAGTGCTGCGTCATCATATTAACTACGTCACTGAACAGCAATGACAACATGTACAATGTCGTCATATTTCTCGAGTCTAGAATGATGTAATCTCAATAAAAAATTGTAATATATAACATTTGAATTAATATGCGTCTGTAAGAAATCTATATAATTTCATGTCTTAAAGAAAAACGATTTTCAATTATAAACAATATGTTTTCCATTTAATTCGCCTAGGCACATATTAACGACATTAACCTCATTTTAAGTAGGTCACTTAAATCTTTATTTCTATTATTTTAGAATAAAAAAAATATTAAAGTATAAAAATCAAGGGCGTAATTATTTAACTAAATCATGATTTGTGTTTTAGCTTCCGAGGAAGAAAATTCGTGTTTATTTCAATTAATTGATAAAAGCTTCAGTCAAAACCTTGATGAATCTTTTTCACTTATTAGCATAGTACCTTGATCTCAAGTGAATTTCTTCGTTTTTTTTTCATCAATTTCATTGTAAATCTCACCAAGTGCCCTTTTTACAAAACTCAGTCAATATTAAAGGTCTAATCACTAAAATAAACTGAAACATTCGATAAAATCGTTGATTACATAAAAACAATATGGAACAAAACTTTCACTTCTGACACCAATAACTCTACGATTGTTGATAACTTTCCTCTATTTTCAAATAGCAAATGTGTTGTAACAAGGTCAAGTTTATGTCACGCACCTGACACATAAAAATGGCCTTTTTGACAATTTCATTGAATACACTTAGAAAAAAAATTTATAGTAAAAATAAAAAACTTACCATGCCGAGAGATAAGTATCCTGGAATTATGGTGTATTTTGAATAGGAATGAATTTGAAACTCTTGATAGAACAGGACAAGCACGCACTCGTTTAAAAATGACTCAACTGCATATAACTACTAATTACAATCTGTAACACAAGAAAATAGCAACGATTACAAAATGGTAATTAACACAAAAAGAAATTAAACAGAACGAGTTTTCAAAATTAAAAAAAAAAAAATTGCTGCAGTATCACGAAATCAAAGGTCAGTTTTAAGTGATATAACAAAGTCTGATATCGCACTCACAAGAAAGTCATTTTTTGGTCTTATCAGTTTTTGCGACAAATCATAAAAATTACGACTTAATCAATCGAAAACTTAATTAAAAACTTCCACAAGTCCAACATTTGATTCTTTGTTTATATTAGTGTCCGACCGAAAGTTCGGTTTCGGTCAAAAATCAAGTTTCGGTTTCGGTCAAAATTGGCCGAAACTGATTTCGGAAGTTTTCGTGCACGCTCGTCTAGTTTCGTTTCTCACGACAACGCTTTGGCGGACGCTAGCGGCTCTGTTCGGAAATTGTCAATATAAGATTTTTTAATTATGAATATTAATAATACGAAAAACCAAAAAAGTAACCCTACATATAAGATATTTAGAAGTTTTTTTTTTTTAATTTGATTTTATAACCGTTTTCAATTTAAATGTTTCCTTAAGTTTAGTAGTGAGTTACTTAATTCTAAATGTAAGTAGGACTGTCCTACTAATTGTGATCTTGGTATCTTTGTTAGTTCTAGATGTGTGATTTGATTATTTTTGATGAGACTGAAACTAAGAGTGTAATAGTAATTTTAGTAATTATTATTTTATATAAAAGGTACCTAAAAGAGATTGATAATTCTTCTAATAGTACGAGAGCTAGCGAAGTAAAAAAAAAAAGAATTTTAGGTCAGCCAGTTTTTATATATGTTATCTCTCGCACTATCCCGGGCATCATCCCGGGCTGTCTGGCTGTCGGGAGAAGTTGCGTTTATTAGTGCGCATCGCAACTGTACAGGTAAAATATTGAAATTTTCAGAAAAAAGAAAAAGTTTCAGATGAAATTTGTAGAAAATAACATTTAACATTTCGTAAAGCTGCTAGTTTGCTCGCTACAAGCTTGTAAAGCGCATTGTATACATGTCGGCACAACGGCTGTATCTCTGAACGGTCGGCCATTTAAATGACGTCACGTCGAGCCAGCGTTTCCAAGCTTGTAGCGGGCAAACTAGCCACTTTACGAAAATTAGTCACTGGACAATTTTTGTGTAAAATGTTATTTTCTACAAATTTCATCTGAAACTTTTTCTTTTTTTCGAATATTTCAATATTTTACCTGCACAGGTGCAATGCGCACTAATAAACGCAACCCCTCCCGACAGCCAGACACCCCGTTTGATGTCCGGGATAGTGCGAGAGATAACATATATAAAAACTGGCCGACCTAAAATACTCTCTCGAAAACGTAGCTAGCTCTTAAACTACAAGTACAAATACAAACCAAAGTATTAATTAATAAAATTTCAAAATACCAATTCTTAGTATTTAATGAAACAGTAACAATTAGTGACTTGATTATTGATAACTGATAAACATTTTTCTATGAGAACTTAATTTGAAAAGAAATATAAAAAAAATTATTAATATTTTTTATATTTTATATTAAATAAATGATTACAACAAAATTAACATACTGTGTTTTCATTTCATGTCCGAATAAATATGCAGAATTATGGGTAAAATGCACCAAATTACAGCATTTTAAGGTATTTTATACTTGACCACGTGAGTTTCGGTTTCGACTGAAACTGAAGCCACGGCCGAATATTCGGTTTCGGTCGGACTCTAGTTTATATGTTATCCAAAGACGCACTAACGTTTTATGTATGGAAAATTTACGTTTTAGTTTCCCAAGGAAAATTTGCAATTTTTTGATTGAGATAATTTTTCTACTATATTGAACATAATTACTTTTAACATCTAACATTAATGAACAAAATTAAATATTCATCACTAACATAACTTTCTAAATTAAATTGTACATAATTTTAAAATCACTTTTAACTGAATTTTATCACTTTCGTTAATCAAAATTTTGAAATTTACATAAAAAGTAAGACAATGAAAACATGTTAGACGAATCGATATACATAGATTTGTGCTATACTATAGAAAAAGAGGTCACTTAAAGATATTTTACGACTTAAAGCGCCTTAGCAGCTGATAAATTTGGAAGGCATTTAACTTTGTATATAGGTACAACAAAGTCAAAGGAGAAATTCTTTGAAAATTCTATAAGCTGCGACGACTTTTTTTCCACCAAAAAGCTATCGCTATAAATTCATAAACAAAGGGAAATTCCATGCTAAAACGAGGAAAACGTAAAGTTCATTGAAACGGGCAATTTGCCAAAAACTTCAACGACCAAACGCACAAAAAGGGGAACAACGTCCGCAGTAATCATCGCCGTTCATTTGTCTTTAAAGAGAATAAAATTGGCAGTATGCATTGAAGCGGTAGTTAAACATATGTAAATATTAATCTATAAATTATGGCTTTATTCAACTAGGATAAAAGGTGAGCCGTTGTTGAAATAACGGAGTATATCTTTCGATATATTTGCAAAAATATCTGTCAGCCTCATTGTGTCAAGGGCGTTCTATTAATGTCGTTAAAATTTCGTTGATGGAAACTCAATTCAATACGATTTTACTCATTTTCCCATAACAAAACGTCCAAAAGCCTGTTCTATCAATAAAATTAGAAGCTATTAATGTATCACGACTCGCATACATGCACTAGAACGATAAAGAAATGGAAACATTTTTAAATTAATCATCCATAGAAAAAGTGCAATACCAATTTATTGATAAAATTGCATCACATTTTTTAATACACATGGAGTCGAGAATTTATAGGACATTCACCTAAGAACTATTTAAAGTGATTCAAGACAGGCTCTATCTCTTTTTAACCGTGAAAATCAAATAAAAACCAACATTTCCCTACTCCGCAAACCTCATAAACATACAAATAGAATCGTAAAAAATAACCTTGAAAAGTTCCTTTCGTAAGGATATAATTAATAAAATTACCGAAAAGGCTTCGCTCGTGGAAACTTAATAAATTTAAGACACGAGCACCGAAATTAATTACAACCTTTTGACGATTATAAAGTATGATTAGTTTTCTACGTTTCAAAATAATTTTATACGAGTTTACAAATATTTAGCACGACGACAAATACTCCTCAGTTATTGTCTGTATATAAATAAATGGGAATTGAACGATATTAAGACTTTGCATTGATAAATATTGGTGCAACAGTCCATTCATTTGACATGATAAATGATGCAAGTAAAATCGGTAAACTTTTCAGTTAATAACATATTTATGTACTTTTTATTACTAATATTTGATAAAATATAATGGAATTATATTGACAAACTTAAACTTGAATAACTTATAAGAATAATATATAAAGCTGAAAGTCTAATTCTTGAAACATGCTAATCTCAAAAAATAATATTTACGACGTTATTATTTTCTAGTGTGAAGTACTTTTTTTTTTGAAGTAAAACTTTTTTAGACAGTGTTATCGTGAAGCAAATGAGACTTTGGAGTGAATTTCGTCAAAATCAAATAGTTACGCAAGAGAACAAAAAGACACGGCTAATGAAGAAAGTGGAGTAAAAGAAAGCGACGTTTCGTCATTTCGTTACACGAGAAAGAAGAAAGATACGACATATAGAGAAAGAAAACTATATATTTCTATTCTTAAAACGACGTTAACATTGTGATAAAGAAAACAACAGTGCGAATATTGAATAAACATAATGTTTTCCCCCTTGTTTTTACAATAATATTCTACATTCTATAATTTTTAAGAAATTTATCACGTATATACTTTTATCACGTGTACAGTACTAAAAGCGCAATTTTTTATCATATAAGGGGCCATTCATATATTACGCAAGACGTTTCTGAGGCTTATCCCCCCCGCCCAATGTAGGAAATCATAAGATTACAACTAACAACCCCTTCTCCTTCATAAGAAATTTTCGTAAAAAATGAAGATACTTATAAAATAACCATTTAATAAGAGCGATACTTAGTGCGAAATATTAAAAGGTTTTAATTCAAAATCATATGTAAAATCAGATTGTCCTACCCCCCTCTGCCGATATAAAAAATTGATAATATTCAGTCTAGCCCCCCCCCCCCCCAAATGCCTTACGTAATTTATGCATAGTCCCTAAGAGGTTTTCTTTAGATCACAGGTACATTTAATCGTTGCTTGACTTGATTTTCAAGCTACTTGTTTTAAATTTGAGTTAATATTAAATCAAGCACAAGTCATATTTATACGTAAATATCAAATTAAGTTAAGCATTGGTTTTGTTATTTTATTTTCAAATCAAATCGTCAAGCGCAATAAATGTCCAGCTACTTGACTTGACCTGATAAAATCCTAGTTACATTGAATATACTTAAATTCTTTCGAATCCGTACAAATTTATAAGAAATTTACAAATGGTTTCTAAGCAACAAAAGTGTTTGCATTTCCTGTGTTATTATCTTACGCGTTCATAAAACTATTTAATTACGAAATTTTCATCAGAATTCGTAAGAAATTGTGGTACTTATTTGAATGGGATTTGTTAGAAATGATCTCTGTGTCACAAATTCGTATACGAATAAAATTTCGAATTAATTCGTTTCCTAGGTAACCTCAGCTTTCCATGAATAAATATCGTGTTTTTTTTTTATTATAGTTTGGTTTAGTTTAAAAAGGGTTAGAATATGGATGGAATGCCTTAGTCCTCCTTTTAATGGCTTAATTATTAGTGTGAAAAATGCTAACCTTCCTAATTTATGTGAATTAAATCATAACCAACAATTATAGTGATAAAAGATTTTTTTAACTATGAAGAGCATGGCTTAAATCTTTTATCATTTCTTATTTTCAAGGCTATAGGTATATAATCAAGTCATAAAACTAATAATGTTTACTAAATTAATTTTTTTTTTTAATATGGAAAAAATCACTTTCTTCATTAACCATATTTATTACAAACCAAGCAAATATGTTCCAGCAGTGTCATTTTACACGAGTAATTGCTAGTTATAAAAATTCTGAAGAATACAATTGAAAATTACAATAATAGACAATGGTAGAGCAGGTGTATAGGTCCCTAAAGGGTTAATCGTAAACTGGTTTTTCAAAAAATTTTAGGTCTTAATACTAGCAAAAAAAAATTGGTTTTCTGTAAAGTCGGTTTACGGACGATACTTTTACGTGATAACGTCCTAAGGAACACCTAATTGATGAAAAATTGCGCACTCTTATGAATTGAATTATTATCACTGTATTATCATTATTTTGTATAATACAAAGAAATTAATTAAAGATTACCATTTTTTTCAAAATGGAATCAGACTGAAAATTATCAAGGAGAAAACCAATTAAATATTAAGTAAATTGTAAAAGAATAACACAAAACACGTTGTCTAGGATTCAACAATTGCCTCTCTATCACTTGTATCGCGTTCTCGCTTGCATGCACAGGCTCAAATGAAACGTGACAAAATGGACGTTCTTTTTCAGACTGGCTGCCGTAGTTTATCAATTAATAAGACGTTATCATGTCAAAAAAAAAAAAAAACTAGTTTATGCAACTTATAACTGAAATTTTGTAATCCATTACATAATGTTCGCTTAGAAATCCTATGTAAATAAAATAAATGCGATAGTATAATATCAAATTGGAAAATACATAAGATAAGAGTCTTATAAAAGAAAACAGGAAACATAATCTTAAGACCTTTTAATTATTTGATAAAATATATCTTTCAATATGATATTAGTTTATTCTATGGCTTGAGAAGAAGCAAAATAACTCGATTTAAAAAAAAAACAGTGGTTGCGTGTACTTATGTACGCGCGTGAGAAGTTATATTTCTTTGGTATCATTAAAAATTAGTTTTTATTAATTGAATTCAAATAATCAATTTTAAAAAATTGTAAAATAATATTTAATAATAATAATAAATATATTTAAAGATATAAATATTAAAAATAAAATTAAGAGAATAATATTTTAATTTGTATCAATAAATAATATCCAAAGGAAGCTGCCAGACCAGAAACCGAGTGGTTTTGCGGCCAACTTCATTTTGTTAATTTTTGTCTCAAGATGGCCGCCCATTTAACAATTTCACTCTCATCATTTTTTCATAACGCGCCTAGAGAAGTATAACTTCAAAAATTTGAAACCTATTCAATTAATCACTAGTACAAAAATAATTAAAACTTTCTTTCTTGAAACGGCTACCTTTGTATGTTCACAAAGAATTGTTTAAATATTTTTTTTTTGAGAGTGAAATTTTAAAAAATGATGGATTTTTGATGAAAAATTGAACACTGAATGCGTGTGAATAAAAACTGTACTTATTTTTGTTAATTAAAGAACGCAATTGAAGCAAATGCACGCAAAGTTAGTCATACTTTCTAACGCGATATTAAACAAAGACATTAATAATCCAAAAACTATGAGAGATAAATATGCGTTCAATTAACGATTAATATTCTAATTGCTTCTTCTCTTCCATATGCTTGAATTTTTTTTCTTATCTTATCAAACAAAGGCATTTATTTCTCTAGAAATAGTTTCGATAAACAACAATTTATTATCTCGATCGAAAGTGCAACTACACTAATAGTCTTTCTTACTGAATTTCATTGATTCTCCTTGGTGGATGCATAGAATTTTTTTTTTAATATAAATGAAATAAAATATCCAAATGTGAACACATCTGAGGTGGGTTTAATCGCTTCACTTTTTTGCTTGCAAACAACGCACATACTAAAACCACAGCGACTAACTGTACTTTTAATACTCAAGCATGCAACACTTTTTTTTTCTTTTCGAAATAAGAACTTTCTTCAACTGAACTACATTATGCTTAGCAAAAAATGCCTAACAGATGCGTACACAAATCCTACCTCCCAGTATCAAGTCGTAACTGGTATTTTAGTTATCAATTTGCAAATTATTTACACTTTATTACTATTAATTATTTATAATAATTTTTTTTCCAAATACGAATTCTAATATAACGATAAAAGAGAATGGCAGAAAACAATAATAAAAAAAATCATGACGTCAGAGTCACAATAGTACCTGATACGCAAGTAATTGGTAGCTTTATCATATAATAAAGTGACCATATTAACATTTTTCCATTTCATATAAGACAAATATTGCGAGTTTTTTAGTGAATTAAGAAAAAAAAAAAAAAAACAAGATTTTAATATAAAGACAAATCTTGATTGCATAATAAATATTAACGAACCTAAGATCAAATAATAATTAAACAAAAAAATCGAGCTGAAATCACTCGAATTTGGACACAACTATTATAAAAATCACCAGTTATAAGTTGAACGTAACAATATACGTCTTTGTGAATAACATTCTATATAATGCAATTGCCCAACAAGAAAATGGCGACAAGACCATTTGAAAGAACTGTAAGCACTTGAAAACACAGTACGTTTCAATGTACGGGACACTTTTAATTAGGAAATTCGATGGAAATATTAACTGTTTACAAATAGTATTGAACAGAAACAGTATCGTACTTACAAAAATAGTCCAATTTTAAATAAAAATATCCAAATACACCACAGTGATGACAAGGCACCCTGCGCAACATACACGAAACTAATGAGAACTCACTGCTGGTACATATTCAATGGTCATGTGATGCAATTGAACGGCGCTGATTGGTCGAATATTTCCACAACGCTTTCGGAATATGCTTTCTTCTCTTATGAACTAGAGGGAGATCCACTTATGCACCTCCAATGTTTAGGCCGAATAAAATTTGAGTTTCTGGCTCGAATTTTCAAAAGTGCCCAACACAAATTACTTTTGAGGTGTGTTCATTGTTATTTATCATGATTTTTTTATTTATTTTTTATCTTATCTAGGTACAAAAAATGTTTCTTTAGATTCCAAGAAATACAAACTAAAAGTTTGTTATCCTTCCATACTACTTAATCAATCAATTCAATGAAGCAATCAAGAAAAATAAATTGCATTTAATACAATAATAAAGTCCAGAATATTTCAATAGATAGATTATTAAAGCCACATAATTTTTTTAAATTCTATTATAAAAAAAAAATATAAACTTTCAGTTTGAAATACTATCCCGTTATTTAGTATACCCCAAAAAAAAAAACGCAATTTTTCTTATATTTAGCTAATCTGCATTTCAACACATGTCATAAAGCAGCTGTTCATTTTTGTGGTTATGTCATAGATTCATCCAGTATTATTCCCAAAATATGCAGAAAAACGGTGAAAATCTGATACAATTTTAATATTATAATTAAGTCTAACTATTTTTCTTTTTTTAGAAATTGAAAATTATTTCACTAATATTTTAGTGAAAGAACGACATGTATCATCCGGAGTAGCTGCTATTCGCACATTATTGAAGGTCCTAGAAACTGACAAATGTAAGGAAATCGCACTCTTTCCTCTAGCTCTGAACTTATTTTCAAAATTGCTTTCAACAGGTGAAACTGTCCAAGAATTGGATGCTACTCTACGATTAGCTGTGGAATCAATGCGGAACACGGACCATCCTGTCACTTCTGTTGCATCGGGCTGTGAATTATTTCTACGATTTATCACCCTTGCAAAACTTGACACCAAAGTATATTTTTTAATAAACTGAAAGATTCAATTTTATACTTATATCGAAATATTTTTATAGTTAACTACTTAATAATTGATTTTTATGTATAGAGTGTGGATCAAAATGTTATGGGTAGTAAAACCAAGTGTTCAAAAATGGATTGTTCCATCTCTGTTTATCTTATATATCTGATATATTAACCTCTATTTTTAACCGACTCCAAAAAAGAAGGGGGTTTTCAGTTAGACGGTTTTTTTAAATGTTTGTTACTTCAGAATTTTTGACTTAATTTGAAAGAAATCTTTCACTTCTAAGGGGTTGAAAACTAAGAGATGAAAAATGAACTACTTATTGGATAGCTCGATTTTTACAATTTTTATTGGTAGAACATAATTTTAAATTAATCTCATATCCAATTTGGTAATCTTCTACAAGTCCTCTACATAGATTTTGCATTGTTGGTGTACAATGCAATTTTCAGTCATGTACATGTCATACACAAATATAAGTTGGTATTATTGTAACGAAAATCCCTAGATGTAACTTAAGGTGATGTATAGATTGTATAGCATGAAAGCCAATTGTTGATGTTTGTTGACATCGTCGGGATATTGTATTTATTATCACTATACGTATATATTATGAGATAATTAAATTTTTTAAATGTAGATAAGCCTGCGTATATTGAAAATATTATTAATTACTTTGGACCTGAATAAATACTTATATTATACCACCTTTACTATTGATGTTCTCATTAATTTTTTTAAAAATATTTTTTGATAAGATTCAACAATTTTTAATATTTTTATATCTATTAAAAAAGAAAAATATTAATTGCATGAAGTCCTATTTAATCACATTAATTGATTTCACCAAAACTTAACAGAGATGTTAATTTTAGAATTTGCCTGATGAAGCTGAAATAAAGTCGGCGAAACGTAGCATTTTTTATAATATAATATCTTTAATTTTTTTGTCCAAACTCCCAAGATTTTATAATATAAATTGAAAATATTTTCTTTTTACTCTGGCATTGTCGTGCGTTGTAAAGTTATTTACACTTTATAGAGCGATGTAAAAATTAAAAGATGTTGAAAAATATTTAGTTTATCTTATGGAAAATTTAACATCAAAATGGAATAAAAGAAAACTCGACGTTAAACATAATAAAACCTCTAAATAGTAAAAATAACTAAAATCGTTAATGGAATCTACGTAAAACAGTTAAGATGTTATCTCAAGACATCAGCTGTCTCTAGTACTGTAAAAGATTATTTAAAAATGTAGAGAAAAACATAAGTAAGGAGAGGAATGTAATACCAATTTAACCAACTTTTTTTAAAATTAATTTCCCACTTTCTTCGAAAAACTTCAAATTATTTGATAAATTATTAAAATATTTTACAGCGATATAGCTTGAGCTTTTACTAGAGATACTTATTAATTTTGGGTACAGAGATTAAATTATGTCTAGTATTTACTTTAATATCACAGAGTATAGTCGAGTCATCACCAGTTTATATTTATAGAATATATTATTTAAAAGAGTACAAGTAAAACTAATAGAATATGAAATATATCGTGTGAGAAATTAGTTTAAAAAAAATTTACGTAAACTCTAAAAATTACATGTATAAAAGAATGTTAATACAATTTTTTTTTAATGAACAAAATAATTCTTGAACATGGTATATAAATAGTATTATACGACGGCCGTTTGATGAGTCTGTGACTTTTTAAATTAAATAATAATTTTGGCAAATGTTATCGTTTTGCTCGATGTTGTATTTACTTAAGCGTTTTTCCAGTTTTTTTATTCCCAAAAAAAAAAAATAGTTTTCCTCAAAGCTCTCAAAGGTCACGTTTGTTTCGGTATATGAACACGTCTTCATTCGACCCAAACTTTTTACACCTCAGCCATTTTTGCAGGTTTGGAAATAGGAAATAGCTGTCACAGGGGGCTAAATCTGGAGAATATGCTGGATGAGGTAGCAGTTCATAGCCTAATTTGTAGATTTCGACCATGGTGACCACACACGTATGCACTCGTGCATTGTCCTGGTGGAACAGCACTTTTTTTCGCCAAATGTGGCCGTTTCTGCCTCAAAACGTTATCAAATCTTTCGGAATAGTATTCGCCGGTGATATCGTTTAACACTTTTTAAGGTAATTTACCATGAGGAGGAAGGAATAACGCATTACATGTATCCCAAAAGACTGTGGCCATGATTTTGTTGGCCGATAGACCCACTTTTAGCCTCTTTGCACGTTCGCCAGGAGAAACCCATTGCTTTGACTGATTCTTGGTTTGTGGTGTATCCATGCTTCGTCCATAGTAATAAAACGTCGCAAAAACTCGTCTGGGTTGCGATTGAACATCGTCAAACACTAGGTGGGAAATGCAAACAGTCACTAACTTATCAAACCGCCCTCGTATTACCGCCTTCATCTGTACCACGTTGTCGTCGTTGTCATTAGGTTTTACTTTCTTTTATCTCTTTAAAAGCCACATCCAACTTTTATGTATATAGATATCTTAGACTGTTGGTCATCGTCAGCTAAAAATTAAATCAAGTATGATTTTAGGTTATCGTTGTTTTTGAAATTTTTACCATTTAAAGTTTTCGAATTAAATCATAATCATAGTAGGTATTAAGATTAAACAGTAAGTTAAGATTTAACAGATACCTACCAAAGAAGTTAACATTTTCACACATATAAAATTATATATAATATTTACACAACATATTTAAATATGCTGATTTCGTTTTCATATTTTTAAAAGTGCAACAGAACGATTCTGAGTTAGTTAATGATCTGCAAAGAATAAAAAATAAATATATGTTACAGAGAATTCGTATTTTCAGTGAGATTATATTCTCACTAATGAAGTTATATTTTCAAATTACAAAATGACAAAAAATATTTTTAAACCACTAGTAAAAATGTTTTACTTAAAACTGAAAAAGAAATTATGAAATTATTAATTTTCGTTGTCTGCAATAAAAGCGGAACGGTAAAGGTTTTATTTCTGTCAACATGGAGATTGTCAAAGTTTTGTCATTTTTGAATCGGATGAACTCGGACCACTTCGAGTAAGATCGAAAAACGTTCACAATGATACCAACAAAAAATCACCAGTCACTACCAAAATTGTGTATTGTGACATGTAGATGACTTGTGCAAGATTACCTCCAATTTTTATAAAAAATACTCCACCCATAAGGGGTTAAAAATAAGGGATGAAATAATAACATTCTCCTGGCTAACCCGATTTCGATAATTTTGTTTCTATTACGCACATCTAAAAAAAAATCCACCGCTAAGGGTGAAAAGGATATATTGGAAGGAGTATACCACTTAGTTCTTTCATTACATTTAAAAGCAACCCTTAAGAGCAAAAGGGGATGAAGTAGAAACTTTTAACATTTAACGGCGCTGCCTCATATGAGCAGCGCGTTTAGTAAGTTTACCCATATTTAAAGAAATAAAATCAGTTATCAAACTTCAGATCACTAAAACTCGAAAAATAAATAAAAATTATAACAAAATGATAAACCGACTTCAAAATTAATAAAAAATGCTCTAAAAAGAAAAAAAATGATTGCAGTATCTACAACTTACAAACTATAAGGATGATACATTGTACAACTATTGTTATTTTTGAAGTTGGTGTCAGCCAAGGAAATAAATATTAATTGTTCATTTGTAAAAAAGGTTTAATTAGTTATTGGTATTTTGTAGTTTAAAGGTCGCTAGATATTGTCACAGTACTAGTATATTGTGTAAAAGTTCATTTGAAAAATATAGCGTATTTCCTTGGCTTACACCAACTCCAAAAATAACAATAGTTGTACATTATATCATCCTAATAATTTGTAAGTTGTAAACACTACAAGGATACGCAATTATTTCTTCCATTTTCATTGCAATTTTTGTTTAAGATTTTTTATTTATTTTGAAGTCGGTTTTTCATTTTGTTATAATTTTTATTTATTCTTTAGCAATTTAAAAGAAGCTAAATATTAGTTGAAACACATGGCAATTCTCACCATAGTATATTTGGTTACTTTAAGGGGGTATTTTAGTCTAGAGGCTCGAATTTTGAGCGTTTTTTTGGTAATTGATAAAAAAGAACCATTGATATTTTTACTATCCATTCTTTTTATCATTTGTTTATTTATATTCAGAGAATACACAAAATTAATATAAAAAAAAAGAAAAATTTTCTCATTGAGTTATGCGTCCTTGAAGTAGAGAGGGGAAAAAGAAGCCGTGTCCTCGTCGCCATGATTTTTACCCTTTTGGTCATCTGAAAAATAAAACAATAATGGATTCTTGATAAGTACGAATGTCACTATCTCATGAACCTACAAAACTAAAAAAAAATTTTTTTTACATAAAATGGCGGGTACTTAAAAATAAAGGTCGATTTTTTTACTAATTTTTTAACATTGTCGAGTTTTTTAAAAATTAAACAAATTTCAAATTTTCATTTTTTGTTAATTCATGCAATAGAGAGATATTTAAATAATATTTTTGCCAAATTTCAAGTAAATCGGCTGATTAGAACTAGAGATATTGTGGCTACCGCATCGAAAAAAGAGGTTTTGAGAAAAACGCGTTTAAAAGTTTCGGGTAAAGTTACATCCAGTGACAATACAATGGTAGGCAATACTTACATTTTTTTAATTAGTGATTCCTGGTTCAAAAATAATTAAAATTTTGAAAAATCCTCTTAAGGGCATATTCTTAAAGGTTTAAACTTTGAGAATATGAAAGAAAAGAAAAATCGATTTTTTCAAATTTTTAGACTAGAATACCCCCTTAAGTTACCTTTCAAGTTTAATGGGAGTAGGCAATTTCTGAGGTTTGCTCGTAACATGTAGCCTAGTTTTTATTTATGTCGTTACATTTCTTAGTATTTACCTCCTTTGTCTATTGTATATTTTCCAAGAAAATCGATTTTAAAGAGTAAATTCCAGTCATCCGTCGAAGCTGAAATCCATAATTTTTTTTTAGACTTTTGACGAATGCAAGGCAATTATGGTACAACGAGGGAAGTTATTCTTGCAAAAATTAGTTGAGTCGCGAGGAAAAGTTGCACAATTAGCATCCCAATTCATAGTCGACGGTTGTGTACGTTACTAGCAGATTAAATATGTTCAAACATTCTATGTCTACCTTGATTACAGCGAATTTTAACTCATTCAAAATCTCGAGTCGTCTTAGAAACGATGGAATTGGCTGTAAAACAGAACAAGCACTTTGAGGTATTCATCACTGAATCGGCGCCCGATAAAAGTGGCTTACAAATGGCTCGTGCATTGGAAGCCGTTAATATCCATTGCACTGTTATCCTCGATTCAGCTATAGCCTATGTCATGGAACAAGTTGATATGGTAATGCTAGGCGCAGAAGGAGTTATGGAAAGTGGTGGTATTATTAATAAGGTATTCAAATGAAGTCAATAAAACTTCCTGGCATCACTACAAGATTATTTTCTTATAGATTGGTAGCTATACAATAGCTATGTGTGCACAACAAATGAAAAAACCGTACTACGTTTTAACTGAAAGTTTTAAATTTGCACGTGTTTATCCGCTGTGTCAACAAGATATTCCCAACGAATTTAAGGTAATTTTATTTTAATACTAGCTGATACCCACCCGCTTCGCTGAGCGTATCTAAATTAATCAGATTGAATAATAGAAAATTTTACCCAAAATAAGAAATGAAGCTATTTTTACAAAAAGATAATTAGATATTTCTAGACCTTTGTTTCATAAAAAGTTCATGAAAATCCGTTAAACTACTTTTCCAGGGAATATAAGCTATCTTATATCTAGTAAGTTCTTTACGTTTTTTTGAATACTGTATGATAACTATTAGTACGAGAGCTAGCGACGTCGAAAAAAAAAAGAATTTTAGGTCGGCCAGTTTTTATATATGTTATCTCTCGCACTATCCCGGACATCATGCGGGCTCTGTCCGGCAGTCGGGAGGGGTAGCGTTTATAAGTGCGCATCGCACCTATGACAGGTAAAATATTGAAATTTTCAGAAAAAATAAAAAGTTTCAGATGAAATTTGTAGAAGATAACATTTTACATCAAAAATGTCCAGTGACTAATTTTCGTAAAGTAGCTAGTTTACCCGCTACAAGCTTGTATACATGTCGGCACAACGGCTGTATCTCTGAACGGTCGACCACTCAAATGACGTCACGTCGAGCCAGCCTTTCCAAGCTTGCAGCAAACTTGCCACTTTACGAAAATTAGTCACTGGACACTTTTTATGTAAAATGTTATTTCCTACAAATTTTTACCTGTCATAAGTGCGATGCGCACTAATAAACGCAACCCCTCCCGACAGCCAGACACCCCGTATGATGTCCGGGATAGTGCGAGAGATAACATATATAAAAATTGGCCGACCTAAAATTCTCTCTCGAAAACGTTGCTAGCTCTTAACTATACTTGTGTTCCTTTAAAGACTTGGGAACCTTTTACACCAAATGTCATATGAAATCATTTATTTATTTTAGTAGAATGATTTAGTAGCCATCCTTTCGGAAGCGTACCTTTTTTAGGATAAATTATATTCAATGTGTTATCATAAGATATGAGGTATTAGGTTAGGTTGCCTTAGGTTCACTATTCTAGGATATAGTATTATTTTAAGTCCATTATGTCTTATCGGCAAGTCTCAAGTCTGGTTTTGCCCGGGCTCCAAGATTAGACAACGGATTCTTATAGATCTTGCTAAAATAAATTGAAAATTAAGAATATAGTTTTTTTTTGGTTAAAAAAACAACGCGATGGTCATATCTAACTTGCTATTTTTTCTTGAAAAAGAAGTTGGCTCTTCCTAACGGCTTCACGTCTCTTACAATTAGTCAAACTCCTAATCGGGATCACTTAAGTCAAACTGTTTGTTTTGGTTATTCATTCTTACGGGTGTCATTTTGGAACTAAGATATTTCTTTTTATGATTGAAATCATATTTACTGCAGAGGGTTTCCTTCTCCTTCCTCGATAATTCAAATGTTTACTCAGCCGAATTATAGATAAGATATTAACTACCTGTAAATTAACTATGGATTGAACCTATAGGTACTTCTAGGATCATTATAATTTTCAAAGTTGCGAACAATAATTTATAAGAATAACAAATTACATAGTTTAAAATCAAGTTGTCTCTACGATATGATATGTATATGTACATTGTATCACAGCTGCCTGCCGATGTATGTTTTTCGTTGCGCAGTTTTTATAGTTTTTATTTTTTTGCTCAGAAAATCAATTTTTCGGAATAAAAAGTATTTTATAGCATTTTTTTGTAATATTTACTACATGTAGTGAAAATCTTGTCAAAATCGGACCAGCCGTTTTCAAGTTTTCCAAGAACAAATAAACAGACAGAAAACTATTCGAAATTTAAAGTAGCTTATAATGTAAGTTGTAATATTGAATAACTTTTTGTGAAAATTTCATTGAAATCGGTTCAGCCGTTTTCAAGTTTACCCTGGACAAACAATGTTTTTTTTGGATAAAAGTGCGTTGAAAATGGCATTTATTTTTTAGTATAATGAAAATGTTGGTAATAGAGAGTATTAAAAAAAAACACCTTACATTTTTTAGATTAGATAAAAATCTCAGCTGAGAAAAATAATTCCACTTATGTTCCCTCGCGCAGGTGACACGTATCGTTTTCATTACATAGCTATTCAAAAAGCAGAAATCTTCAATCTTATTATTAGTATAAAAAATTAAGAGTAATTTTAATATTGTTTTATTGTTTCAGTATACAACAAGTAAAAGAAAAAAGGATACCAGTAAAGAGCATCCTTTAGTTGATTATACACCACCGTCGTACATTACATTACTTTTTACGGATCTTGGAATTTTATCACCTTCGGCTGTTAGTGATGAGTTGATCAAATTATATTTATAAACTTTTATGAAAATATTCAATAAAAAAAATAATTTCTCGACTCATACTTTGATTTGCCTTCAATCTTTGATATATTTTAAGTCTTATTATTATGTTGAGTTAATAAAAACGTTCATATCATTTTAAAATATACAGTATATCATCAATAAAAAAACAAATTTTCACATCACATGGAAATATAACATTTTAAGTTCTTATATAAAATGGCTTTAAAAAGCGTTGATAGTTATGTTTAAACACTAATTAAAACGTACACATTTAAATATTTCGACTTGGAAAAACCACAAATAATAATGGTCATATTTTATAATATTTAAAATATTGAATAAATTTGTACTTAAAAAGATAACAATGTCCTTTAAAATCATGAGTCATGTATGTATGGCCAAATTAAAAATAAATTCACTTGTAAATATCAGAATTCGAATTCAATCAGAATTGTAGCTGTGGTATTAATTGAAAAATATTCACTTTTCAGTAGAGGGATACCAAGAGTTATATAATGAATCGACTTCGTTGTATATTTGCTCAAAGTTGGGTCGATTTTCAGGTTGATAATCCCAACAAGTCAATATAAGTTGGTACATTTGGTTCGGGGTTCCCTCAGGGGCTGGCATTCGATATCCTAAAACAATATGTTATATATGTTAAAATGTTATAAAATAAAATTAGTATCAAAATATGCAGCTTACCTGTATCAATTTTTTCGCGAGCTTTTGAGTTACTTAAGCCACTGTATGGAGTGTCTCCTTTTGAAAATATTTCCCAGCAAAGGATTCCATAACTCCAAACATCACAAAGAGACGTATATTTGCCTATAAAGAGAATCAAATTTTATCATTTTTTTTTTTGGAATGATTGAATTCTGTGAAAGACTGATTTCTGATAGTAAGATTTATTATATGACTGAAACTTTATAGACCAGAAAATAATTTTTGAACGGAAAAAAAATTATAGTAGGATAGAACTTATAAGAATCGGAAGAGAATATAATAGAACAAAAATTAAAGGAAAAATAAATTACGGTCGATATGCTGGGGGGGGGGGTAGAAATGGTTTATCTCAATTTCCGACAAAACTACTTGTCCTATGAAAAAAAGTTAAAAAGCAAAGTTGTAGATAATAAGAAGATCTACAACTTTTGCACTAGCACTTTTTTCATATAACCTCAAAAGTTATGTGAAAAATTCCAAACACCAAGTTTTTGGTTTTTTTTTAAATTTTTTTTTTTATGAAATTTGGTAATAACTAGTCTTTTAATGTCCCCAAACACAATATAATTTTTTTGATTTAGAATATTTATTTTTTCCATCTTATTTTGACTTAAATTTTCAATTGAAAATGCTCACGTCAAAAAACTATTTTTTTTAAAAAGTCGGTGAGGTTTTCGTTGGTTGAAATCTCTACTTTCTGATGGTGCAAAAAATATACACATTAAAATGTTAAATTTTTCCAGAAAATGTAATAATTAGAGTGTAAATTTTAATAAATATATTCTTATATATATCAGTGGCGAGCGGTCCATACATGCTGTAGATGCGCCGCATGCCTTGGGATTGTAGGACAATGTAAAAAATTAAATATTTTTTTTGATTTATTCATTTTTTAATTTACGTAATTGCATGTAAAAATTATTCTAAAAATACCAAACACTAAATATTTTTATCATTCATACATTTTTTAATTTACGAAATCGTGAAACGTATCGCTCATAAAATTGGCATAGGATACCACATCAAATGAACGGCAAAAGCCGAATTAATGCGCAGCGACTGCCGCATGCCATCGCTTGGCTAGAATTAGTCGCGCATGCGCACTAGTACGGTCTTTTTCTATCTCTCTCGGCGTTTCACATAGCCGGTTGACGCTTGTAGATGCGTTTGACGTTTTGAATTTACTAATTGCTACTCATTGTTACTGATACATTTCGTGACTTATTTTAATTTATTTACCCAGAGGCCCTACAAATGTTCTATTCTTTAGGATAAGAACTAGTTTCGTGGTTTTTAAATACATTATATGATGCGGTTATTGATGATTTGTGTAAGAAGGAGATGAATAAGGCTAATTTTTAAAAATAAATACATTATAATACCATGTTTATTAAATAAAAAAATTAATTTAAAAAATTGGTTTTTATCCCCTCCCCCCTTCTGACCGCATGCTCTGTTTCAAAAGTTACCGCACGCCACTGATATATATATATATAACGTGAGAATTTTTGATTGAAAACTACGGCGGTTTTTCAGGATCAAGTCTAAATAAGGTGAAAAAATAAAATTTTAATAAAAAAAATTACTTAAAGGTAAGATTTCACCAAATTTTGTGAAAAATTTTTTTTAAGTGAAAGATAAAAATTTAAAATCAAAAACTTGGTAATGTTGAATTTTTCAGATAAATTTTGAGGTTAAGTGAAAAAAGTGTTAGCACAAAAGTTGTAGATCTTATTATCTACAACTTTGCGATTTAACTTTTTTCCATAGGACTTGTAGTTTTGTCGGAAATTGTAATAAGCCGTTTCTACTTTTAAACACCCCCCTTTTCTACTTCCCGACCTCAGATCGGCCATAATTTTTTTCCTTTAATTTTTCTTATATTCGCTTCCTTTTCTAATGGGTTTCATCCTACTATATTTTTTTTCCTTTTTTACCATTTTCAAAGGCTTTGGTCTATTAAACTTTAAGCCATCTTAATCTTAACTTGCCAAATTTCTTTTTGCCATATTAGAATTAATTACCGAAATTTAAGGCTTCTGGTGCTGTCCATTTGATTGGAATTTGCTTCATTCCATCAGATACAATATATTCTTCTTCCTCACGTGACATACCGAAGTCAGATATTTTTACAATATTATCGTAGCCTAAAATTCATTTAACATAAGATAAAAATTGTATAAAAATATAAAAATTTTTTTTAATCACAGACCAACTAAACAGTTACGTGCTGCTAAGTCACGATGAATACAATTTTTTGATTCCAAATATCTCATTCCGGCCGCGGCATCTCGACACATTGCCAATAATTTCTTTTCTCCCAACGATGAAGCACGATTTCTCAAAAATGTTAGTAAGGAACCACCTAAAAATGTTAATTAATTAACCCCCCAAACAATAATAATATTACTATTGTTTTCATTTACCAGGTACAAGTTCCATAACAATCATAATTGGTTGTTTCTGAACACAAATTCCGATCAATTTAACAATATTCGGATGATCATATTGCTTCAATATTCGGCCTTCTTGTAAAAATTTCTTTTTATGCTCATCGGGCAGTGTAATGCGACACGTTTTTACAGCTACTTCTTGATTAGTACTTTTCAGTTGTGCTTTATACACATCACCAAAATTTCCCTAAAATATTTTCAAGTTTGAATTTTATCTACTTTCAAACTTCTTATTTCTTGTTACTTACTCGACCAATTTTATCTAACAATAACACATCGTCATTGTTCAATTCCCAACGTTCCCGTAAAATTGGTTCACGTAATATTGCTCCTGATCGACTTGTAACCGGAAGACCACTAGAATACTGATACCTTATTAATTTACTAATTGTTGGAAATGCCGGTCCTTCAAATCGAAAATGGCCCTACGATTTTATAATATGTATAATAGAATGATACATTAATTTCATCTTGTTTTTTTTTATACCTCCACTGTTGTTTGAACAATGAAATGTTTATGTCCACCCCAACACACCGATAGTACTGTTTGACACTCATCGTTTCGGGTTGTTTCTCGAACAAGGAAATCGCCTTCATTTCGTAATAGCCGACAAACTTCCTCTCGAGGAAGAACTCCATGGAACCATTCTTCACCGACCAAAGATCGTGGGTCGTTTATTGAAATCTAAAAGAAAATATGACAAATAATTCTTTTTCTTTAAGAATTTTTAACAATTTGTTCAGTTGCAATTCATTCCATTCAGATTTAAACAGATAACTGTAAAAAATTGCAAACATGCTTATGATCAAGCTGTGTTATTTGCACAAAAAAAAACTGGAAATTTAATTATTATACAGTAGAAATCGTTTATAACGAACTTCAAGGGACCGCCAAAATTCGTTCGTTATAAGCGATATTCACTATAACCGATATGTATCGCATGTATCTTCTTATCTAAGACATATCACGGGGCCCGAAGGTTTTGTACGTTACAACCGGTTGTTCATTATATCCGGTGTCGTTATAAACGATTTATACTGTATTAAATAAGTTAACATGCTAAATTATGTATTCAACAAAATATTATAGTTATAAAAGTAATCCAGTGAGCAATTAACTTCCACAGAATTTTTAGGCAAGTGGAAGTTTTGGACTCATTGGAAATAACAGTACATTAAAAAGCAATTGGTTTTGTTAAAGAATATTATAAAATACTATACAGCAGCGGTCGAAAAACCGGGGTAAATTACCCCAAATGGGGTAAAAATGAAATTTTCGGACATAACAAGGGAATTTTTTTTAATTTTCTATTTAAAAAATGCCTCCCTTTAAATGAGGGGGTAATATCGACTTAAGCAAAATTATTTTTGGGTAATGGTTAAAAAAGTTCCTCGACCACTGCTATACAGGGTGTACCAGTAGAATTGGCAATTAGAAGTTTCCAGAGAACCTGAAATAATAGAAATCTAAAAATTGAGATTATAGCCTAACTAGGCTGGAGCTACCTGACCTAAATTATTTTTAGTTTTATGACACTTCCGGTTATACCGGAAGTCAAAACTAAATTGGTTATGTCAAATGGCATGCCCAACTTTTTTACATAACACGATTAAATTAATAATTATGAGCATCTTTCATAATAACGGGACCTCATTTAATCCTAAAGGCTTTCAAGAAAAAAGACTTTTATTGGAAATTTTGCAGCAAACGGACATCTTGTAAAAAGGTCCGTAACTTTAATATTAAAATGTGTAGGAAGCTCCAAATAGGCTCGTTTGAGAGCTCAAAGATGCAGTTAGATTTAAAATTATCAAAAACAATCAGCAGAGAGAAGACTGAGAGAGCCAGATCGCATGAATACATTTGCTGCCATCTACTCCGAGTATAGGTGTTTGGAATTTTTCCTTAGTCAGTTTGTGTTCCTTTCTCCACCGGTCTACACTCGGAACATCTAAAGCCATAGAGAAGGTTCTCTCTGTCGAAACATACTCGGAACGCTTTTCTTCTCTCTCATGAGCATAGATAAGTCGTAAGCTATCGCAAAATAAGTAGAACTATAAATCTCAACTGAAATACATTTAATGTATAAAGAAAGCGATATTATATTTGATTCTATTATTTCAGAAGTTGCAGAAGTCTCGACAAAATAACAAAATAATAGAATCAAATATAATATTGCTTTCTTTATACATTAAATGTATTTCAGTTGAGATTTATAGTTCTACTTATTTTGTGATTGCTTACGACTTATCTATGCTCATGAGAGAGAAGAAAAGCGTTCCGAGTATGTTTCGACAGAGAGAACCTTCTCTATGGCTTTAGATGTTCCGAGTGTAGACCGGTGGAGAAAGGAACACAAACTGACTAAGGAAAAATTCCAAACACCTATACTCGGAGTAGATGGCAGCACGTTTATTTATGCGAACTGGCTCTATGATAATGAAAATATGGGGAGTTTCAGGAGACCAAACAAGGTAAATTAAATTAGATAGTGCTTCTTAAAAAAATGCTATTTGGCACAATTCAGCACGTGTTGCTTTACGATGCACTTTTAGATCCTTAGTAACAATAACTGATTGTTTTTGATAATCTCAAATCTAACTGCATCTTTGAGCTCTCAAACGAGCCTATTTTGAGCTTCCTACACATTTTAATATTAAAGTTACGGACCTTTTACAAGATGTCTGTTTGCTGCAAAATTTCCAATAAAAGCCTTTATTCTCGAAAACCTTTAGGATTAAATGAGGTCTTGTTATTATGAAAGATGCTCATAATTATTAATTTAATCGTGTTATGTAAAAAAGTAGGGCATGCCATTTGAAATAGCCAATTTAGTTTTGACTTCCGGTGTAACCGGAAGTGTCAGAAAACTAAAAAAAAATTAGGTCAGGTAGCTCCAATCTAGTTAGGCTGTTCTCCCAATTTTTAGATTTCTATTATTTCAGGTTCTCCGAAAACTTCTAATGGCCAGTCCTACTGGTACACCCTGTATAATATTTTCGAAGATATAAGCTGTTTAAAAATCTAATTGTTGGCGTATGCATATCATAAACAATATTACTGTATATTTTATGTATGTATTTAAACCGTGGTCGATTTATCTCTTAAATATAATGGCATAACAATTTTTTTTACGATAACGCCTTTTTATAAAATAAAATATTTTAAATTCTATCAGAACGAACGTAATAATCAGTCAACAATGTACCTAAAGATAAAAGTAATTTGATCCAATTATAAAACAAGCTTAGTGTACAATCTATTATTGTTGTTATCAGCGAGGAAATTTTTCAAAAGTAATAACTTTGTTTCTTCAATGTCACACATTCACATGCGTAGGAAGAAAGGAAAAATATTTTCAGGCGAAAATTTATGTACAAACGTACAACGTCACCATCAGATCCCTCAATTATGGTTCTTGGTGCCGAATCTGCCCTAGTGGACAGGTTTCGTGCGGGTGGAACCGGGGATGATGGCACGGATTTTCTTCTAAATGGCTTACGAAACATATTTACAATTCGATGTTGTGTCAGCAATTGTCTTTTATGTGATAACGTCGACTGCGACCCACCACCTCCCTGTGAAATTCATCCACACACCGAATAGTTACCAAATATTTTAAGAAAATTACGAAACCAGAGTATCCCTTTCATTCTTTCATTTCGTTACGTTTACTATACAAACAAATTATCGTCTCACCTGATTTTCAATATTTTCATCAACCAAAGATGGATGGTCTACAGATAGATCACAGCCTGCGGGAGCTTCTTCGCACCCCAACTCATTAAGAGCACTTTTGATTAATTCTACTTGTCTTGAAAGTTTGCGTTCTTGGCATCGAAGTTCATTCAAGTCTTTTTTAGTTTGATCAAATGTAGTTAGTGTCCTAAAATATAATTCCTTAAGACTTATTGATTAAAGTTTTTCTTTTTTTAAATACCTTCGAACTGATTCTGGACTTCCATTAAATTTTTTCCCATTAGGAATCACAGATTCTGGTGCTGCTGTCGCTTGAATAACAGCTTGTTTGTCTTGCAACTCTTTAATTCCGGTTTCCAGTTCTTGGAGTTTCGTACGAAGCCAATCAACAGTGAGATTATCAACAGCTAATTGATTCGCTAACAATCTTCCGGAGGTGTCCTCGACGAGGCTTTCATCAAAATCAAACGTAATAGGAGTCATTGGTTGCGTTCTAAAAATAATAAGTATTAATTTAAAAAAAAAATTGTTACAAATAGAACTTCATCATTACTTGTGCTTTTCTGTAAAGTCCTTATATTCTTCGCTAGGTTTAATTGTTTGTAAGCTACTATTAATTCTTTGTTGAATTTCTTTGAATTTCGATGACGTAAGATCAGTGTATTGAGCGATTTCTTGTAGAACTTCTCGCCTAGTTAAAGAAAAGATTTTTATTTAATTCAAATATTATTATCGCACATCAAAATGTTAATAAAAGCAAATGCTTGTAGGGGAGAGTTGGGTAATACCGCGCCCCTAATTACTTAGACCTATAATTAAGACAGAGTTTGATGTACAGATTAAAAAAATGCAGTTAAGTAGTAGAGAATTTGTTTAGCTACAAATACAGCATGACAAAAAATTAAAAAAATGAAACAGAAAGTAGTTATTTCGATATTTAAAAAAAATGAAAGAGCGTGGTATTATCAGACAGATTTGATAATATCTACATTTATTATTTTATTAATGTCTAGGTATTAAAATTAGCAAATCTTTGAGTGAAGTTAAAACTGGTACGTCTCAGTTATATCTATAACCAGCCTTATTATTAGACTAGTTGCAATAATCAATATGCAAAAATCGCATAGGAAATTTTGGACGCGGTATTGACAAACTTGACAATTTCATTTTATAACCTTAAAATAATACAGTAAAATAAATCATAATTCAAATCCATTTGGGCATTAACTCTACAGTGTGTACGCATTAGAATAGAAGAAAACAATTTATTACAATATAGGGGAAAGGTGTAGAAGATGATCCCTCTAAGCAAGAATTTAAATAAAATATACATATTTCCCTGTGAAACAAACATGATAGCATTTACTACCGCCATATTTGTTTATCTAACTTTTATCATACTCAGAATTTCTAATTAAGGCTAAGATGATCCCTATGGTTGGAATCATCTTACCCCAATGTCGAACAACCTTTAATTTTTTCAAGAATAAGGGAAGTAAAAGCGAATATCAAAACTATAAAACGTCTTTATTTAAAATAGTTTTTGTAATTCAACATAACATATAAACATAACCTACTCAGGTTTATAACTCAACAAAATAAACTCTAAAAAAACTAATCCAGTCGTCTGAGTAGTGGCTTCATTATGCAACTTTTCTTAAAAGTGTAATCGTTTTTTGGTCGGTGTTGTGCTACACATTTCACAAATAAATAGTTTTTTATCATTTTCCGCCATTTTCCATAAGCACAACACTTGACCCCCCTTTCGCCCTTTATATTGCCGGAAAACTTTTTCGTGCAATAAAGGCATTCTATGACATCTTCCTCAGATGACTCAGACGATAAATATGATGTTTTCTTAAACTTAATATAAGTAAGTACATAAAAATAAGCTATAGGCAGTTTGTATGAAAGTCAAGGTACAAGATCATCTTGTACACAAGAAAGAGAATCAACTTGCCTCAGGTGCAACTTTTTTATTCAATTAATGATATTAATTAACATAACCCATAGCCACGCCGCTATATCCAAATAACCCAAAAATCAAAATTAGGCGTATTAGAATGTCACAAACACAAGAATCATTGCGCTTACTAGTATTTAATAGAAGTAATGTAAAATTGAATTCAATCTTTCCTTATATTATATTAACTGAGCACAATTTATATTTTTTTTCTGTAAAATCCAACACGCTGGTTATGCTGTCTTTGCAAATAAACAGTGGCGGGGAGGTATTCGATGCTATGTTTTGTCAAAAATTCAACTAGATAGCGTTAGATGTTTGGGCGCAATCGAAAAGGATCATCTTACCCAATGAGATCATCTTGTACACCTTTCCCTTAAATACAGACTCACTTAGCTCATGTCAAAAATACCCGTCAAATTATTAGAAACAACAGTAAAACCTTAGACGTTGTGATATTATTCTGTCGCTGCTCGGAGCATACTTTTTTTTAAGCGCTGAATAACACTAAAAGTATTTAGTTTTTACAATACGTAGATGCGCAGAATTATCAGACGCGCGTATTATCCGACTCTCCCCTACATTTAAAGCTATTAGTTACCAAATCAGTTGTAGTTATTAGAGCGTATTCGTATTTTTGTGTTTTAATTTCACACCCATATCGGATATACCTATAGTTACTATTATTTTGAAACGAATTAATTATGCTCATATAGGCGTGATTGTTCTTTAATTCTTTCTGAATCAAATTTAAGTAAGGCAATAAAAAAATGTTTGTACAAAAATTAAATCTAAGCAGTTGAATAAAAGAGTTAAATATAAAAGCGTTGCGCAGATTTAAATAGATCCAAATTGATCAAGTTTCATTTCTAACGGTATATAAATACATAAGAAAAAACTGGTTTTCCATCCTCAAATTTTAATAGTTTTGCTTTTATAATAAATTGACACATAATAAATAATATGTAGAGAAAAAAGAAACTACTTGATTGATTCTATTCTTCTTTATCAAACAACTGTACCACATTACTGTTTTTTTTTTATTCCGCGAGTTAACTGTATTTTGGTATTAATCGTTATAGATAAGTGAAAAACGATAGGTTGTATAGACGGTTGTAGAGATAACGTTACTTTAACTGTGTAGTTAGAAGGTTTTAACATAAATAACAACAAACCAGGCTTGTACAAATGTTTCCTGAATCGTCTGCTGATGTTCCAAGAGACCAGGTAATAGGACAGTCCGATAGTCTTTTTCACATTCAGCCGCCTCACATAGCAACAGGACATATTCGTTATGTGTTAAATGAAGTTTTCGACACGCTTTTTGGTATTTGTCTCGGAAATCGTCCAGTTTTCGACCTCCTTTTGCAGCTGAAAAGAAAAATAGCTGATATAAAAACATTTGGTGTTTTCGTGGAGAAAATTTTACGAAGTGAAAGTAGCTACCTCACAATGCCTGAAAAAAAAATTTGAAAATTTAATATTGAAAGTTTTCATTTGAATTGTTACGTTATGTCTATTTCTCTTATGGACATATTAATTGATCACTTAACATCGATGAAAAAGGTTGCACGTCGCCGACACTCAGGTCATTGAGAAAATGAATATAGTCATGAACGAGATTTTATAAAAGGTTATAGGTCTTCTTCAGCTACCATTGAACAACGATAAGATTAGTAATTTAATTTTTAATCTATCAATAAATAGACCTTTTTATTAAGAAAGCAATCTTTAAGCAAACTTATAATTAAGTAACTATTGTATTAATTTTTTTTTTTTTTTAAATAATCGTTCAAATAAAATTTTTAGATTTGGTTTTAATTAACGCAATAATTCACTTCTCGAATCATTGCTTAAGTTCTCTAGCATGCAGGTTTTTGATTTGTGAACTCTCAGGTATATGGTAAAGGTTGACTGTTATTCTCGATAGCGAAAATATTGATCTTGAACTTCTCGTTTATACATACTAACTAAACTAACTGGAGACTGAAGATAAAAACATGGTCTATGAAAAGGTTCATTAAAGAAAGGCTTTTTGAAATTCAACCCCTAAGTGGCTAAAATAGGGAGTTGAAAGTTTTACATTTTTCAAGCTCTACTCGTAAATTATCAGCTTCCTTAAATTTTATTTTAATACTTGCTGATACCCGCGACGTCGTCGGCTTAGGTTATTATGTTAAGAACATATTTTATTTACAGAAGAAAAGCATTTAAAATATCTGCTGCGAGGCGTCACAGTACTTTCTTTTACTTTCATTTATGACACTGGCTGATGGTTAAAAGAAATATAAGCTCTTTATAACTATACATATAAACAGAACTATATGCATACAACCTATAACATATACGAATTCCCAACCTTCACCCCAAAACCGCTTTTATTCGAATTTTCCCAGGTAAAAGTTTCAAATAAAACTTGTAGGCATCAATGAGTCAAAAAACTATAGAAAGTTTAAAGAAAATCGTTGGAGCCGTTTTCGAAAAAAATTTAAAAAGGTATAAATATAAAAAAAATAAAAGGTAACTAGGTATAATATAGATGTCAAATTTTAAGTTTGGTGAAATTCGGATAAAGTTTTCAATACGATATGGCTGTCACATATACACACACACACAGACATTTTTTAAAAACCACTTTTTTGGACTCAGGGGAACTCAAAACAAGTATTTTCGGTGAAAGCTCGATTTCGAAAATTCGACCCGATTACAATACTTAAGTAGTAGTAAAAGAAAGTAATAACCGGAAAGAACTTAGCGTAGAACATTTTTACTTTCTTTAACTACTATATAGATAGTAAAGAAAGTATTGTAATCGGGTCGAATTTTCGAATTCGAGCTTTCACTGGAAATACATGTTTTGAGGTCCCCTGAGTCCAAAAAAGTGGTTTTTAGAAACATGTCTGTGTCTGTGTGTGACAGCCATATCGTATCGAAAGCTTTATCTGAACCTTACCAAACTAGGAATTTGACCTTCATATTATACCTAGTTGTGCCGCGAAGCTTTTGGTTGAAATCGGTTAACCGAAAGCTCCCCGTTACTCTTGACGTTTTTGAGCTTTTTCAATTTTTTTCGAAAACGGCTCCAACGATTTTCTTTAAACTTCCTATAGTTCTTAGACTCATTGATGCCTACAAGTTTTATTTGAAACGAAATTCGAATAAAGGCGGTTCTGGGGTGAAGGTCGGGAATTCATATATATACATGAAATAAATGAAAGTAAAAGAAAGTACTGTAACGCCTCGCAGCAGATATTTAACTATATGCAAAAATATTGCTTCTTCAGAATCCGCTATTGCTCCAATAGTATAGTTATTAGTTAATTAATAAAAGAAAAAATTATCTTATTATCTTGATGTTGCAATATCTTATTAAAAATCATTTTTTTTTAAATAATTAAAAATTGTCTGCCTCGGATTTTTTAGCCAACCCATTTTAAATATATTCTCTAATATACAAAATTCATGATAAAATATGTTTCATTCTATTATCAACTCGGTGAAGGTCGATGTAGGTTCGAATCTTCTACTATACTTTATGTTTTATATTTACATCAAAATATAAGCGAATAAATATTTTACAAACACAAAAATGTTATAAAATTTATGAAATATCTATTGAGACTATAATTGTAAGTGATAATTGCTATACATATAGATAAGTAAAACGTCTTTACAAGCAATTAAGAAAAAATATTCCTTATATTATTTTGACACTGAATGATTGCTTTAATTTGAAGGGATAAATATTTAAACACTAATGGAATTATTTAAATCAATTTTTCAACGTTTTTCATTAGTTTTTCTTAATTTTCTTTCAAACCCAAAAATTAAAGCATTTGAATTTTATACCGGTCGGATCTTGCGCGATCACCATACGGCCACCAATCATATTCGTTTACTTAAAAACAGTTGAAAATCAGTTGTGATAATTAACTTTGACACTTGTTGATGTTGTCCTGGCTTATCCCGAATTATTTCCGAATCAAGTGATTTTGTGTAAAACTAAGTGTTTGTATGTGCAATAAAAACCCGATTGATTGTTGTGAACAAAATGCAGTCGTGATAAATTGACATTTACATAGTGCAAATATGAATAACAAGTCCGCGTCCTGTACTCAAGCCGGAGAGACCCGTGTTGGAAAGATTATCTTTTATCGTGAATTATCCTGCTGTAAAAACTGGTATGTACTGAATATTATTTTTCTTTTTAATTATTTAAATATTTTTAATTAAAGAATTCGTATATCCATATGCATAATGCATATACAATAGTTCTGTTTACATGTATTTGTATAGTTATAAAGTACTTATAGTTTTTTTTAACCAACAGTGAGTTTCATAAATGAAAGTGCTGTGACGCCTCGCAGCAGATATTTGTTTAGAGTTCAAAAACTTTTAGTATTATCGCAAGTTATTTAAGTAGTGTACATTAAATTCACAAAAAAGTACAAAATTCTAAATAAAGAATACATTGAAAACTTGTTAAGCATTAATAGTCCAGTCAAATAACTCTTTAAATCGACATTCGTCCAGGGGGGCTGATTTTTTGATACAACATAAAGATGGTCATTCCTAAGAAACTGCTAAAAAATCAGCCCTCCAATTTTCCGGGAACTTTGGGGAAAATAGGTTTTCTTTCTAATTTTCTATATAACTAGATAACGGCTCACAAAGCTCCAAAAATAACACTAGTTGTACATTATATCATCCTAATAATTTGTTAGTTGTAGACACTGTAAATACACGCAGTTATTTTTTTACTTTTTAGAGTATTTTTTGTTTAAGATTTTTTATTTATTTTGAAGTTGGTTTTTCATTTTATTTTTATTTTTACTCTTTAAGGGTGAATTTGTTTCTACTAATTGTACTGTGATCAACTAAAGGATACGCTGTACACAATGAAAAAAATATCTAAATCGGAATAGCCAGTTAAAAATGTCTATTTCATCCCTTGTTTTTTAACCCTTAATAATTAGTTTTTTTTAAATTGAAATTAGAATATGTAATTTTTAAAAATTGTCTAGGATTACAAAATCATCAAAATCGGGTATTCAATAAAATGTTAAAATTTCATCCCCTGTTTTTCAAACCTTTAGAGATGGATTTTTTATTCAAATAAAAATAGAATAAACTTAGACATATTTTCTATATACCTAGATAAAAAAAAAATTAAATTCGAATCATTAAGTCAAAAGTTATGCGTGATCTGACAGTAAAACGAAATACATCATACATGTGGAATTGAGAACATTGTTTAGTTTTTGCGTTGGTCAAAAAAATAAAACTAAATTTTGCTCTATATTGTGTAAATTTCAAATTAATTATATACTTTTGAGTTAATAGAGAATTATTTGAAACAAACAATGACAAAAATACGTTACGCACACACACACATGTATACTTTGTATTCATGTGGCACAACGGCTGTCTCTCTCTAAACACGGTCGTCTCTCTTCCACCATTCTTATGACGTCACGTCGTCCCACAAACTTTTGAGCGCCGAAAAGCTTTACAGACTTGTAGAGGACAAACTATCCACTTTACGGAAATTAGTTACTGAACATTTTTTATGTAAAATGTTTCCCTCTACAATTTTTGTTTGAAACTTTTTCACAATTTGTGAGCCGTTATCTAGTTATATAGAAAATTAGAAAGAAAACCTATTTTCCCCAAAGTTCCCGGAAAATTGGAGGGCTGATTTTTTAGCAGTTTCTTAGGAATGACCATCTTTATGTTGTATCAAAAAATCAGCCCCCTGGACGAATGTCGATTTAAAGAGTCATTTGACTGGACTATAAGATATTTATGATGAAGCTGCGAATGTTTAAACACTTATAGTTAGAGAAACTATAATACATTTACCATATCAAATGGGAATTATGGGTGAACAATCTGAACAATATTTTTGATTCCCCATTAATAATGATAGACTTGATTTAAATTAGAATATTAGGTTTATCAGTTATAAAACCAAAAAAAATTCTATATAAAAATGTAATTATTAGGACGCTGACCTTAATCGGCATTTGTTCAAGTATAATTATTTCGGTATACCTAAGACCAATTACTGCTATACATATGTGTACAGCTGCCAAGTTCATAAGCCATTTATTTTGAAATGTTATAGTTTAGTAATTAAAGTGTTATTATTGTTTATAAATACTTATTAAACCATAAGAATTAGGATATGGGGAGCAGTTCATCCAAAAAGGACTGAAGGTTTCTTGAGGGCCCTTTTAATCTTCTACTTATCGAGAATTCATCATAGAATTCATTGAAATAAATAATTAAAAAAAAATTAAGAAACGGAATTTAACGATATTTTTTATTTGACTTATTTATTTTATTAATCTTTTTCTACGTACAAATATAAATAAAACCCATACTCTACCTATTTGTGTGTCTATAAGACGTCAAAATATTCCAGAATTCATTAAAACTTTCTGTACGTATAAAAGAAATATAATAAATAACTTACTAATTTTCAGGTCTTAATAGTTTAATATTTTAAGCAATTATCAGGCGAAAAGACCAGTTCTTTTAATTATTTTAACAATTTACTTTCTTTTTACACTACGTTTCATCGGTGTTATTCCGACTTCATCAGGTATATTGAAAATGTTTATACCAAATATAATAAAAATTAGGTCTTTTACTTGATAATTGCTTAGAAATATAATATAAAAATTAATTTAACTTTTGTCTATCTTTAAATGACCGCATAATATATAACGTTTTAAATTGTAAATTATCATTCAAATATGTTCTTTCTTTCAAAAAAGCTTTTTAAAGCTTTCTTATTAAACTTGAATGAAATCGTGGACATTAGCTAGTATCATAAAAGGTATTTGATTAGTACAAGATTTAATAAAATATTATGAAATTTAAAAACCAATAATTTTATCAATTTCTTCTACGGTATTTTTATCAAATGTTAAAATGATCGATGCATTTCGTTGGTGTTTAATGTCATTTTTAATCCGATTAAGGGATTAACTTATTTTTCAACTTTGAAATTTTCGATTTTGCAATTCATCGACATTTTCTCATCTAATACAGAACATTGAATAACAATTATGATAAATATAAATTTTTATGGAATTTTAAGGGTTTTTCAGGACTTAAAGTAGAGCAAATAATTTGTTCTGAAATAAGTTTTAAAGCCAGTGAAATAGTTAATGACTCATCCTGAAAAAATATTTTAACGGAAAACGTTAACGTTTCTTCGTTTGACATTCATTAAAAATTGTGTTTATTACCTACTTTATTTAATTAAATAACTTTTGTATTGTGCATAATAAAATTTCCCAGTCAAAATTTTGATTTTTAGCAATTGAATTTAAAGGTTAGTTGTCTTATTTTTTATAAGATTTATTAGCTTTTTATATCATTAAACAATGATTAAATATAATATATTACCTAATATATAAAAGAATGAGTTGTAAATCATGGAGTTTCTGAAAGGGTGGATAGGGTAGAAATTCTAAGACGTAAGGTCCTTGGACATTTTTCCCTATGACTCACCGTTAACTATATAAATAAAACGATAGCTGTTTTCGGATGTTGGTTTTTAACTCAAAAACTACCGGATAAATTTCGATCAATTTTTTGTTTTTGTTTTACTTCTTATATACTTGGTCCTTATCTAAAAAAAGAATTATCACGATATCTTCATTACAAACAAAGTAATTAAAGTTTGAAAATTTGCGATTTTTCTCAGCAGACTGCTTTTGTTGTTCTTTAATTGCTTTGATAGAGTGGGGCAAACGTTGTTATGCGCATGGAGAATGTTTCTCCTTCTACTGCCTAATGCTTATTTCATATTTAAGTGTACGCGGTACGACGACATTCAGCTAAGCGAGCTATTAGAATAAATCAAATATTTTTTTAATTCTACTTATTTTTTGTGTCCTTTTTAAAAAATGCTCTTAGCATTTTTTATATTTTACTGTAAATACAAATTCAAAATGCATTTTTAAGTTACAACCGTTACAATAATCAAATTTAGTTTTTAAATCAAGTTTTAATCAATACATTTCAACAATCCCTTTTATTATTGCATTTATTTTTTAACCAGAAAGAGTTAAATTAGGGAGAAACATGTTTTTAAAATTAAACTATATGCTAAAAATTACTCCTTCAGAATTCGCAATTTCTCCAAGTGTATAGTCATTAATTGATTAAAATTAACTTTTCAAAATTTGAAAACTAAAAATTGAAATCGCTGAAAAATAGAAAATATCTGGTGGGAGGCGTCACACTACTTTCTTTTACTTTCATTCATGAAAATACTCGCTGTTAGTTAAAAGAAATATAAGCACTTTGTAACTAAACATATAAACAGCTAAAACTATATGCATACAACCTATAGGGCTATAAGTATATTATATACGAATTCCCAACCTTCACCCCACAACCGCCCTTATTCGAATTTTCCCAGGAAAAAGTTTCAAATAAAACTTGTAGGCAACAATGAGTCAAAAAACTATAGAAAGTTTAAAGAAAATCGTTGGAGCCGTTTTTGAAAAAAATTGAAAAAGCTCAAAAACTCTTAGATTAAAGTGGAGCTTTCGGTTAACCTATTTCAACCAAAAGCTTCGCGGCACAACTAGGTAAAATACGGAGGCCAGATTCCAAGTTTAGTGAAATTCGGATAAAGCTTTTGATATGATATGGCTGTCACACACAGACATTTTTTTAAAAACTACTTTTTTGGACTCAGGGGACCTCAAAACATGTGTTTCCGGTGAAAGCTCGAACTCGAAAATTCGACCGGATTACAATACTTTCTTTACTATCTGTATAGTAGTAAAAGAAAGTAAAAAGTGACTTTTTTAAGTTTTTTTTTAATTGCTCCTTAAATGCTTTTTTCGGATGCGCAATTGCTCCAGGTGTATAGTTAAAAGTTAATTAGTAATTAAATTTTAAAAAAATTTCCAAATAAAAAAAATTAAAATCGCTATAAAATCCAAAATAATTCTTAATTTAAGTTTTTGATTTGTTTTTATGCTCTCTATCTTTTCATTATGCAAATAATTGATCAAATTTTTGCAATATTTTTAATAATTAATTATTTTTAACTATTTATACATGTGTTGTAGTATTATGACGTCATCAACTGCTGTTGGATCTTATAAACATGAATAGTTTAAAATTTGAATTACTAATTAACTATACACCTGGAGCAATTGCGGATCTGGAAGAAGCATTCAGGAACAATTTTTTGAAAAAAAAAATTAATAAGTGATTATTTTGGATTATAGGTATAGTAATTTTTACTTTCTTTTACTACTGTATAGATAGTAAAGGAAGTATTGTAATCGGGTCGAATTTTCGAATTCGAGCTTTCACCGGAAATACATGTTTTGAGGACCCTCGAGTCCAAAAAAGTAGTTTTTAGAAACATGTCTGTGTGTGTGTGTGTGTGTGTGTGTGTGTGTGTGTGACAGCCATATCGTATCGAAAGCTTTATCCGAATTTCACCAAACTTAAAATTTGACCTCCATATTAAACCTAGTTGTGCCGCAAAGCTTTTGGTTGAAATAGGTTAACCGAAAGCTCCGCTTTACTCTAAAAGTTTTTGAGCTTTTTCAATTTTTTTCAAAAACGGCTCCAACGATTTTCTTTAAACCTTCTATAGTTCTTAGACTGATTGATGCCCACAACTTTTATTTGAAACTTTTTCCTGGGAAAATTCGAATAAGGACGGTTCTGGGGTGAAGGTTGGAAATTCGTGTACATATATACATAGGTTCTATGCATATATCTAGTTGTTTATATGTTTAGTTATAAAGTGCGGTGTCCGACCAGTTTTTCGAATCACAATTCTTCGAATCACAATTTTTCGAATCACAATTTTTCGAATCACAATTTTTCGAATCACAATTTTTCGAATCACAATTTTTCGAATTACAATTTTTCGAAACACAATTTTTCGAATGCACAATTTTTCGAATGCACAATTTTTCGAAAGAACAATTTTTCGAAAAATTAATTATAAATAATTTTAGGGACTGAAATAATAAGGATAAATTTAGTTTTATTTGCCAGATTACACAAAACAAAATAAAAAAACCTAAAATAAGTAATTAAATAAAACCTTTTATTTAGTAAATAAAATTCAAACAGTGGTTCTCAAAATGTTGGATCCATCAAATGATATAATATATGTCAGATGCTATTTAAAATAAAAAACTTGGGTCCCATAGTTTGAGAACGACTATTTGAAAATATTTGTTCATTTAATGTTCATTTCATTACAACATCTTGAAATAGAAGATGCTTTATCTTCGTTTATTTTATCTTTATATTGTAAATGTCCTCGAATTAAAAGTTTTTTGTTATTTTTTATCTATAAATTGTACATCCATCTTGTAGGGCTTTTTAAATAAAAACTTATTTTATTTTAACAAATACGTTACTACTCTTGATTATATGACTTTTATGGGATTTTTTAATTGTTGTCGTCTCTGCGAAAAGTAGTAAAATATTTTGAGAACCACTGGTTGAATTTTATTTACTAAATAAAAGGTTTTATTCAATTAATTATTTTAGGTTTTTTTATTTTGTTTTGTGTAATCTGGCAAATAAAACTAATTTATCCTTATTATTTCAGTCCCTAAAATTATTTATTATTAATTTTTCGAAAAATTGTGCATTCGAAAAATTGTGCATTCGAAAAATTGTGTTTCGAAAAATTGTGATTCGAAAAATTGTGATTCGAAGAATTGTGATTCGAAAAATTGTGATTCGAAAAATTGTGATTCGAAAAATTGTGATTCGAAGAATTGCGATTCGAAAAACTGACACCTAACCATAAAGTGCTTATATTTCAAATATTTAATACCAACAGCGAGTTTCATAATTGAAAGTAAAAGAAAGTACTGTGACGCCTCGCAGCAGATATTTATTTTTTAGTGTACACATTTTTGAAAAATGAATCATAGTTTACTTATAACTATACACTTAGAGTAATAAAGCGAATTCTGAAGGAGCATTTAGAATCAATTTTTTGGCATGTAGGTAAAATGTTCTACGCTAGGTGCGCTAGATTATTTGTAATATATTTTTGCTTTCAATTGTTTAAATGTTTTTCCTCTGTAAATTAAATTTGTTCTTAACATAATAACCTACGCAGACAACGTCGCGGGTATCAGTTAGTTAATTAAATAAAGTTGTTAATTACAAAACAACTATTTATCCCGTAATCATAAATTCTCTTCCTTCCAACGCAGTCTACAAACCACTCATTGAAAGGACTATAATTCTGTAAGCCTACTTCTGTAATTGGCTTTTTTTATTCAATTAAAATCTAATCCACGGTGGGTCAGATGCAAAAATTTCCAATAACTTTTCGTCTTCGAATTTCATCACTTATATCCACCCTTTCATGAAACTCTACGACTTACAACAAATCCTGTATATATGTTGATTAAATTGAGTTTAATAAGGGTTTTAGTGTTACTTTCTACGACGTGTCAAATGTAAATTTGCATGTTGGGAAAACCAATTTGCGTCGTTTGATTTTTAAAAAAAAATTGTTGTGATTTCATATGCATAAAGCTGAATTTTTAGTTTTTATTACTATTCACCATGCATCAGCTTTTGTATTGGTATTAAAAATAGTAAAATTTATTATAGCCGACTTTTAGCTACGTCATATAGCTAGTTAGAGTTTCCATTTAAAAATATGTTTGAGTATCTCGAAGAAAAGAATCTATTATTATCGAACCTCCATTCAAACGTTACATAATTTAAAAATATGCAATTTGTATATTTAATTGAGAAATTTTTTTTAACGCATAGAATTTTGTTGACACTATAAAGTAATCATTTTTCAAGGATTATCTTTTAAATAAATTGCAATCATTTTTTAGTGTGCACAAATGAGATACGAAAAATTTTGAATGTGTTCTTTATTTGTCTTCAATCTCGGATATGCACGTAAAGTTTTATTAAAATTGATCAAAAAATCCACCATACTTAAAAACTGATTAAATGTGAATACTAAAAAAAAAATAATTTTTATAACTGAAGTTTTGTATTTGACACACAAATAAGTTATATTACAATAAGAGAAAGTTTAAATGTTAAAAAATCAAAATTCTCGCTTGAATCTTTTATAGTACCTCGTATTTAGATACTATTTGATTCATGAAGTTATACCGAATAAGTTTTTATTTTGGCTTAATAAACGTTTTGTGATATACTTACATTTAAAAAAATACTCTTCAAATTTGGCTCGAGTCAATTTGTAAAGTTCTAAAAATTTTTGATATTCTAATTTTTTTCGGTTGACTTCCTCAGATAACTGAAACAAAAATAAACAGTATAATTATAAAATTCATTTCTTCAGAACAAAATAAATTCAAAATTACTAGAAACTAAGAAAAGATAAATACACTTAATTTGTAGGATTTCTTTGAGAAACCAATAATTAATCGATAAGTAAATATATTACACAACTAGCTGATACCCGCCCGCTTCGCTGAGCGTAATTAAATTAATCTGAATAATAGAACACTTTACCCAAAATAAGAAATTCAGATATTTTACCAAAAAAAGATAATTAGATATTTTTTTAGGATCAATAATATTTAATGTGTTATTTTAAGATCTGAGGTATTAAGTTTGATTGCCTTAGGTTCACTATTCTAGGATTATTTTAGGTCTTTTATGTCTTATCGGCAAGTCTGCTATTTCCCGGGCTCCAAGATTAAATAATGATTTCTTATAGATCTTGCTAAAATAAATTGTCACATCTAAGTTGCTATTTTCTCTTGAAAAATAAATTGGGCTGGATTTCTCTTTGAATTACGAGCTCTACCTAACGGCTTCACCTCTCTTGGTCAAACTCTTAATCGGGATCACTTAAGTCGAACTGTCTCTTTTGGTTATTTATTCTTACGGGTGTCATTTTGGAACTAAGATATTTATTTTTATGAATGGTATTATATTTACTACCTCGATAATTCGAATGTTTACTCAGCTGAACTATTGATAATATATTAACTACCTACTTGTAAATTCACAATGGATTTATGGTTTCAAGGAATTTTACCTAACGCTATACTTCTATCATCGTTATAAATTTCAAATTTGCGAACATTAATTTATAAGAATAATAAATAAGTTTCAAATAATGTCGTCTCTGCGCTATGATATGTATATGTACATTGTATCACAGCTGCCTGCCGATGTATGTTTTTTGTTGCGCAGTTTTTAGAATTTTTATTTTTTTCCTCAGAAAATAAAAATTTTTTCGGAATAAAAAGTATTTTATAGCAGTTTTTGTTATATTTACTACTTGTAGTGAAAATCTCGTCCAAATCGGACAAGCCGTTTTCAAGTTTGTCAAGAACAAACAAACAGACAGAGATAACTATTCGAAATTTAAAGTAGCCTATAATGTAAGTGGGAATATTTAAAAACTTTTTGTAAAAATTTCATTGAAATCGGTTCAGTCGTTTTCAAGTTTACCCTGGACAAACAATGTTTTTTTTTTTGGGTAAAAGTACAATGAAAATGGCATTTCTTTTTTAGTATAAACATATGAAAATGTGGGTAATAAAGAGTATTCAACAAAACACCTTACATTTTTTAGATTAGATAAAAATCTCAGCTGAGAAAAATAATTCCGTTTATGTTCCCTCGCGCAGGTGACACGTAACGTTTTCATTATATAGGTATTCAAAAACAAACTTTCTTCGAATACTTAAGTTTCATTATTCTTCATAATTCTCAGAAACCAAGTTCAACTCTAACTTGTACTTAGCACGTTTTTCAAGTTTTGCTGTTGACATTATCTTTTATTTATCATTAAAACGAAAATCAATTTTGCAGCAACTCGACCAATAATATAACCACTATAGGTAACCCTACGTTTTCGTTACTAATTATGTTGCGATTTAAAATAAAGCTGACCATTAGGCTTGAAACAACCACAAAAAATATCAATTAAACCTTGTAACCTTTAATTCTTCGTTCTAAGAAATGCAATTTTTTTTATTCTATTCTTCGTTAAATATATGTTTCAACAAAACAGGTTTTTATTTCCCGTTTTTAATATTGATATTCAGTATTTTGTAATAATAATAATAATATGCTGTATGGTTATTTTGAATTATTTTTTAACAGAGAAAAAAGTAATGAAAATAACAATAAGTATACAAACAGCTCTCTTATGAAATGGTATAAATTAATTTTTAAGATTTATTTGGATACCATTCTCAATTCATCTATACTAAATTAATTAATTTATTATGAGATCAAAGACAAATTGGGTTCATTCAGCAACTATCTTACTTATATTATAAACGTGAAAGTTTGTAAGAATGGATGTTTGTTGCTCTTTCACTCAAAAAGTACTGAATGAATCTGGATGAAATTTGGCTTAGATATAGATTATAATCAGATTTAACATATAGTATACTTTATATCCCCAAAAAATGTACTGTTCCCGTGGGATAGATATTTTTTTTTACAGAGCAAAAGATTAACTTCTTTATTTGTAATGTGGTAGTTTAGGGGCCAGAAAATGATATAGTTTATTTATCATACCGGAATAATAAACGGTTCCCATGGGATAGCAAAACAAGTATTTATTAACCGTGTATTTAAAAAAAGGTTAATTAAAATCCACGAAGTAGAGTCTTAACTCATTTTCCTGAAGAAGATTTGATCTAATTTTTACTCAGAAGAGATGTACTATTCCCGTGGGATAGATATGTTTTTTGTTTATCACAGAGTTAAAGATTTGTGGCATAGAAATTTTTAATCTCTAGCCACAAACGGGTTAATTCCCGAAAACTTGGACTTTTCGACTGCTCGGCCAACTAAGAGCCACGAGGAGAGATTGGGCCCAGCACGAAAATCGAACGGTCGGACCCGCTCTCGGTTGTTCAAAAATCGTTCGATTATAGATATATATTAAATTAATTATTTATTGCGTGGGTGTTATTTAAAGTTAAATAGTTTATAAATATTTATATATTAAATTGATTGTTGTTATTATTTTTTTATTAGTTTATTTGTGATAGTAGTGATTTAGTTTTATGTTGTTGTTAAAAACAAAGAAATGGACGAATACCGAGAATTAAAAATATAAAAAATGTAATCGGACTTGATTGTAATTAGAAATATGTAATATATCAATGTGATTGATTAAATAATAAACATTATATATATTATAAGATTTAAAAGCTAATATAAATATAAATTTAATATTAAAGTAAAATAAAAAACTGCGCTACAGATTGATATGATTTTTGCAATGTGGTAATTTGGGGGAGAATGATAAAGGTTACTTTTAAGGCTAGAATAATGCATGGTTCCCATGGAATGGCAAAACAATTATATCCTACAGGAACCGTACATTTAAAAAGTGTCGATAAAGTTTGTGAAATAGAATTTTAACGCATTTTCTTCCAATTTAACACAATAACGACAGAAATCTCTAAAAATTTGAAATTAAAAAATTGATAATTTTTACTGGAAAATAATAATATGAATTTCAGTTTAACGTCTGATAAAATTAATAATGACATTTTTTTAAATATTTGAATGTTTTCATTGTTCATTGTCGAAGATATTAATTAGAAATAAACGTATTAAAATAATAAACTAAAAATTTCAAAAATTTAACAATTATTTAATGGAACGAATTTAAATGAAGATTTGCTAAGGATCCTGTAAGATAGCTACTAATCTATTCTTTTAAGGGAACATCCATTAATTACGTGAGGCGTTCAGGGACCGATGGGGTCGAACCGAATCTCATCTAATCTTACTTTGGGGAAAGGGAAGGTCTCGCAAATATTACGTATTTTTTTTGTTTTGAAAAATATCACATTAGATTGCGGGTTGGGGGAAAGGGTTATGCCAAATCTCATGACATCTTACCAGAGGGAAAGGAATGGGATTTCAAAAATCGCAAAAAAACACCTGGCGCAATTAATGGATGCCCCCTAAAATTGCTGTACGGTTTTAAATGACATTTGATATGGAAGATTTTCAAGTCCTTAAGGAAAGAATGCAGTTATTTTTTTTTTACTAAAAATCGTATAGAATTGATGTGCTAAAATCTCTTTCTTGAAAAGTGGTTTTTACGAATTTTGATTAACTTTCTTAGGATCTAAAGTCTGTAAGTATCTATCATCTGTTTTTCTGTCAAAATAGATTAATTTTTATATTTCGCTATGAACGCAGAAAATCTTTTAATCAATCAGTTAAATTTAGATACACTCAGCGAAGCGAGCGGGTATCAGCTAGTAATAACTATTTTAATAAAAATCTGTAATATGAGTCCCCTTACAAACCATAATGTAATTGTTCTTTTTCTACTCCTACACAAAAAGAAATATCCAAAGGAATAAAAACTTTAAAAAATCTTGATATATCCCTTCTAAAATTCAAGTAAAAATATTTTAAAAATCAACAGTGAAGAAGTGCAGTAAAACCAATTCTTTCATATAATCTATGGGCTTGATTACTCTTACAATAAATTGTTAGTAAATCAAAATTATAATCTTGAAAGTACCAATTTTCAATCACGATTAAATAATTAACATTAAAGTAAATAGTTTAATGATATTGAAACTTCCAGGATTAAATTCAATTTTGAAATACCTTTTTTTAAAGGAAAAAAAACTTGATCCTTTCTTTATTAACGATGCGAGTCACTCACAATCAAATGCAAATTATACGGTTATTTGTAATTATCCAGTCAACTGCATTTAAAAAGAGCTCGTTTTTTCTTCTCAAAGTGCAGACTCGATTCCTAGAACTGCCCTACCTTAACTTCATATTTAATTATATCAGCGAATATTAGAGAAGAGATTTTGCTCGATAAGAATAAAAAAAAAAAATATTCTAATTAATACACGTGAATAATCAGCGGTTTTCAACCTTTAGCAAAATCCTTGAATTTTTACTCTTACACGTGTTAATGTTCAAGTTTGCATGGGCATGTATTTTATAAATATACACACCTATGTAGGTACATGATACAACAAACAACAACTATAAAACAACATCATTATAAATATGGTTACTAACAGCGACGAAGCAGAATTACTAATGTTAGCGGTGACAACAGTCGTTGACCTATTCTTAGTTGACGAGAATGCGTTGTGTTGTTGGACGCGACAATGTTAATTCTTGCTCATATTAATCGTTCATACTAACTAATAATCACGAATAAGTCAACCAAAAAAATTAGTGAAATGCCTACTAATTTAAATATTACGGCACTTCTTCGTTCAGCTCAATCCCACCACTTATAAAATTTACTTATGAAGAGTTTTATTTGGATATTTCAAGTTCAGGATTTCGATGTAGGCATATTTAGGCGTGTAAATGAACACCTACTATGTGCTAACGGTAGTTTAGCTTCCACTAACAATTACGCAACAATCCTAATGGTCTACGAATGAACATTTAACGTTTTATAGAAAAAAAATTGTTGTGTGGTTTTACGAAACCACGATGCAAGTGAAACTTTATTTTGATTTTAGACACTTAAGTAACTGAAAATTTTCGGACAATTATTTGATTTAGGGTATGAAAATAGAATAGAAAGAAAGGGATGTGGCACGAATTCGCTGTCTGACTTGACGCGCGCCGTTTTAACTAATTTTGAATTTCCATTATTGATGTTAATACTCGAATGTTATTTTCATGATCGAATTTGTTGATTATAATTAAATCAATCATCTGCCTGTTGTTATCTATTGTAACATCACCGTCGGATATTTTTGCACTATTCTCACTAGCTGTATCTTTATCTATCATGATCAAGTGAACAATAACATTTATTTCAATACACTGATCAAAATACAAATACCAATACAAATATGATTGACAATTAATGACAAATTATAATATTATAAAACGTTGTCATAGAGAGGAAAATAGCTCATTACATTTCGTAATAGCTCGCGCAACAGGTCTGGTAAAACGACATGGTATATAGCTAACAATGTGTATATGAGCTCTGCCGAACACTTGCCGATTCCCTGCCGAGAATGTGTTACATTTAGCGACATGCTAAAGACAGGCCAAAAAATTTGAGACAATGTATAAAAAATTTCACTCTAAAAATGATAAACGGGAAATAACATTTAGGTACCCTTTTTAACCGACTTCAAAAAAAGGAGGAGGTTCTCAATTCGACTGTATTTTTTTATGTTTGTTACCTCAGCATTTCCGACTGGGTGAAGCGATTTTGATGATTCTTTTTTTATTTGAAAGTTGGTGCTTCCCGAATGGTCCCATTTTAATTTGAAAGAAATCGTTTACCTCTAAGGGGTTGAAAACTAAGGGATGAAATACTTACTTCTTATTGGATGGCTCGATTTTAAAAATTATTTTTTTATTTGAAAGCCAGTGCTTTTCGTGTGGTTCCATTTTAATTTGAAGGAAATCGTTTACTTCTAAGGGGTTGAAAACTAAGGGATGAAATACTAACTTCTTATTGGATGGCTTGATTTTAAAAATTATTTTTTTATTTGAAAGCTAGTGCTTCTCGTGTGTTCCCATTTTAATTTGAGAAACATCTTTCACTTCTAAAGGGTTGGAAACTAAGGGATGAAATATTAACTTCTTATTGGATAGCTCGATTTTGATAATTCTTTTTTTATTTGATAGCTGGTGCTTTTCGTGGGGTCCAGTTTTAGTTTGAGGGAAATCTTCCACTTCTTAGGGGTTGAAAACTAAGGGATGAAATATTAACTTCTTACTGGATAGCTCGATTTTGATAATTCTTTTTTTATTTGTGGAACAAAACCTTAAATTAATCTCCTATCCATTAAAAAAAAAACTCCACTCATAAGGGGTTAAAAATTAGAGATGAAATAATATTATAATTTTTTTCAGCCAACCCGATTTTGATAATTTTGTTTCTATTAAGTACAACGTACCTTTAAATTGTTCACATTTCAATTTGAAGAAAAAAATTTACCCCTTAAGGATGAAAATAGGGGATGAAATAATGACATTTAATCGAATTTTATTATTTTTTTTTCTGTTGGAAAGAGTAATCCACTTAGTTTTGTTATTACATTTAAAAGCAAAAAATTTCAACCCTTAAGGGCAAAAAGGGATGATGTAGTAACTTTTAATATTAAACGGCGCTGCCTGATATGAGCAGCGCGTTTGGAAGGTTAACCATTTTTAAGAAAATTAAATCAGTTATCAAATCACTTTCAGATCACTAAAACGCGAGAAATAAATAAATATTATAAAAAAATGAAAAACCGACTTCAAAATAAATAAAAAATCTTAAACAAGAAATGCTCTAAAAAGTAACAAAACAATGGCGTATCCTTGCAGTATCTACAACTTACAAATTATTAGGATTATACAATGTACAACTATTGTTATTTTTGGAGTTGGTGTCAGTCAAGAAAATAAATATTAATGGTATTTTGTAAAAATTGTAAAAAGGTTAAGTTGGTAATTGGTATTTTGTAGTTTAAAAGTCGCTAGATATTGTTACAGTTTGAGTATATTGTTTAAAAGTTCATTTGAAAAATAATTTTCATAAGGTATTCTCGTTTTGTGCTAAGTACCAATTTAGTCGTAATTCCTTGGCTGACACCAACTCCAAAAATAACAATAGTTGTACATTGTATCATCCTAATAATTTGTAAGTTGTAGATACTGCAAGGATACGCCATTATTTTGTTACTTTTTAGTGCATTTTTTGTTTAAGAATTTTTATATATTTTGAAGTCGGTTTTTCATTTTTTTATAATATTAATTTATTTATTTGAAAGTTGGTGCTTCTCGAATGGTCCCATTTTAATTTGAAGAAAATCTTTCACTTTTAAAGGGTTGAAAACTAAGGGATGAAATATTAACTTCTTATTGGATAGCTCGATTTTGATAATTATTTTTTTATTTGAAAGCTGGTGCATTCCGTGGGGTACAGTTTTAATTTGAGGGAAATCTTCCCCTTCTAAGAGGTTGAAAACTAAGGGATGAAATATTAACTTTTTATTGGATAGCTCGATTTTGATGATTCTTTTTTTTATTTGTAGAACACAATTTTAAATTAATCTCCTACCCATTTTTAATAAAAAAAAACTCCACTCATTAGGGGTTAAAAATTAGAGATATAAATAATATTATACATTTTTCCTGCCTAACCCGATTTTGATAATTTTGTTTCTATTACGTACAACGTACCTTTTAATTGTTCACATTTCAATTTGAAGAAAAAAATTCACCCCCTAAGGATGAAAATAGGGGATGAAATAGTGACATTTAAATGAATCGTCGAATTTAGAAATTTTTTTTATCTTTTGGAAAGAGTAATCCACTTAGTTTTGTTATTACATTTAAAAGCAAAAAATTTCAACCCTTAAGGTCAGAAAGGGATGATGTAGTAACTTTTAATATTAAACGGCGCTGCCTCATATAAGCAGCGCGCTTAGAAGATTTAACCATTTTCAAGAAAATAAAATCAGTTATCAAACTTCAGATAAAAAATAAAAAACCGACTTCAAAATAAATAAAAAATCTTAAAAAAGAAATGCACTAAAAAGTAACAAAATAATGGCGTATCCTTGCAGTATCTACAACTTACAAATTATTAGGATTATACAATGTACAACTATTGTTATTTTTGGAGTTGGTGTCAGTCAAGAAAATAAATATTAATGGTAATTTGTAAAAATTTAAAAAGGTTTAGTTAAAGGTCGCTATATATTGTTACAGTTCGAGTAAATTGTTTAAAAGTTCATTTGAAAAATAATTTTCATAAGGTATTCTCGTTTTTAGCTAAGTACCAATATAGTCGTATTTTCTTGGCTGACACCAACTCCAAAAATAACAATAGTTGTACATTGTATAATCCTAATAATTTGTAAGTTGTAGATACAGCAAGGATACGCCATTATTTTGTTACTTTTTAGTGCATTTCTTCTTTAAGATTTTTTATTTATTTTGAAGTCGGTTTTTAATTATTTTATAATATTTATTTTTACTTCCTTTTCTCGAATTGGTTAGTTTCTTAAAATACCATCTAATACCTACTTTAGTAAAAATGACAAATCAACATAAAATCAAATAAATTTTAATCGTATAAGACAATGAAATGGCTCGTATTGGATTTTACGCTTTCGATTTGAATCGTGATTTTTTTGATTTTTGGCATTTATATAACCAAAATGCTAATGACAATCGTAATGACTATGCTAGCCAAAAATTCATTCGTAAATCAATTTCAAGATGTAAAACTAGTCAAATATAAATATAAATGCATTTTTCAAGTCTTTAATTTAAGTTGAAGTAATGTTATGAAGTGCATGTACAATTTATAAAACAAACATTTTTATCTATACAACAATAAAACGTCCATTTAATTATAACAATTTGAACACAAGATACACAATGGATTATTTATGTATTATGCTTGTTAGAGGCGAAAAAATTTAACGTAGAATTTTTTTTACTGCTATAATAAAAGCATGTATGTAGGTAATAGATTTAATGGAATCCACGAAAACGTGTTCTTCGTATTAAAATGTATGATATAATTGAGGGAAAATGTAGCCATAAAATTTACACATTTTAAAATAACTGCGACGTCATTAAATAGAAAAATGTCTTTATATACTAATATAAATAACATTTTATTTAAAATTCTTTTTCATATAAGTAGGTAAGTTTACCAAAAAATGTCAGCGATTATACGAGCCAATTAGAAATTGAATGACATCAACTTTTCCTCTTAAATTATTCACGTGAACACGTACATAATTTATCAACTTTCCCAAAAAATTCAATTTTGATTTTACTGTACAGTATAGTACCTATAGTCAAACCTGGCTTTGAGCGGTATATAAAGGCCGCATAAAAATATCTTACATAGAAAATACGTCAAAAATTTACGAAATGGTACTAAAACTCAAACATTTAGTTTTTCATTATATACATCGAAAAATAGTCGGTTGACCGAAAATGATTAAATATGCATTGTTTAAAGACTATTCAAAATACATGTAAATAACTAATATGCTTACTAATAATGGATAGGTATGTCGTGTAAAGAATCAAAAAAAAAAAAAAAAAATTGCGTAAATGAGCCAGTTAAAATCGACAAAAAAAATATGGCTAAATTCGAAAAACATGATGTATCTCTGATTATTTAGTATGTTGTTTGAACCGTTAGGGCTATGTATTCTGAAGTTTTCAACTCTCAAAAAGTTGTGGAAAAATGTTTATACAAGAAAAACCGTGAAATTTTAACTTGTTTCAAATTCTGCTCGGTATCTCCTAATCCATGCATTTTTCTTCGACAGGTATTCTTTACGTTTTTAAGAGCATCTAAAAAAATTGAAAATTTTAGTTTAAAACCTTTTTTAGATCAAAGTTGCGTCGATACCATTGATCCAACGAGCAAAACTTATTGAATATAATTTGTAGACAATTTAATTAGCTTTAAATTAAGTGCAAAACGGGGCCTGTAAGCCTTGTAGTTCTCTCAAAATCTTTTAAAACCCCATTTAAAAGATAAAATTGAATTTTCCCAGAAATATACCTTAACACTTTTTTGTTGCATGAAGTGATTTTTAAGCATTTATGACCCCGGGTGGACTCATCCACATTGCCAGTCGGCAAGCTTCTGTCCTCGTAGAGCTACTAAAACTCCTCTTGTAAATACAAGAAGGGGTGCTGAGGTAGCTGCACTTGATAAGTGCTACCTGCTCTAGGGAAATTTGCAAGAATGCTTCCCTTATTATCATTGAAGAGGACGACGGTGAATTTCCTCAAGACAACCCTGACGATCCCCCAATACTGGAGTACCCACCCAAAAGTGAGTTTAACCTTTTACAGGGTCTGTAAGCCTTGTGAGGCTCGTCACCGTCGCGTCGTTTTTTTCAATGATGATAAGGGCAGCATTCTTGCACATTACCCCAGACCAGGTAGCAGACATCACAGAATTTCTAAGCCCTGCTTTCAAGCCAGTGCAGTCACCTCTCAGCACCCCTTCTTGCATTTGCAAAAGGGGAGCCTTAGGAGCTCTGCGGGGGCAGGAGCTTGCCGATTGGCAATGTGGATGAGTCCAGCCGATGGAAAAATTTAATTTTTTCTTATAGTTATTTTATTTGCACGATTTGCACTTAAATTAAAGCTAATTAAATTGTCTACAAATTATATTCAATAAGTTTTGCTCGTAAGATCAATGGTTTCGACGCGACTTCGATCCAAAAAAGGTGTAAAACTAAAATTTAAAATTTTTGAAAACACTGACTTATGTTCAAAGTGCCGTAACTCGGTAACCCATAGACGTGCAGAGCTCCGTTTGGGCTTAACTTATAACAAATTTGATGCTCTTAAAAAACGTACAGAATGGCTTTCGAAGAAAAATGCATGGATTGGGAGATACCGAGCAGAATCTGAAACAAGTTCAAAAATTTCACGGTTTTTCTTGTATAAAAATTTTTTTCACAACTTTTTTAAAGTTACAAACTTGAGAATACATAACCTTAACGGGTCTAAACAACATACTAACAAATCAGAGATACGCCATGTTTTGCGAATTTATTGTTGGTTTTGACTGGCCTATATAAAAAAAACAATAAGGCACAAAATTAATATTTAGGTAGTTGGGCTTGAAAAAAAACTCCATTTATGAAGAGAGAAACTAAAAATTGATATCAATACCTTAACGGCTTAACCCTTCAAGAATATCAAAATGTCAACATAAAATACGTTAAATATAATTTAAATTTATTTAATTATAGATAGTGAATTTGGAAATTTTTTTTATTTCTTCAACAACGAATTAAAATTAGAAACCGAAATTCTTAATGTTTGCATGTATGTAGATTTCAGTGGCGAGCGGTCCATACATGCTGTAGATGCGCCGCATGCCTTTGGATTGTAGGACAGCGTAAAAAATAAAATATTTTTTATAATTCATTCATTTTTTTATTTATGTAATTGCATGTATTGTAAAATTATACTAAAAATACCAAACACTAAATATTCTTATCATTCATCTTTTTTTAATTTACGAAATTGTGAAACGTATCGCTCATAAAATTGACTGCCGCATGCCATCGCTTGACTAGAATTGGTCGCGCATGCGCACTAGTACGGTCTTTTTCTATCTCTCTCGGCGTTTCACATAGCCGGTTGACGCTTGTAGATGCGTTTGACGTTTTGAATTTACTAATTGCTACTCATTGTTACTGATACATTTCGTGACTTATTTTAATTTATTTACCCAGAGGCGATACAAATGTTCTATTCTTTAGGATAAGAACTAGTTTCGTGGTTTTTAAATACATTATATGATGCGGTTAATGATGATTTGTGTAAGAAGTAGCTGAATAAGGCTAGTTTTTAAAAATAAATACATTATAATACCATGTTTATCAAATAAAAAAATTAATTTAAAAAAATGGTTTTTATACCCCCCCTCCCCCCTTCTGACCGCATGCTCTGTTTCAAAAGTCACCGCACGCCACTGGTAGATTTATAATTGCAATATTAGAAGTTGAAAAAGTTGATAATTTAGGAGTAAGACCGACAATCTGAAAAAAGTATATAAACTCCTGAATTGAATCATTTTGGGATAGAATTTTGAAAAATCTCTTTGCAAAGAAGGTCGTGGTTCTCTCAGGAATAACATTATCAATTTTCATATTTTTATCTTCAATGTTTATAAAATTTTTAATATTTAATGTCAAAAATTTGAATCATCAAAATACTTTAAAAATGTATATATATAAAGAGCCCTTGACTCACTTCGAGTATATTATATTAAGCATAATAACATTCTATCAGTAAACCGAAAAATGTATCTAAACTGAAGCAACAATTAAAATTGAGTCCAACTTAAAATTTTTCCCATATTTCCAAAATACGTGCAATGTTTTTCATTCGCTAAAGAACAACCGCGTATTGTATTTTAAGAACTTGTTAAATTCTACTTTCAACAATTATTATTATCATGTAGAAATATGTTAATAATTACACGTTTCGAATATTATAATAATAAAATCCGCCTTAGTTTTGACAGAATAATTAAACAATAACAATTCAAATAAAAAAAAAAATGTTATAATTCCAAACAAATAATTTTAACATAAATATTTTCTAAATGAATCAAAAATTAAATATGCAATTTCAAACATTTGGTAATAAAAATTAAATTACAATTTACATATTTTCTTATCATCAACTCGTGTAGACGTTTATTGAAATCGTTAGAACATTTACTTATTAAAATATCTACTAGTATTGCTTACTCTTAAAAATTTGTATACTTAGAGTTTCACAATACGGAAGCTTTTTACAGAGTAAATCTACATAATATGTTTGAACTAAACATGAAACGTCTCATTTAAACAAACAATGATAGCCATTTATCAGAATGAAATTATATTGATATCCCATTTTTTTATCTTGTTTTCTATTGTTTTTTAATGGAAAATATTGATATATTATAATATTAAAATTTAAATTATAGTTAAGACTAACTGATACCCGCCCGATTCGCTAAGCATATCTAAATTTTACTGATTGAATAATAGAAAACCCAAAATAATAAATTAAGCTATTTTTACAAAAAAAGATAATTAGATATTTCTAGACCTTTATTTCATAGAAAGTTCATGAAAATCCGTTAAACTACTTTTCCAGGAACAGATATAAGCTATCTTATAGGTAGGATCTTTACGTTTTTTGAATATTGTAAAATATTAAGAACTACGTACACTACGTACGACGTACAATATCCAGTCGCTCTGCCAACGCTTCTTTAAATAAGTAATATCTTCTAAGATATTTATTTTAATGATATTATGCTCTAAAGGGCAATTTTGATCTACATGAAATGCACAATACGTATCTAATGTATTTAATTGGATTAGGAATAATACTCCATTGTATGAAATAGCTTGGTAAATAATCAATCATTTTTTTGTCATTTGTAAGAGATAAAATGGTTCCTGTGGGTTATCCTTAGGAGATAGACATAAACCGTCGCGGACTTTTTTATCAATCTCTTTAAGATACACAATTTCGCCGCATATTAGTTTGATCTATCTCGTAAGGTTTAGCCAGCGTTTGCAATGAAAGTGTACAAAAATATGTTTGTTATGACATCATATTACAAATCTTTGAATTTCCCGACTTTTCTCTACTATATTATACACTAGCTGATACGCGCTCGCTTCGCTGAGTGTATCCAAATTTAATTGATTGATTCAAAGATTCCTTACGTTTATAGCGAAATATAAAAATTAATCTATTTTAACAGAAAAAGATGATAGATACTTCCAGATTTTAGATCCAAAGAAAGTTAATCAAAATTCGTCATAACCATTTTTCAAGAAAAAGATTTTAGCTGTCTGACATCAGCCTCTTTACGATTTTTAGTAAAAAAAGTACCTGTACTCCTTCCTTTAGGACTAGAAAATCTTTCATACCAAATGTCATTTAAAACCGTACAGCTATTTAGGGGGCATACCATTAATTGCGCGAGGCGTTTTTTGCGATTCTTGAAATCCCATCCCCTCCTCTCTGGTAAGATATCATGAGATTTGGTATATATCATTTCCCCAACCCGCAATCTAATGTGATATTTTTCAAAACAAAAAAATACGTGATTTTTGCGAGACCTTCTCTTTCCCCAAAATAAGATTAGATGAGATTCGGCTCGACTCCATCGGCCCCCTCACGTAATTAATGAATGTTCCCTTCCCGTTTTTTGAAATCCCATTCCCTTCCCTCTGATAAGATGTCATGAGATTTGGCATATATAATTCCCCCAACCGCAATCTAATGTGATATTTTTCAAAACAAAAAATACGTGATATTTGCGAGACGTTCCCCTTCCCCAAAAAAAGAGTAGATGAGATTCGGCTCGACCCCATCGGCTCCTGAACGCCTCACGTAATTAATGAATGTTCCCTTAAAAGAATAGATTAGTAGTTATCCTACCGGATCTTTAGCAAAACTTCATTAAAATTCGTTCCGTTAAGTAATTGTTAATTTTTTGAAATTTTTAGTTTATTATTTTAATACGTTTATTTCTAATTAATATCTTCGACAATGAACAATGAAAAAATTCAAATATTTTAAACAATTTCATTATTAATTTTATCGGATGTTAAATTGAAATTCATATTTATTTTCCAGTAAAAATTGTCAATTTTGTAATTTCAACTTTGTAGAGATTCCTTTCGTTATTGTGTTAAATTGGAAGAAAATGCGTTTAAATTCAATTTCACAAACTTTACCGAAACTTTTTAAATGTATGGTTCCTGTAGGATATAATTGTTTTGCCATTCAATGGAAACCCGGCATTATTCTAGCCTTAAAAGTAAGCTTTTTCATTCTCCCCCAAATTACCACATTGCAAAAATCATATCAATCTTTAATTCTGTGATAAACAAAAAAACATATCAATCCCACGGGAATATTAAATCTCTCCTGAGTAAAAAGTAGATTAAGTTTCCTTAAGTATTCTTAAGGAAAATGAGTTAAGACTCTATTTCGTGGATTTTAATGAAACTGCTTTTAAGTACACGGTTCTTATAGAATAAATACTTGTTTTGTTATCCCATGGGAACCGTTCATTATTCCGGTATGAGAAATAATCTATATCATTTTCTGACCCCTAAACTACCACATTACAAAAAAGGAAGTTAATCGTTTCCTCTGTAAAAAACAAAAAAATATCAATCCTACGGGAACCGTACATTTTTTCTGGATATAAAGTATACTATATGTTAAACCGAATTATAATCTATATCTATGCCAAATTTCATCCAGATCCATTCAGTACTTTTTGAGTGAAAGAGCAACAAACATCCATTCTTACAAACTTTCACGTTTATAATAGGTTCGTTCGCGGTGCTGATGGTACTGATCCGGAACTGGTAAAGAACAGAGAGAATCAATCCAAGTGATTAGATAGGACTTTCTGGATAGGATAATCGCCAAACGCATACACGCTTATGACTGATTAAGGGTTATTTTCCCGTAAACGAGTTTGAAAATGTTCGGAAGTAAGACGAGGATTAACGAGAACCCACGAAAATTGTTATATGAATTGAACGTTGATGCTTCGTTCACACGAGTCAACTTTAGTTAACCAATTTTAGTTAATCGATCAAAAGTGGAATGAAAAACCTAGTGTGATGACTTGTTCAATCTTTTTTTGATTCACTAAAAAGTTGATTACGGTTCTCACACGAGGTTTTTCATTCAAAATTGTTTTGATCAACTAAAAACGGCCTACTAAAATTGACTCCTGTGAACGCAGCATGACAGCGAAACTGTATTATGAATTAGCCACAATTTAGCAAACTGCGCATGAGTAAGAGAATCTAATTTTTCATTCTAATAAAAATCTGAGGATCGCTAGAACCAATTATGAATCGGCAACGAACGCATTTCGTGTGAACCGCGAATATCGGACCGTAACTCGGCTCATAAACTTGCATGCGCTTGGCGATGATCCTAAATCGGTCTTGAACTGATTCGTTACCGATTCATTATCACATCCGCGAACGAACCTAATATAAGTAAGAAGTAAGATGTTTTAGAGTTAGACCTACAAACCTTTTTCTTGAATCTTTCTATCAACTGCTGAAAACTCAATTAAAATCCGTTTTCTAGTTTAAAAGATCTAAGGGAACAGACAGCAGGAGCAACTTTGTTTTATACTATGTAAAGATATTTTTGAGCGATTCAAGTCTACTGATTACGTTCCTTGTGTGTAGTAGATACTCTTTTCTAATTTAAAATTGGCCAGACACCTGTTTTAGTTTAATGGCTAATGTATTAAATGCCAGCAAAAAGAAATTGGACTTTTATTTCCATATACCAAGTATTTATATTTAATATTAACTTATGAAAAGTTGGTCATATTCTACGAAGATATGCTAGAGATAGTTAGCACATAGTTGATTAAAATCGACAGTCATAAATATAAATAGGTAATAATTATATAACTTATACTATTTCCATGTTTCTTCATCTCAATTGTATTTGTATAAACTAGAATATGAACAATACCATAAAAGTAAAGATGTTTACATCTTGAGTATAAATTTATATAATTTAATGATAGAAGATAATCTCAACGATGTAATTATTGCAATATATATTAGCACGAAATTATTATTTCAAACAAAGGATCGATTAAATATGCGAATTTATATTGTATTTTATACTTTCTAAGATTGTTTCCATTTACCTTGAGAATATTAATCGCACTTGAATTCGTGTAAGTTTTATCCTTTAAAAACATAATTTTTTTATATGCACAGTGATTTCCAAATAATTTCTATAAATCATTAACCCAATTTCTTAATTATTTGATAAAAATTGTCTAGTTTATGAGTTGCATAAATCGTGCCAAATATTTGCTGCTTGACAATTAATTTAACCACCGTGGATATATTGTTGAAGAGAAAAATATTTTGGCCTAAATCATACAATCGGTGAATGTACTTGAAATGTAAATATAAAATTTTTGTACGGCACTTGTAACTAAGTATTTAAAGTACAATGTATATATACATTGATATACTTGCCGTACATACCTCTAAGTTCTTCTTTGTGTTCGAATCCATCATTCACTATGTACATAACTTTAATATTCAACGCGCCACTTCCGTTTGGAAGTCAAAAAAGAAAATAGTAGAAACTTGTTTGGATTTAATAATTTTTGTCAAACAAGATGTTTTAAGAGGCAGACCAGGTTTTTGGCGACATTTTAAATATTAGTTTTTTTTTATTTTTATTAAAAAATTACCGAAACTTAGCGAGTTTTACCAATTTTAATCTTACAACCAGTAAAAGTCTTTGAAAGCGACTAACAGTTGGAATTTAAAAATTTCAAGACACAATCACAAAAAGTACAAAATTAAGAATGCATCAAGTAAAGTAGTTGGATAATTTAGATGATGAATTAACTTACTATATCTTGATATATTTAAATAATTAGCTTAAAAATTAAGTCAAGTAGTGAATCTCTAACTAAAATACAAAGTTGAAAGACCAATAATTTTTGGAATACAATAATATCAAATACTAAAGAACACCTTATATTGGAGCTTACTAATAATTTTTTTTTTTATATTTTTTTGTTAATTTTAACTACTATATGAAGAAATTATCAGTTGAAAAAGACCGCAGTTATATTTTTAACAATTTGTTTTTCTTTTATACAACGTTTCGTCAGTGTTATTCCGGCTTCATGAGGTATTTAACAAATAATATAAAAATAAAAAGAAGTCGGAATAACACCGACGAAACGTTGTATAAAAAAAAAAATAAATTGCTAAAACATAAAGCTGTGGTATTTTTCACCTGCTATTTTTTTCATATATATGGAAATACTAGCTGATACTTCCCCACTCGCTTCGCTAAGTGCATCTAAATTTAACTGATTAAAACATTCCATACTTTCATAGCGAAATATAAAAATTAATTCATTTTGACAGAAAAAAAATGATAAGACACTTTCATACTTTAGATCCAAAGAAAGTTGATCAAAATTTGTAATAACCACTTTTTCAAGAAAGAGATGTTACCTGTCTCACATCAGCTTCTATACGTTTTTTAGTAAAACAGTAACTGTATTCCTTCCTTTAAAACTTGAAAATCTTTCATACCAAATGTCATTTAAAACCGTACAGCCATTAATTGCGCTAGGCATTTTTTGCGATTTATGAAATCCCATTCCCTTCCCTCTGGTAAGATGTCATGAGATTTGGCATATATCATTCCCCCAACCCGCAATCTAATGTGATATTTTTCAAAACAAAAAAAAACTGATTTTTGCGAGACCTTCCCTTTCCCCAAAGTAAGATTAGATGAAATTCGGGTCGACCCCATTGGCCCCTGAACACCTCACGTAATTAATGGATGTTCCCTTAAAAGAATAGATTTGTAGCTATCTTACAGGATCCTTAGCAAATCTTCATTTAAATTCGTTCCGTTAAGTAATTGTTAATTTTTTGAAATTTTTAGTTTATTATTTTAATACGTTTATTTCTAATTAATATCTTCGACAATGAACAATGAAAAAATTCAAATATTTTAAACAATTTCATTATTAATTTTATCGGATGTTAAATTGAAATTAATATTTATTTTCCAGTAAAAATTGTCAATTTTGTAATTTCAACTTTGTAGAGATTCCTTTCGTTATTGTGTTAAATTGGAAGAAAATGCGGGATACTACTTGATCTAAATTCAAATAGTGGTATACTTTTCACTACAAAATAGTTAATAGTCACTTTTTGATAGTCGAAAGTCACTATTTCGATTTAAGAGAGTAAAGTTGCTACCGCTATCTGTTCCCCTAGATCTTTTAAACTACAAAACGAATTTTGCTACAATTTTCAGCAATTGATAGAGTGATTCAAGAAGAAGGTTTGCAGGTATAAAACATGCATATTATAGTAGAGGAAAGTAGGGAAATTCAAAGATTTGTAATGTGATGTTATGACAAACATATTTTTGTGCACTTACATTGCAAATGCTGGCTAAACGTTACGAGATAGATCAAACTTATTTGCAGCGAAATTGTGTATCTTAAAAATATTGATAAAAAAGTCCGAGATGGTATATGCCTCTCTCCTATGGATAACCCATAGTAACCATTTTTATCTTTTACAAAATACAAAAAAGATTATTGATTATTTACGAATCTATTTTAAAAAATACAGTATTATTCCTGTTCCAATTAAATACCTGAGAAACGTTGTGCATTTCATGTAGATCAAAATTGCCCTTCACAGCATAATAGAAAAATGAATATCTTAGAAGATATCACCGATTTAAAAAGCGTTGGCAGAACAGCTGGCTATTTTGTACGTCGTACGTAGTGGCTGTTTTATTGCTATCTTTTTCTTGTAAATATAAAAATGCTATGTTGGTCTTTATTTAGGACAAAAACTCGAAAAATCTACACCAATAAGGCATGTAAGAAACGTGTACTCTAAAAATAGTACGGTTGGTCACCCTACATAGGATAGCATAAAAATAGAATCCTACAAGAACCGTGTATTTTCGTAGTATTTTCGGTCAGTTTTGTTAAAATTAGTCAAATAGCATTTTAACGTAATTTCCTCAAGAAGACCTGACCAATTTTACAAAGTAACGAAAGAAATCTCTACAAAGTTTAAATTAAAAAATTGACAAAGTTTACTGGAAAATAAATATTATGAAATTAAATTAAAAGCCGATAAAATGATAATAAATTTTTTAAAATATATTTGAATTTCAATTGTTCATTGTCAAAGATATTAATTAGAAATAAACGTTTTAAAATAATAAATTAAAAATTTCTAAATAATTAACAATTACTTAACGAAACTTATTTTAATGAATTTTTGTTAAAGATACCTAAGATCTTAACGTATTAAATACCATTTATCGTAAAAAAGGCACGATTCCTGTATGATTGCTAAGAATATATTCTACTAAAATAGCTGAACGGTTTTAAATTACATTTGAAATGAAAAATGTTCAAGTCTAAAGAAACATTTTTTATTTAAATTTCTAATGAACCTGAAAGATAGCTAATAGGTTCGTTCGCGGTACTGATGGTACTGATCCGGAACTGGTAGAGAATCATTAGATAGGAAATCGCCAAACGCATACACGCTTATGAACTGATTAAGGGTTATTTTCCCGTGAATGAACTTGAAAATGTTTGGAAGTAAGACGAGGATTAACGAGAACCCACGAATTGTTATATGAATTGAACGTTGATGCTTCATTCACACGAGGCAACCGTTTAGTTAACCGATTTTAGTTAATCGATCAAAAGTGGAATGAAAAACCTAGGGTGATGACTTTTTCAAACTTTTTTTGTACCATTAAAAAGTTGATTACGATTCTAACACGAGGTTTTTTATTCAAATTTTTTGATCAACTAAAAACGGCCCACTAAAATTGACTCGTGTGAACGCAGCATGTCAGCGAAACAGTATTATGAATTAGCCACAATTTAGCAAACTGCGCATGAACGAACGCATTTCGTGTGAACCGCGAATATCGGACCGTAACTCGGCTCATAAACTTGCATGCGCTTGGCGATGATCCTAAATCGGTCTTGAATTGATTCGTTACCGATTCATTATCACATCCGCGAACAAACTTATAATCTCTTCCTAGAAAAGTAGTTTTAAAGTTTTTGATAAACTTACTTACTTATATTGGATCTAAGGCCTGAAAGTATCTATAATATTTTTTTTCTGCAAAATAGATTAATTTTTAAATTTTGTTATGATGGTAGGGTATCAATTATGGAGCGTTCACACGTTTCAACTAAAATTGCTCGACGATTTTAGTTGAAACGTGTGAACGTCCTATTAGATACTTTTAGCAAAGCGAGCGGGTAGGTATCAGCTAGTATAACTTATATATCAGGTTAAATATTGCATTCGAATATAAGTTATTATTTCAAAGTAAACTCAATTTATTGTACAAATTTGAAGAAAACTTAAAAATTAAATGCAATAAAGATATTTTAAACAGCAAATTATCTTTCCTTATTACGCATATATGTACCTAATTTTATCTTGAGAAATCGTTTGACATTTAATATAATCAGAGTGTTAATAAATTTTAAGTGTATTTTGTTCACTTATTGTAATCTATAAAGTTCGTTGTATAATAAAACAATACTTTGGTCTACAATAGATATGTAGGTATAAGTAGATAAATAATTCAAAAACGTGATTCAAACCCTTCAAAAATATATTGAAATTCCTATCATTCGTTTGATGCATATTAAACTTAAAAATACAATAAAAAATTGTACGTGTTCCTTTGATTATGACCATTTAAAAAGTAATGGAAATACCGAAAAGAGGCCCTTCTCAACGGTGCATACGATTTGGAATGTTTTTGTTCCTTTTGTAAGTCAAACTAACCAACTAATATTCATTAGAAATTTTTCATCTTTCCCTTCTAAGAACCCACCGTTGTAAACAAAACAATTTATCTTTCCACTTACTCACTTTATTAAAACTAATCAAAGTCTATATAATTGGAGCCGTATGAAATTAATTGTAGAAATATTTTTGTGTTGATCCAATTAAGTGGCGACTTGGTACATTTTTCTTTTTATTACTTGTTAAATGTTGCTGGCAATTATAAGCCATCGTTACAGTAAACTTACAGCATTTCTCACGTTCTATTTGTTCTATATGTAATAATCCTAATAATATATAGTTTTGTTAATCTCATCTGTTATCAAGTGGTATAAAGAAATTATCTTTATAACGCCTTGTTTATTATGAGCTATGCGATTATAAAAATTAAGCCTCTATAAGTATTTCTAGTGATTCCATACTTGAAATTAAAACAAATTGATTTATTAAAAATGCCATGCATATTTGATTTGCATAAAAACAGTTTTAATTAAAATCAATTGAAGCATTTATAAAGAGGTAATTTTGATAATTGAAACAACCATCTGCCATATTTATGGCTAAATGGCACTTTGGGTCCATTTATAAATTACGTCACACGTTAAGGGGGAGGGAGGGGGTCGACGACGTGTGACATTGTGTGACAAGAGGGTGGGAGGGGGCCTAAACTTCATGACGTCACATTTGATGTCACAAAATGATTAAATTTGATCTTTAGCTAATATAATTAATCGTTTTTTCCTTTTTGCTAATTTCTTGAAATGTTAGATTTGATGTGAAATTTATTAAAAAATCATTTAAATTGAAAAAAAAATAGTTTTGGAACTGCCGTTTTAATTCAATTATTACCTATTGGTAGAGGTAAAATTGTAAAATATGTGACGTCACACCAAGGAGGGGTGAGTCTCACAAATGTAAGCAGCTGTGACAAGAACGGGGGAGGGGGGGGTACAAATTATGAAATTCGTGTGACGTAATTTATGGATGGCTCCTTTTTTGCTTTTAGTTTTTATCATTACTATTTTGATTTTGCTATTCAATTCTGATTGCAACTATTTGAATTTCTTAAGAAAAAATATCTCAATTTTTTAAACTTAATATTTTGTTATAAAACTGGAATACAAATTGTAAACACAAACGTTAGAATTGTTAGAATATTTACCAGGTATTCTATCTTAGCAGGGACGTATATGTACATGGAGGGCTAGATAGCGCGTCTACCGTATTCTGGCTTATGGTTATAACTAGTTTATCTAAATAGTTATGTATTTAGGCCTGAATACTGTTATAGTTAAGAAATTAAAAGTGAAATTAAGATTTTAGGTTCCTATTTCAAAATTGTCAGTGAATTCAGACAGTATTGTAGTTAGTCATTATGTGTTTGGCAAAAATATATCATGATCTTAAAGATAACTTGTTTTTGCATAACATTAGTAATTTGGTAGCTATACTCATAGAGAAGTTTCTTCTAAGCCGTATATGGGCATCTTTTATCAATTATATTAAACTAGAGGTCGCCCAGTGGTCGAAATTCGACCATAATTCGTTACAATTTTTACATACCTAAGGGTACACTTCACTTGTAACTGCCTCAAAAATTTTAGTTACTAAGCTAACTACAGCAGATAATGAATTGCATTTGCGAATGTTTGGAAAATAATTTCTTGACTAATTTTTTCTTCAAGATTCATTTAAAGAAAGTGCATCATATAATGATTGAAAATATTTATTTTAAGTTAAGAAAGGAAATAGGTATAGAGGTTTCAAAATATTTATTTATTTTCTTCCATAAATCTTTTACAAAATTATTTCAGAATATTCTCTAAAAATTTCAAAACTAAATATCAATTCGTTCATATCATACATGTTTTGAGGTCCCCTGAGTCCAAAAAAGTAGTTTTCAGAAACATGTCTGTGTGTGCCTGTGTGTGACAGCCATATCGTATTGAATGCTTTTCCGAGTTTCACCAAACTTGAAAATTTTCCTTCACATTATATCTTGTTTTGCCGCGGAGCTTTTGGTTGAAATCGATTAACCCAAAGCTCCACTTTATTCTCGAAATTTTTGAGCTTTTTCAATTTTTTTCGAAAACGGCTGCAAAGATTTTTTTTAAGCTTATGATAGTTCTTAGACTTATTAATGGCTATAACTTTTATTTGAAACTTTTTCTTGGGAAAATTCGATTAAGGACGGTTTTGGGGTGAAGGTTGGGAATTCATAAATACATATATGTTGTATACTTGTATGGTTCTGCTATGTATAGTTATAAGGTGCTTATATATTTCTTTTAACCAACAGCGAGTTTCATAAATGAAAGTAAAAGAAAGTACTGTGACGCCACGCAGCAGATATTTTTCTTTTTATAATGTTGTATGTCAATTCAAATTACAGTATTCTGAAATATTTTTTAGACAAACAAAAAAAAAAAAATATAACTATGAAATATCAGAAGTAATTTCAAGTGAATTTCCTACGTTCAAAAGTAAAACAAAAGTACCTTTATGTTTAGATCTTTTCATTTAAACGCCAAAGATAAAAAAATGGAAATAGGCTGCATAAGTCCTGTTTAAAACTTTGAATTAATCTAAGCTTTTATTTTTCAAATAGTACCTACCTACCTAAATTAATTTTTTGTGTAATTTATTTGAATGATTTTGCCAAAAGAATATAGTATGAATTTTTTATACGTTATATAATAATCAAGAAACACCTGATGAAGACCAAATAAAATGGTTGAAACGTTGTGTATATAAAGTTATACGTATCTTTTAAATATATTTTTAATAATATTACTCAATAATCAAATAATCGGTTAAATTTGTTTCCTTCAATTTCAATAATTACAATTTCAAAATTTAAATTCCTCTCACAATATTTTGTTTAAATAATGGCATTTGGAATATGGTTGAAGTTTGTGGTCAAACTGAACAACTGAGATTTAAAAATCTACATATTTGTGTGTATTGTGTGTCTGTGTGTGTCAAACGCATGGTAGTGTGTGTGACGTCTTTTTTCATTAATTTAAGGTATTTTGAAGCATTATTATAAAAAAAATATTATCTCATAACGCAACTTCCTCATATAAACTTCAATTGTGCCAAATTTCATACTCCTCCGTTCGTACAATATTCGGTAAAAGGGGTTTAAAATTTTTGCTTCACGTATATTAATATATAGATTTCAACTAAATAGTTAAGTGTCTAGATTTAAATCTTGTTGTACGAGGGTCGTTCAATAAGCCTTTAGAAAAATATATAGAGTAACTTTTTTTTTTTTATTTTTCAACATAATTTCCTTTTTCAGGCGTTTTCCCAAGATTCTTAACCCGTTCAAAAAGTACGTTTTCGGAAGGTCCTCAGAATAGGCATTTGTTTGGGAGATGACTCCTTCGTTCGCCTCACACTGTTGTTAATCATAAAAATTTTTTAAAATTTTGTTATAAAAAAGAGTCGTTAAGGATCAAATCTGTTATAAATGTGGGGTATGGACACAACTTGTATTTCAATTCTACGATTTTAGCTATTAAAACTGCACAAGTATGGGTCCGTGCATTGTCTTGATGAATGAGGACTTTTTTCTTTGCTAAATGAGGGCTTTTAGTTTTGATTTCTTTACTAACCCGTTGCGGTAATTGGGGATGAGTATTTCAGGAAGTTTGGAGTTTGAATCTTTTGTAAAAGGTATGAGTGAGTTAATTCTGTGTGTCCTATCCTCAGTTGGGTTACAATGACCTGGGATGGTCGGGGAATGGTTGCAATGGGTAATTTAATCAATGTCGATTTTCTGATGGAGTGGAGTTTGGCTCATTCATTCTGTATTCTATACCATCCTGATCCTTTCGCTGAAGTGCTTCTTGAAGTCCTCGAGTTATCTAGGTGTTTGAACCACAGCAGGAATTTTGGTTGTATTTTTGGCTTCCGGGTCGGCTTTTTCATTCCCCTTTATGCCAACGTTCGAAAGGATCCATAATAGATTTATACTTTTACCTGATTCCTCTTGGGAGATGTTGGTTTGGATATTAGATATCTTTTGGTTGGGAAAAGGGTTAAAGAATTCAATGGATTTGAGACAGGCTAAGGAGTCGGTGCATATAAGGATTCTATTATTATTTTGGTGACTCGTGGAGGAGAGGGCTAGTTCAATTGCTTGGGCTTCACATGAAAATATACAGAAGTAATGCGGAAGATGTTGGCTCGCGATTATTGCGTTTTCGCCGGTTACAGCGCATCCTCAGTCTTGTTCTATTATTGACCCATCTGTGTATATGATCTGATCATAATGGTCTTTGTTTTTTTATTTTCGTAGAAGAGCTGTTTGAAGACTTCCTGAGGGGTTCCTTCTTTTAGGTATTTATGTAAATCTTAGAAAATGGCGGGTTTTTTTCTCCTCCATGGAGAGGGGAAGGGTATGTTTTGGATGAAGATGGGAAATTGTAAATAAATTTCTTGGAGGTATTTACTTGCTTTGGTCGCAAGAGGTATAGGAAAGTTTTTGTTTGGTTCGAGTCTAGTTTGGTGAAAAGGGTTTAGGATTTTGAAAGACATGGGGTTCTTTTGTAGTGTTTGATGGGGCAGTGAATTGGATGGCTTGTTGTTTCCAATTTATAGATGATGGGGACTTCATTCCCTTCTGCCAGTAAACTATTTATTGAACTCGTTCTGTATGCCCCTAAGAATAATCTTAGACCTGAGGTTTGGAGAGTTTCTAGTTTTTTTGGTCGAGTTTAGCGAATCTTTGTTCTAATTAACGTTCTGTAGGTATTGAGGAAGCTCTTTTGGTCTGCTCTCCATTTTGTTGCACTTAGAGTTTTTATTATATTAAGTCTTCCTTTGCATTCCAACGTTAATTCGTTTATTTGGTGACGCCATGTGTGGTGTTGGTCGAAGACGAGTCCCAGGATTTTTAAGGTTGTGGTTTTGGGGATGAGGGTGTTGTTTAGGGATAGGTTGAGGGAGAGGGTTAGTTTTCCTCGGTTGAAAAGTATAAATTTCTTAAAGATAACTTGTTATAATAATTTCTTATTTCACAATTTTCCCTTATTATAGGCAGTATCGTTGTTCTTTCTAATAACCATTCGGAAAAAAAATTTATAAAGAGATTTTGATTAAATAATGTTATCTTTCTGACCTCTATATACCCAAACGTCTAGAGTGAAAAGTTGTGAATAAAAATGAGACCTTTAACTGTCAAAAATGATAACGTTATACCAATTTACAACTTACTATATATAAAATAAATTTTTCAGAGTTTACCTTTTCCTACAGTAAAAACTGTTTGTAAGCCCACACGGAAAAAAATATGTTATAGATTTAACAACATTCCTTGTTAATTTTACTACATTAACTAGTATTTAATAGGATTACACCACGTGTGATAACATTTACCAGTCAAGTGTAATTAAAAAACTGTAGTATTATTAACAACACGAACTAGTAAAAATGTAGTTGAATTTTTGACACTTGCATTTATTTGTCAAAATTATTGGTTATATTGTACGCGCCGCATGCGCAAACGCCAAAATTTGTTAATTGTACAACACTCAGCAGTTGTAACAGCTACATATATTTACTACACTATAATAGTAAAAAATACTATACGTTAGAGCTGAATACAACACAGTGTGTTATCTAATGTTACATTTGTGGTTATAGTGAACACAAAGTGCAGTAAAAATATTACTAGTTTAGTGTTGTAAATTTTACACCACTATTTTTTTCCGTGCATGTATATAAGATCAAAATTTTAAACTAAAAAATATGTAAAATGTTCTTTCGTTGAATAATAAAAATTCTGTCATTTCCTCACAGTAATTTGTACACACATGTTGTACACACATAGTTACAAAAAAAAATAATTTGTCGGACACATAAGAAATCAAAAATTTTTTTTGAGTTATTTTTTTATTTATTTCATAAATATTTTTCATACATAAAGTTATATGTAGAAATAATTACCAATAGTATATAAATATAAAGAGAAAGTTTCCGCAGTTTTTTCCCACATTTGTACTTGATTTTTTAATACTTGTCCAATTACACTTGATCTTGAACGAACAAAAAAGACAGATTTTTATTGATCATTGATCCAATTCAGTGGTCTCTTCAAAGTTTGAAAGCCAGTGTGAGAGAAGAAATCCACTTCTGGGTTTTTTTTCAACAAAATCATTTTTGAAAATGAATAAAGTAATAAAATGTGAGTTGCTTTAATCGAGTTTGTGTGTGCGTTATTTATGTCTCGCGTCATTTGAAATTGAAGCTAAAGACAGACGACGCCCGCCGGAAACACGGCCACATTTTATTGGCAATTTTTCAACATCTTTGATGGTCCAAAGATATTTTACAGACTTAAAACGTTTCATTTATTAACAGTAAATGGGATTTGTATTTTCAATGGAATAAGAATTATGGCAAAAATCTTACTTATATTATAAACGTGAAAGTTTGTAAGAATGGATGTTTGTTGCTCGTTCACTCAAAAAGTACTGAATGGATCTGGATGAAATTGGGCATAGATAAAGATTATAATCCGGTTTAACATATAGTATACTTTATATCTAGAAAAAATGTACGGTTTTTGTAGGATAGATATTTTTTTGTTTTTTACAGAGGAAAAGCTTAACTTCCTTTTTTTGTAATGTGGTAGTTTAGGGGTCAGAAAATGATATAGATTATTTCTCATACCGGAATAATGAACGGTTCCCATTGGATAGCAAAACAAGTATTTATTCTAAAAGAACCGTGTATTTAAAAGCAGTTTCATTAAAATCTACGAAATAGAGTCTTAACTCATTTTCCTTAAGAAGATTTGATCTACTTTTTACTCAGGAGAGATCTACTTTTCCCGTGGGATAGATATGTTTTTTGTTCAACACAGAGTTAAAGATTGATATGATTTTTGAAATGTGGTAGTTTGGGTGAGAATAATATAGGTTACTTTTAAGGCTAGAATAATGCATAGTTCCCATGTTATGGCAAAACAATTATATCCTACAGGAACCGAACATTTAAAAAGTTTCGCTAAAGTTTGTGAAATAGAATATTAACGCATTTTCTTCCAACTTTACACAATAACGAAAGAAATCTCTACAAAGTTGGAATTAAAAATTGACAATTTTTACTGGAAAATAAATATGAATTTCAAATTAATACCCGATAAAATTAATAATGAAATTGTTTAAAATATTTGATTTTTTCATTGTTCATTGTCGAAGATATTAATTAGAAATAAACGTATTAAAATAATAAATTAAAAGCTTCAAAATTTAACAATTACTTAACGGAACGAATTTAATGAAGTTTTGCTAAAGATCCGGTAGGATAGCTACTAATCTATTCTTTTAAGGGAACATTCATTAATTACGTGAGGCGTTCAGGGGCCAATGGGGTCGAGCCAAATCTCATCTAATCTTATTTTGGGGAAGGGGAACGTCTCGCAAATATCACGTATTTTTTGTTTTAAAAAATATCATATTAGATTGCGGTTTGGGGGAATGATATATGCCAAATCTCATGACCTTACCAGAGGGAAGGGAATGGGATTTCAAAAATCGCAAAAAACGCCTGGCGCAATTAATGGATGCCCCCTAAAATAGCTGTACGGTTTTAAATGACATTTGTTATAAAAGATTTTCAAGTCCTAAAGGAAGGAAAACAGTAACTTTTTACTAAAAATCGTATAGAAGTAGATGTGGAACAGCGAACATCTCTTTCTTGAAAAGCAGTTTTACGAATGTTGATAATCTTTCTTTGGATCTAAAGTCTGAAAGTATCTATCATTTATTTTGTCAAAATAGATTTTTTTTTTTATATTTCGCTATGAACGCAGGGAGTCTTTTAATCAATCAGTTAAATTTAGTTACACTCAGCAAAGCGAGCGGGTATCAGCTAGTAAATAATATTTAATGTTTTATCAAATTCCAATCAGTTTCCTTTTGAATTTTCACCGATTTACGGTTAAACTTAAAATTAGATTTACTTTTAAATACCCAATTCTCTTTTATATCTATAAATATATTTTGCTAAATACTCAAAACTATCAGTTAATATATTTCGGTACGCCTCTTGATCATTATGAAACCGTTTTGGAAATTTTAACTTTTATATCCTAAAGGTATCTTCATTTACGATTTCTATAATGATGTTTTCAAACATTTTACCTTCAAGAATAAAACAATAGATAATTCTACTTTAATATTTTATCTTATCACTGTGATTTTTCAACGTGCTAATAGAAATAAATCAGAATATCTTGGTTCAAATATCGAATTTAAAATGAAAAAAAAAACCAATAGGACGTTATGATCAAAGAAAATTTAAATCAACAAATTTTGGCTTGGGCCATTGGCAAAATTGAAATTTCCTTTTTTAATAACTGTATTTATTGTTTAATGTTAAGGCGAAGCCTTAAAAGTATTAGATGCTCAACAACCTTCAATATAGTGACACGATTTAATTTCGAAAATTACAGGTAACGTTATGTAAATATGAAACAAATAATAAATTCAAGGCGACTAATTTAATTATATTTCACAAATACAATTCACAAAAATTCACAAAACAAGTTATGAATTTAAGCAAAACTAAATGTAAAAATTCACAAACCGAAAAATCCAAATTGTTAATTTTGTATCTCCAGATACGTATTTCAAACGCCATGCGTTCGTCATCAGTGGATCAAATTGAAGTGTCTTCGAGAACAATTTCGTGCTGATTCACAAAATAGTCCCGAATTGACCTCAATTTATAGGTCCTTTCGATCCCTTTCTCTTTTACAATCGCTGCAGCCGGGGGCAGTGAAGCCAGATCGTAGGATTTCTTAACCCCCACTTAGCAGCACATACGTCATAAATTGAGGAGAAAAATGTCCCTTCTTTATGACACGGATAGGTAAAACAACACCCATACAACGCTTGGTAAGTGTGTGTACCTATCCGTGCATATCCGTGTTATATGGAAGGGACATTTTTCTCCTCAATTTATGACGTATATGCTGCTAAGTGGGGGTTAAGAAATCCCACGATCTGGCTTCACTGGCCGGGGGTGCAATCCTTCCGTCCATTCTCTTCTTACCCTTTCCCAAAACGCCGAATAAGGCCGAATCCTGAATCGGTCCTTTCTCCCAGTTTAAAACTTTCCCTTTTCTTTTATTCTTTTATTTTCTTTTTCTTTTTAAAAAGCATTGAAATTTATAAAAGAAAAGGGAAAGTTTTAAACTGGGAGAAAGGACCGATTCAGGATTCGGCCTTATTCGGCGTTTTGGGAAAGGGTAAGAAGAGAATGGACGGAAGGATTGCACCCCCGGCTGCAGCGATTGTAAAAGAGAAAGGGATCGAAAGGACCTATAAATTGAGGTCAATTCGGGACTATTTTGTGAATCAGCACGAAATTGTTCTCGAAGACACTTCAATTTGATCCACTGATGACGAACGCATGGCGTTTGAAATACGTATCTGGAGATACAAAATTAACAATTTGGATTTTTCGGTTTGTGAATTTTTACATTTAGTTTTGCTTAAATTCATAACTTGTTTTGTGAATTTTTGTGAATTGTATTTGTGAAATATAATAATTAAGTCCAAAGTCAGCGAAATTTAAATTTTTTTTTTTTCGACTAATTTAAGTTTTCATTTTCTCAATTCAATAAAAGTACAATCAAAACGACCGATTTTTTATAACTCAGATTAGATAGTAAATGAAAAACATAGATACCATATATTTTGGAAAAATACCAATACAATTATTTTCTGAAAGATATCAACTTTACTTATATATTTTATTAATTGTAACAGTATAAAGAATTTCAAGTTGTCTCATTAAAATAAAAATAAAACTTTTCTTTAGTGTGAAATAAATATCAAATTTTATATATGTTACTATATAAGCTAAACTCTTTTTTTACAGCTATTGTTTCATATGAATTTATAACATTTACTTCATTCAACCTTTCACAATAACGTTATCTATGCAAATAGTGAGATTTTTAATCTAATTTACAATTGTGAAATCAATTATGAATGCTGTAAATTTTCATTTCAGTCCATGATTTTATATACTTATTATACAATTACGTCTCTGCTTTTTCTTAACGAATACAAATGGTTGAGAAAAAATAAATTTCGCTTTCTGGCGTTGAAGATTATAATCAAAAGTTCGTTGCATATTTACTATTTCTTATCTCAATGCAGAACTTGTTGAGATATTTATTGAAAAAATGTTGTCTTATTGCTAATACCTTAACAGTTAAGAGCGTATAAATAATATTTTTATGATCAAATGAGCTTTAAAACCAAATTATAAATATTATAGGCCAGTCAAAATCGACATAAAAAATAGCTAAATTCGCAAAACATGATGTATTTATGGTTTTTTAGTATGTTATTTGGACCCATTAGGGCTAAGTATTCTCAAGTTTGCAACTCTCAAAAAGTTGTGGAAAAATTTTTATTGAGGAAAATACGTAAAAATTTTGAACTTGTTCCGGATTCTGCTCGGTATCTCCTAACCAATGCATTTTTCTACGAAAGCTATTCTGTACGTTTTTGAAGATCATCTTTCTTACAAATTAAGCCCAACCAGAGCTCTTCACGTCAAAGGGTTACCGAGTCACGACACTTTGAACATAGGTCAGTGTTTTCAAAAAAAGAAAATTTTAGTTTTAGACCTGTTTTGAATCCAGGTTGCATCAAAACCATTGATCCTACGAGCAGAACTTGTTGAATATAATTTGTAAGTAATTTAAGCAGCTCTAAATTAAGTGAAAAGCGGGGTCTGTAAGCTTCGTAGTTCTCTCAAAATCTTAGAGAACCCATATAAGATAAAATCGTATTTTGGTGGGTACTCCAGTATTGATGGAACTTCAGGGTTTATTTGAGGCTAGTCACCGTCGTCCTCTCCATTGCAGTTTTGCACATTTCCCCAGAGCAAAAAGCACACATTGTAGAACATCTAAGCCCTGCTTTCAGGCAAGTACAGCCACCACCCAGCACCCCTTCTTGCATTTACAAGAGAGGTGTTTTAGTAGCTTTCCGGGGGCAGGATCTTGCTGACTAGCAATGTGAATGAGCCCAGCCGGGGTCATACATGCTTAAAAATGACTTATTACCCGTAATTTACGTTGGACATACTTTAAACTCCCTATAAATTGGGTGTCTTATATAATAATTTTTTGTTCCAATTAACCCCTATATAACTCGGTGTATTTTCCCCTATATGAATCATTCATAGACAAGCTAAGAAATTCATAAAGTACTCTAAGAAAAGAACTCATGGCATCTTTCCACTTGGCAAAAGGGACGTACGGCTCCTAACAGGCCTCTATACGGGCCACTGTACCCTAAATTATCACCTTCGCAAGATCGGTAAGGCCGACATATTATGTCGCCTCTGCTGGAAAGCGGCAGAAACGGCGGAACATATTTTGTGCTCATAGGAGGCAGCCTTCAAAAGAAAACTGCAGCATCTCGGAAAGCCGGACATGACGCCTGGCGAGATAGCTACGTTAGCCCCTGGGCAGGTGCTTGCTTTCTTTAAAAGCCTGATGCTCTCCTAGTTGACACAGAGGGTTTTATCAGAATAAACCTCATTGGTTGTGGCGATAAAGAGAAGAAACATCCTGAGACCCGTAGGTATAACGTAAAAAACCTAACATTTAGCAAAGCATAATAGCTTCAAAAACTAGTTAAATAGCTTAATAATGAAAGTAAGTAGTGAACCTCTATTAAGAAGAAAGATCTCTCCCTCAAGAACCATGAATATTTCGGGTATTGAAGTACTCTTTATAGTTCTTGTTTTGTAAGCTAAAAATATGCATTAAACCACGTCAATCCGTATGAAGCAATTAACTCTTTAATTTTTATAGTTATCTTGTAGGAAATCTTTTTCCATTTTTTTAGGATAAAATGTAATCAATGTTATTCATGGATAGTGTTAGACTTTTATTTGATTGACACATTTTTAATTCGCTCTTATAGGTTGCATTTAGAATTATTAATGACTAAAGTAAGACCAAGACCAAGACTGTCCCTGTCTTGTAATTTGTTTTGGTCTTGCTTAGTTAGTATTATCCTTGATAGTTAAATACACTCTTGGTTTTGTATTTTCGCAAGACCAAAAACAAGAGCAACTTTGCTATTACTATGTAGAAGATACTTCTCATCATCATTCGTCATTGTCATTTCTCCCAATAAACATTTCCTATTTATGTAGCAGGTTAGGTAAGATATGCAAGGGTAAATTAACCCTTTTTAACCGACTTCAAAAAAAAAAGAGGAGGTTCTCAATTCGACTGTATTTTTTTTATGTTTGTTACCTCAACATTTCCGACTGGGTAAAGCGATTTTGATGATTCTTTTTTTATTTGAAAGCTGGTGCTCCCCGAATGGTCCCATTTTAATTTGAAGAAAATCTTTCACTTCTAAAGGGTTGAAAACTAAGGGATGAAATATTAACTTCTTATTGGATAGCTCGATTTCGATAATTCTTTTTTTATTTGAAAGCTAGTGCTTTTCGTGTGGTTCCATTTTAATTTGAGGAAAATCTTTCACTTCTAAAGGGCTGAAAACTAAGGGATGAAATATTAACTTCTTATTGGATAGCTCGATTTTGATAATTCTTCTTTTATTTGAAAGCTGGTGCATTCCGTGGGGTACAGTTTTAATTTGAGCGAAATCTTTCACTTCTAAGGGGTTGAAAACTAAGGGATGAAATATTAACTTCTTATTGGATAGCTCGATTTTGATAATTCTTTTTTTATTTGTAGAACAGAATTTTAAATTAATCTCCTATCCATTTTTAATAAAAAAAACTCCACTCATTAGGGGTTAAAAATTAGAGATGAAATAATATTATACATTTTTCCTGGCTAACCCGACTTTGATAATTTTGTTTCTATTACGTACAACGTATCTTTTAATTGTTCACATTTCAATTTGAAGAAAAAAATTCACCCCCTAAGGATGAAAATAGGGGATGAAATAGTGACATTTAACTGAATCATCAAATTTGGATATTTTTTTTTCTGTTGGAAAGAGTAATCCACTTAGTTTTGTTATTACATTTAAAAGCAAAAAATTTCAACCCTTAAGGTCAAAAAGGGATGATGTAGTAACTTTTAATATTAAACGGCGCTGCCTCATATAAGCAGCGCGCTTAGAAGATTAAACCATTTTCAAGAAAATAAAATCAGTTATCAAACTTCAGATCACTAAAACGCGAGAAATAAATAAATATTATAAAAAAAATGAAAAACCGACTTCAAAATAAATAAAAAATCTAAAATTAGAAATGCACTAAAAAGTAACAAAATAATGGCGTATCGTTGCAGTATCTACAACTTACAAATTATTAGGATGATACAATGTACAACTATTGTTATTTTTGGGGTTGGTGTCAGTCAAGAAAATAAATATTAATGGTAATTTGTAAAAATTTAAAAAGGTTTAGTTAAAGGTCGCTAGATATTGTTACAGTTCGAGTATATTGTTTAAAAGTTCAGTTGAAAAATAACTTTCATGAGGTATTCTCGTTTTTAGCTAAGTACCAATATAGTCGTATTTCCTTGGCTGACACCAACTCCAAAAATAACAATAGTTGTACATTGTATAATCCTAATAATTTGTAAGTTGTAGATACTGCAAGGATACGCCATTATTTTGTTACTTTTTAGAGCATTTCTTGTTTAAGATTTTTTATTTATTTTGAAGTCGGTTTTTCATTTTTTTATAATATTTGTTTATTTCTTAAGCCTTTTCTACACTTAATGATCGCTATGTGTAATATGCGGACTATGTATGTATGTATGTCGTCGTCACAAATTTCATAGCCTTCAATAGATCTAATAAAATTAGTATTACAAAAAGTAAAAAAATGAATTGACGATGACCAGATGTGAAGCTTAAAAGGCTTAAGATGCTGTAAAAAGTATTTTTTACGATTGACTTGTTAGTATTAAGCTCCATATGATTAGAATATTAAATGATAGGTACTAAAAGAGTATAATATTAATAGAAAGAAGTATTTGTCGCAGACAAATGATGAAATTGAAGATCTCATTCAAAGTATCACAAAATATTCTGGATTACTCCACTAAAAGTTTACTCTTTTGGGAATTGAGGTGGCTCACTTATTCTTTTGATACCTGTGACTCACTAAATTGTTTATTTTTTCTTTAAAAGGTTATGAACTTAAATTTGAATATAATGTTCACTCATCCAAGAACACCTTTAATCATCGTTCAAGGGTTGATTAAACGATTAGTCTTAAAGATATATAAATAACAGATTTCTGTGACAAATACACAGCAATGGATGTATAAACAACGATCATTCTATTATGAGCTTTGCCTACAAATAATTGAATGTAAATACCGGTCTCTATAAAAAGAAGATTTGGCAATTCGATGAAAGAGGTTGGAATTTTTTTAAGAAAGCTATATGCAAGATTGGTGACGCATTGGGTAACATACAAGGAAAACTTTCAATGTAACAATATTTCTGTTTTTTTTTTTAAATGCATTCATTACTTGAGTCAATTTTCAAGCCATTTGACCTTAATTTGACTTAAATATAAGTTTTTAACTTAATATTTTAAAATTCAAATCAAGTCAAACATTTTCTCTTAAATCGAAATAGTGACTTTAGTGACAATTCACTATTTTTGCAGTGCAGAGTATACCCCTAAATTCAAATAGTGGTATACTTTTCACTACAAAATAGTGAATAGTCACTATTTAATAGTCAAAAGTCACTGTTTCGATTTAAGAGAATTGATTTTGAAAACTGTCATTTACATATCTCAATATCAAGCAAATTCCTTAAAAAAACGTGGAACTACTTGACTTGACGTGTCTCTTATCTTTGTTTGTGTAGCAGAAAAAATATCTTATAGCATATGAAATAAATTAATGCAAAAATAAAAATTAAAAACTTTAAAAAAATATTTCTATATTCTTATAGTATTTTATTTCATACTAGCTGATACCCGCCCGCTTCGCTGGACATAGCTAAATTAAACTGAGTGATTAATAGAAACCATCATAGCAAAATATGTAAAATTAAGTTTAGCTATGCTATCGTAAATTTTCTAGAGTGTCAATATCTAAAGTCAAATATCTTCGTATTTTTACCTGCCTAGAAATCTCACTGTGAATTATTGATTATTAATTTACGTTTGACGTACGACATACAGTAAATTTCCTATGGCCTATAATTTGGATATATAAGCTAATTTCTTTTTGTTTCAATTCATCCTTTGGTAACTCTATGTATTTTCTCCTCTATGAACCTCTATGAATCAACTCCAAAAGGACTTCAACTCTCTGAACCAAACTCTTCCTAATTGGGATCATTTACGTCGAACTATGTATGCCTTGGTTATTTATTTTTACGGGTGCAATTTCGGAACTTGGAAATTTTTTGTTAAGAATGATATCATATTCACTGCAGAAAATTTCCTGATTGCTCCAATTTTTACAGTCAATGATTCGAACAATGGATTAGTTAAATTTCTCCTTCGATAATTCGAACGTTTACTGAGCTGAGCTATAAATAAGTCATAAGATAACTATCTTCAAATTAACTATGGATTTATGGCAACTAAGAGTTCAACTTATCAAGAATTCACTGAATTTAAAGTTCAATTATGGAATTTAAATATTTATGTTTTAGAATATAATGTATTCCAAAAGTCATGTAAAAGGGTGCAACTTTCAAGAAATTTAGCTAGTAAGAGAAAGAAATTTTTAATACTGGTTAGTCGTTTACAAACGTTTCCAATTTTTAATTGCAATTCAATTTTAATTTTTATCAACTCGGTTTTAATTCAATTTTGATTTAAAAAAGTTGATCGAAAGAATTATTAATTCTTAATTTTTTGTTTCTTAAACTAATTTCGTTTAGCGATAAAGTTGTCTGTCAAATTAATTTTCTTTTGTTCTTTCCCATGTAAAACGCTTACTGTTTCACAATTAAAGTAACAATCAACATTTAAATAAATAATAAAAAACAAAACTCAAATTGGTAAATGAATATTTTTTCTTAAGCCTTTTCTACACTTACTGATCGCTATGTGTAATGTGCGGACTATGTATGTATGTCGTCGCCACAAATTTCATAGACTTCAAAAGATTCTATAGATTTCAATATAGACTTCAATAGATCTTATAAAATTAGTAATGAAAAAAGTAAAAAAATTTATTGATGATGCACAGATGTGAAGCTTAAAAGGCTTAAGATGCTGTAAAAAGTATTTTTTACGATTGACTTGTTATAAACGGAAAGACGAAATACTAAATCAATGTCAACGATACGTCAAAAACCATAATAGTTTAGCACATATCACTTTCATAACACCAAATTGATGAGGTAAATCATTTTCAATGTACCAAAGATCAGATAATTCGCATTAACGCAATTAAATGTTAATTTCAATTAAATTCTTGTTTACAAAATATTAATAGCTAACGTGAAATTTGTTGTTACCATGGAAACATAAAGCGACAGATCTGACGTCACAGTTTTCATTAAGATTATATTTTAATCGTTTTTAGTACTTTCCGTTATTTATTGTTTACGCGTCTCACCGTTTAAACTTTCCCTGAACTTCCACAAATATTTCAATACCAAAATTAGCAAAATTGGCCCATCCATTCTCGAGTTTTAGCGAGACTAACGAAGAGCTATATATTTTTATATAGGTATATAGATTTAATTTTTTTAATTGTGAAAAACATAGGAAGGGTAAAATTCACAGAATTAGTCAATTAATTGCATAATTCCATCATTAATTTTCTTCCTTTTTCAAGCGATCTAATTTTTAACAATTATTTTTAAAAAATCATACACTTATTCAATTGAATGTTCTTCATGACCTAACTGCATTCCACATATATGTTAAGCTTTCACAATTATATTTTGAAACTCAAAACAAACTATAAATTGTGAATATATTTTTAATTTTAATAGAACAGAAGAATGCAAAAATTTCTTAAATTCCCTTTTTCCTTTGGCAAATTTAAAAAAAAATGAGATAATGAATTAGCCAACATGTCTGACAATGAGATCATTCGACCACCTAGTTGGTGACCCACAAATACTTTATAAGATGTAGGTATTGTTTTAGTAAAGAATAAATTAAAATTAAAATTTGAAAGTTAATTTACAAATTGAAACATTTCAAATATTTATGTAGATAACAATAAACAGATAACGATTATATTATCTTAGTGAAATAAATTACATAGAAAATATTTTGGAAAGAAATTCTCGTATATGCGAATATTTGAAGGTTTTTACTTTTCCCTTGAAAACACTTCAACGATATATTGTTTACAAATAACTAAAAAAAATGCATTTCCGTTTCGAATTCTTGAATACCTCGAATTCTATGCGTTTTATTTAAGTCTTTTTTAGGTTTAAGAAAATCAATGTGGATTTATACAAATATTAAAAATCTTACACAAAGGCTCATTACGTTTTGAAGTTATAATTCAATATAAATGCATTTATTGCACTTTTTCTTCAATTTCAATTATAAATAGATAGTTTATGTAATGAAAAGAGGTTTGTCGTCGTTAATGTGCGGTCAGAACGTGTTTTTCAGTCTATAAGATCCCTAATATGTTCCAGGGCATTTAAATATTATAACACAAATTACAAAAAAATATCTATACCAAAAATAAGATTGAAGATTTCTGCTTTTTGAATACCTATATAATAAAAACGTTACGTGCCACCTGCGCGAGGGAACATAAACGGAATTGTTTTTCTCAGCCGAGATTTTTATCTAATCTAAAAAATGTAAGGTGTTTTGTTGAATACTCTGTATTACCCACATTTTCATATGTTTATACTAAAAAATAAATGCCATTTTCATTGCACTTTTATCCAACAAAAAACATTGTTTGTCCAGGGTAAACTTGAAAACAGCTGAGCCGATTCAATGGAATTTTCACAAAAAGTTATTAAATATTGTAACTTACATTATAGGCTACTTTTTATTTCGAATAGTTTTCTCTGACTGTTTGTTTGTTCTTGGCAAATTTGAAAACGGCTGGTCCGATTTGGATAAGATTTTCACTACAAGTACTAAATATTACAAAAAAGTGCTTTAAAATGCTTTTTATTCCAAAAAAATGTTGATTTTCTGAGCAAAAAAATAAAAACTATAAAAACTGCGCAATGAAAAACATACATCGGCAGGCAGTTGTGATACAATGTACATATACTAACATATCGTAGAGACGAAATGATTTTAAACTAATTTTTTATTGTTATAAATTAATGTTCGCAACTTTGAAAATTATAATGATCCTATAAGTACTTATAGGTTCAATTCTTAGAAACCATAAATCCATAGTTAATTTACAGGTGGTTAATATCTTATCTATAGTTCGGATGAGTAAAAATTCGAATTATCGAGGAAGAATAAGGAAATCCTCTGCAGTAAATATGATTTTATTCATAAAAAGAAATATCTTAGTTCCTAAATGACACCCGTAGGAATAAATAACTAAAACAGACAGTTCGACTTAAGTGATCCCGATTAGATGTTTGACTAATTGTAAGAGAGGTGACGCCGTTAAGAAGAGTCCAACTTATTTTTCAAGAGAAAAACGCAAGCTAGATGTGACCATCGCGTTGTTTTTTTTTAACCAAAAAACGATATTCTTAATTTTCAGTTTGTTTTAGCAAGATCTATAAGAATCCGTTGTCTAATCTGGGAACCCGGGAAATAGCGGACTTGCCGATAAGACATAACGGACTTAAAATAATACTATATCCTAGAATAGTGAACCTAAGGCAATCAAACTTAATACCTCAGATCTTAAGATAGTACATTGAATATTATTTATCCTAAAAAAAGTACGCTTCCTAAAGGATAGCTACTAATCCATTCTACTAAAATAAATAAACGATTTTTTATATGACATTTGGTGTAAAAGTTTCTCAAGTCTTAAAAGAACACAAGTATATTAATACAATATATTAATACAATATTCAAAAAAAGGTAAAGCACCTACTAGATATAAGATAGCTTATATCTATTCCTGGAAAAGTAGTTTAACGGATTTTCATGAACTTTTAAGAAACAAAGGTCTAGAAATATCTATTTATCTTTTTTTGTTAAAATATCTGAATTTCTAATTTAGGTAAAGGTTTCTATTATTCAATCAGATTAATTTAGATAGGCTCAGCGAAGCGGGCGGGTATTAGCTAATCGTAAATACTGATGGTTGGGGTGAAAAGGTGCATTGGTATGATAAAAATCACCCAAGAACATTTTACCTGCGTGAATTGTTGCGTAATTCGATTATATTCCTCTTGATACTGTTTACGAAGCTTCCGTTTTTCCGTGTACATGGCAACCAATTTTTCCAGTCCTTTACTCTCGACCAAATCTGCATTTTGCCGTATCATTTTACCGGTCGCCTCGAATTCCTCGAGCATCGTTCGCCACGATGATGCGACCAAACTTCCAGACAACTCTTCACATCGATCAATCTTCATGCCTTGCGATGCAACGCTACTCAACGCCGCTGCATATTCCTTGTCAAACTTTATTTTCGTGTGCAGGCAACGCTTCATGTTTTCCAACAATCGCAGCTCGGCATCCTGACGCAACAATAGCGCCTCGTGTGCGGCTCTTCCTTGTAAAAATATTGAAAATCCCATTGTCAGTGAATTCTTATGCATTTAACAACAACACAGAACAATTATCACATATTTCTTCTTGCTTAAGATATAGGTACATACACTTCATTTTTTACATTTTGATTGTTGAACTACACATACATAGAGGCTTATAAAAAACGATTGCCTCGTGTTTTTTAAACGCAAAGCTGTAACTCGATCAAATTTGTTAAGTAAACGAACATGGTTGAGAAGTTAATAATAGAAATTAGTAAATGGCTTTAAATATATCCTCTCTTGATATAATTTTTGAGATATTTTAAACACAACACACGTTACAATGACAACACATGCGTACACATTCGAAGCACACGATCGCTAAGTTTGATTGAAAAATCACTTGATACAAATATTGTTTTTTGATGTGAAATTACTATGCATGCGATTCAAACAAAAGTTAATCAAGTACTAAAAAATTGTTCAACACAAATTAGATATGAGGCCGGGGACTGAGCCGTGGACAGAGCCGGCGAGTGGTTGGCGTGTGGTAAATGACTGGGTGTGTGTGTGTGTGTGTGTAAGTATGTTGTGTGAGAAGTGAGAGAATTCTATCTGAGAGCTGAGAGGCGCTCAACTCTCTCGGCTCCTTCAGACACAAAGAATCGCCTTTAGAACACGGCCAGACTTGTCTCCATCATCATCAACAACACAACGAGCAATCAAGAAACGGGCAACCAACAAACCCAAACAGCCACACGCAAAACAAACACAAACTTGTCCACAAAACTAATTTCAAATGAAATCCGGACAAGTGCCAGAAGGAATCGCACTCAGGGTTCCGCATAAACTTAACAACAATTTTATTTCTTGTCTTAATTCTAAGACACATTTAGTTAAATTTTTATTTACGTAGAATATAACCCTCAATTTTTAGAATACTTATTAGACCAGTTAAAATCTATATAAAGAAAATGATAGCTATTTTCCAATGTTCGCTTTTACCTCAAAAATTACAGGACATTTTTTGAAGTTATACTTCTTTAGACGCGTTATGAAAAAATGATGAGAGTGAAATTTTAAGATGCGCGCGCATTTTCAGCCAAATATTAACAAAATGAAGTTAGTCGCAAAACCACTGGGTGTCCTGGCGCGCGTAATTTGAATTTTTGTTGTATTTATTTTCTAATTTATTTATTTTTATATTTAAATTAAAAATAAATATATATATACAAATGACACATATTATTAAAAAATAAGTTATTACTTTTCTTGAATTTTGCAGTAGTTGTTATAATTACTTTTTGAAGTTTAATGATGAAAACGATGTCTGCATCGCGGCGCGGTTTCAGAAGCATTTGTAGCGTTCTATTTTATCATCACAAATTATCAAGATGAAGTTGTCCGCAAAACCAGTGGGTGTCCTGGCGCGCGTAATTTGATTTTTGTTGTATTTATTTTTATATTTAATTTAAAAATAGTTATATATACAAATGACACATATTATTAATAAATAGGTTTTTACTTTTCTCGAATTTTGCAGTAGCTGTTATACTATTTGAAATTTAATGTTGAAATGACGTCTGCATTTCATGCATATTCTTAGTTATCACGACATCTGGGATTCTTAAATGATTTAACCATCTTAGAATAATAATTTAGTAACACAAGATATGAATAAGATTAAGACATTTACTTTGACAAGTAGCTACTTACTTTATTTTGCAATTTTTATGAAGCTTCGTTTTCATGACATGCATGAATTGTTAACCAGAAAAATGATCCTGACAAATTTTATAAACGTCTTGCAGCTTTCTTTGGATATTATTTATTGATACAAATTAAAATATTATTCTCCTAAATTTATTTTTAAAAATTAAATCTTTAAATATATATATTATTATTATTAAATATTAAATTAAAGTTTTTTAAAATTGATTATTTAAATAAAATTAATAAAAACTAATTTTTAATGATACCAAAGAAGTATAATTTCTCACGCGCGTACATAAGTACACGCAACCACTTTTTTTTGTTTTACTTCTTATAGACTTGGTCTTTATCTTAAAAAAAAAGAATTATCACGCTATCATCATTATAAACAAAGTAATTAAAGTTTTAAAAAATGCGATTTTTACAAACAAAACGCGTTAAGCGGGCATTTTTCGTCTCTTTGATAAAGTGAGGCAAACGGTTTAACGCGTATTAGCTGCAAAGAAATTGTTTCTCATTCCACTGCCTACTGATTATTTCATATTTGAGCCGCTAAAGCTTTGGTTTCTAAGCAAAAATTTTTTTAAAGTTCTTTAAGCAATTATCAGGTGAAAAGATCAGTTTTTTATTTTAACAATTTATTTTTTTTACACTACGTTTCATCGGTGTTATTCCGACTTCATCAGGTATCTTGAAAAAAGTTATACCAAATTATATTTTTTTTTATATTTGGTATAACAATCTAAAAAACTGGTCTGTTCACCAGATAATATTGCTTTAACTATTAAACTATTAAGACCTGAAAATTAGTATTATTGAAAATTTTAGTTTTAGACCTCTTTTGGATCGAAGTTGCGTCAAAACCATTGATCCTACGAGCAGAACTTGTTGAATATAATTTTTAAACAATTCAATTAGCTTTAAATTAAGTGCAGAGCGGGGTCTGTAAGCTTCGTAGTTCTCTCAAAATCTTAGTAAACCTATATAAGGTAAAATCGCATTTTGGTGGGTACTCCAGTGTTGGTGCATCGCCAGAGTTGTCTTGAGGCTCGTCACCGTCGTCCTCTTCATTACAGTTTTGCACATATCCTCAGAGCAGATAGCACACATCGCGGGAACATCAAAACCCTGCTTTTAGGAAAGTGCAGCCACCTCTCAGCACCCGTTGTTACAATTACGAGAGTGGTGGTTTGGTGCTCTGCGGGGAAGAAACTTATGAAGAAAATGCAATGTTACCTTATAGAGGTTTTTAAAAGATTTTGTGAGAACTACGAGGATTACAGAATCCATTCTGCACTTAATTAAAAGCTGATTAAATTAGCTACAAATTATTTTTGATAAGTTCTGCTCGTAGGATCAATGGTTTTGTCCAAATTCGATACAGAAAAAGTCTTACACTAAAATTTTTAAGATACCAAACAGAATCTGAAACAAGCTCTAAAATGTCACGGTTTTTCCTCAATAAAAAGTTTTCCAAAACATTTTGAGAGTTGCAAACTTGGGAATACATAGCCCCAATCGGTATAAACAGCATACTAAAAAATCAGAAATACATAATGTTTTGCGACTTTAGTTATTTTTAAAGTCGATTTTGAATGGAATTTATTTACATTTTTAACTTTTATCATCATCTCAAAGCTTAGATCTTTGTTATGAACAATATTATATTGAACAATATGAACAACATTCAGGTTTGTTAAGGGTCCTAGTAAGTGTATGAACAGAAAGATCGTTAAACTTGGATCTACGAACTAGGGGTTTATCCAGTCAAGAAACTGGATACGTTTTTAAATGAATTAGGCGTAATTTCAAAATGTATTAATTTAGAGAATCAATGCTTGATTTGCCTTGATATTAAATATAATTATTATTTGACTTTAGTTTGATTTGATGTCAAGTCAATTTTATCTCAAATAGCTAGAAAATCAAGTCAAGAAGTGAACTATCTATACCAATAAAAAGATTGAAGATTCTTACTACTTGAATATCTATGTAATAAAAATGTTCCATCTCTCCTGCGCGAGAGAACGAAAAACGGAATCATTTTTCCCAGCTAAGAATTTATCTAATCTAAAAAATTTAAAGTGTTTTGTTGAATACTCTTTATTGCCTACATTTTCATATATTTAATACAAAAAACAAAAAATGCCATTTACATCGTAATTTCCTCCAAAAAAACAGGGTAATAACAGGGTTTGCCCAGGGTAAACTTGAAACCGGCTGAATCGATTTCAATGAAATTTTCACAAAAAGTTATTCAATATTACAACTTACATTATAAGCTACTTTAAATTTCGAATAGTTTTCTGTCTGTTTATTTGTTCTTGGAAAACTTGAAAACGGCTGGTCCGATTTGGATGAGATTTTCACTACAAGTAGTATATATTACAAAAAAGTGCTTTAAAATCTTTTTATTCCGAAAAAATGTTGGTTTTCTGAGCAAAAAATAAAAACTATAAAAACTGCTCAAGGAAAAACATACATCGGCAGGCAGTTGTGATACAATGTACATATACTAACATATCGTAGAGACGACATGATTTTAAACTATGTAATTTGTTATTTTTATAAAAAATGTTCGCAACTTTGAAAATTATAATGATCATAGAAGTACCTACAGCGATAGGTTCAATTCTTAGAAACCATAACTCCATTGTGAATTTACGGGTAGTTAATATATTATTAATAGTTCGACTGAGTAAACGGTTGAATTGTCGAGAGAGGAGAAGGAAATCCTCTGCAGTAAATATCATTTCATTCATAAAAATAAATATCTTTGTTCAAAAATGAGACCGGTAAGAATAAATAACCAAAACAGACAGTTCGACTTAAGTGATCCCGATGAAGAGTTTGACTAAGAGAGGTGAAGCCGTTAGGCAGAGCCCCCAAAACAAAAAGAAATCCAGTCTAATTTATTTTTCAAGAGAAAATAGCAACTTAGATGTGACCATCACGTTTTTTTTTAACCAAAAAACTATATTCTTAATTTTCAATTTATTTTAGCAAGATCTATAAGAATTCGTTGTCTAATCTTGGACCCCGGGAAAAAGCAGACTTGCCGATAAGACATAATGGACTTAATACTATATCCTAGAATAATGAAGCTAAGGCAACCAAACCTGATACCTCAGATCTTAAGATAACACATTAAATATTATTGATGCTTAAAAAAAGTACACTTTTTAAAGGATAGCTACTAATCCATTCTACTAAATTTAATAAATGATTTCATATGACATTTGGTATGAAAAGTTCTCAAGGCTTAAAATTTTCTTAATATTTTACAATATTCAAAAAAACGTAGAGATCCTACCTATAAGATAGCTTATATCTGTTCCTGGAAAAGTAGTTTAACGGATTTTTATAAACTTTTTATGAAATAAAGGTCTAGAAATATCTAATTATCTTTTTTTGTAAAACCAGCTTAAGTTCTTATTTTGGGTAAAATTTTCTATTATTCAATCAGATTAATTTAGATACGCTCTGCGAAGCGGGCGGGTATCAGCTAGTTATTAATACGAACCGTGAAAAACCATAAGGTCCTATTTCTTACAAAAGTTATGATTTTGTCAATAGTAAGTAAGAGTTTCAAAATATGAAACATTTAACAGGCTTTTGGGCTTGATTTAGAAAATTGAATTTTTCATCCTACTTTGAAGAGACCACAAACCGTAATATATGCAAGATTTGATCTTGATAAGGTTATCATAGACAAATAAATAGTTAAACAACTTTAAAAGAGTTCTGTTCTTGCTTTTGGAGGCACGGAACCCTAAAAAGCATTCAAATTTGTTAAAATTTTTCTCCTACATTATATATCCGAGTATTTTTACACATACCAATTAATAGGCAACGATCATTACAAATTCTAAAATTAGAAATTATTTTTACCTACTTAAAATCCACACAAGAAATACGCAAGACCATCTCTTGCTTTACCCAATCGTGGATTTCACTTATAAGACCCATACAAAACCTCAACACCGTTTTGTCTATTCTCCACTTCATCTGCTAAATATTTTGCTAGTTAGTAGAATGCTGATCTTATCGGAACGGAGTTAAAGGATTAAAAAAAAAGAAAACCCGTTTTAACTTGCATGAAACGATCATTTATTGATATAAAAATGAGCTAGAATTGAAGTGGTTTTGTTTTTGGTGTGTATATAATTTATATACCTACCTATATATATATATATGTTTATAGTTTTGTGTAGTCTCGTTTTGTTGCAGTTTCCTTAATTTTTGTCGCCCGGTCAATGTACTATTGAACGACTGGCCTCACACATACTTACATATACTTGGTTCATAACTCAAGAAAGATCATAAAATATTCTAGACGCAGTTTTTTTTTTGCTTGAGACTGGAATTCTGTTTTTTTTTAAATTAAATATTGATCGTAATTATTTTTATGGTTAATGATCTATCTTTTGTATGGAGTGCACAATGAAAATAAATATCAGGGTTTTGGTATGAAAATTTTATTTTTTTTTTCAAAAAATATTTTTTTTGTGTTTGTAAGCTTAACGTTCATAATAGGTTGATGATTATTGAAAAGTACGAAAGAGTAAATATATAAATCTGTAAAGAACTACTTAACATAAAAGTAAGTGGAGTTTTTCACTGTGACAATTTAAATTTGCAAACATAAAAAATTGACATCAAATCCTCAATTTCGTTGATAGAGGAAGTAAACATTGAATTTTTTAAAATACAAAATAGCTACGAATAATTTTGTTCTAACTATATAAATTAGAAATCAATACTTGAAATCCAGATACTTAATTTTAATCAAAAAGGTTGTTTGGTTCTCCTGAGCATTTAAAATGGGCTTGATATGCGGTTTTATTTGGGGTGGAGGAGGATATAAGTGTAACAAGTGATTATTCTTACATTATCTTATAGTTAGGAGGTATTCTAGTCTAGAGGCCCGAATTTCGAGCGTTTTTTTGGCAATTGATGAAAAATAAGCATTTAAAAATTTTTATCATTTGTTTATTTATATTCAGAGTGTAGACAAAATTAATTTAAAAAATATGTGGTTTTTTCATTGAGTTATGCGTCCTTGAAGTAGAGGGGGAAAAAAAAGGCCGTGTCCTCGTCGCCATGATTTCTACCCTTGTGGTCATTTGAAAAATAAAACAATGATGGATTCTTGATAAGTACAAATGTCGCTATCGCATGAACCTCCAAAACAGAAAAAAACATTTTTTTTATAAAATGGTGGCTACTCAAAAATAAAGGTCGATTTTTTCATTCATTTTTTAACTTTGTCGAATTTTTTAAAAATATAACACATTTCAAATTTTCATTTTTTGTTGGTTCTTGCGATAGAGAAATATTTAAAGAATATTCATGCCTAATTTAAAGTATATCGGCTGATTAGAACTTGAGATATTTGGGCTACCGAATCGAAAAAAGTAGTTTCGAGAAAAACGCATTTAAAGTTTTACGTTAAGTCTCCACTGCTCTAGTTGCCACGACACTAAAACGGCTATAACTCCGGAAATAATTTGTATTTGGAAAAATCCTTTTAGGGATACATTTTTGATTATGTAAACTATCGAATTATGAAAAAAACATTTTTTTTAATTTTTTCAAATTCCTAGACTAGAATACCCCCTTAAGTCAAATATTTGCAAAACGATTCAATATAATATCTTTGCAAAAACAGATAGTAGAAATAATTAAAATAAATAAATTTTTGTTTGATTTCAATAATTTTTTTAATCAATGTTTTGTTATCAATCTATTTTTTTACAGAGGACAGTTCAAATTAGCTTTAGTATTGTAAATTATTGGATCACAGATTATTTAATTGTTGTTAAAATGTGATGTATACTCAAATAACAATAAATTTGATAGTTTTATTCAGTGGCGGCTCGTCCATTTGCACTGCGGTACTGCAGCACCCCCAAAAAATTGTGTAAAAATATGGCTTACATTAATATTATTAAATGACAATAATTGATGGAGTCATAATAATAATATAATAAAATTGTTAAACATAATAAATTTAATCGTTATGTAAACGAACTATTTAAATCTTACTTAGAATACGTTGAAATATAAAGCCTGGAACTGCGGTTCTCACAGTGTCAATTCAGCCGGCTTCGTTCAGCTTTGTCTATTTACGCTTAAGTTCGTGTAATCCAATCTATGCTTGTAACAAGCGAAACTGACACTGTGGTGTCGACAGTGCCAGTGCGTACATGGCCACGATGAAATGTTCGTTGCATAATCCTGGTGTTTTAAGGGGGTTAATTAATTTTGGCGCTACTTTCAACTCTACGAATACATTTAAACAATAGTACGCTACACTAATAAAAAAACAAATTGAGTCATTGCTAGGAATAATATCAAGACCGATTAACCCCTTTATTCAGCTGAAAATCGTAGAATGGATTTGGTATACAAATGATACAAAAAATACATAAGTAAATTGAATAAATACATTATGTTTTGAGCCGCCACTGGTTTTTTTACTTTCTTTTTGGTTTTACGGGTTGTGGGGTTTTCCTTCCTTTAAGCACCGCGAGCAATGCGATCTATTGTGGTGTAACCCTCTGTTCTGCCTATAGGAAAGCATCAGGCTTCTAAAGAAAGCCAGCATAAGAGGCTGCCATTGTTATCTCGTCAGGTCGTCTTTTTAAGATGGTGCAGTTTTATTTGGAAAGCTGCCTCACATGAGCATGGTATCTTATACCGCGTTCAAGTAAAGAGATAATATATGTTGGTGTCAGCCTTACCTAGGTGGTTATTTAAAGTACACCCGTAGACGCTTATTAGGAGCTTTACGTCCTATTTGCCGAGTGATAGTATGTTATGAGTCCTCTTCTTGGAGTATTTTATGATTTTTTTAGCTTCTTTTTGTCCTAAAATATTTCGCCAGTATGAGGCCTTGGTTTTGACTTCCAAAGCTAGAATGGCGTTTGTTATGTTTTTGTTTGTGATTCCACAAATAGGCTCTGCTCCCATGAGGTCTGTTGAGGCGTTATTTTTGGCCAGCTGGTCGGCTTTTTCGTTGCCCTTTATACCCTCATGTCTTGGGGCTCACCAAAGGTACGAGTAGATTCAGTTGTAAGTCAAAAGCTGCCTGAGAGCTTGTTGACATTGCCAAACAAGTTTAGACTTAACCATCTTATCAAACTGGCTTTAACGCCGCTTGGCTGTCACAACGTTAATGTTTGCTCCTTTTAGATCTTTCAAGGGGTTTCTTTTAATACTGACACATAAGTAAATGTTAGCGTAAGCATAATATATACATGTCTATTTGTCATTTAACGACAAGGTAAGCTCAAATTTTCGCTGACTTTGAACAGTTATACTGTTTATAAAATGTATAAATATATTGTGGTCATATTTATGCAATATAAGTTTACATAAGTAAACTCAGTGATGACCACTGATGAAGATTGCTTGGCTATCGAAATACTGTAACTGGGCAATACGTCAAAAAATACGTTTCAACTTTTTGTTCAAAGTTATGTTTAGAGTTTACTTATGTAAATTAAATTTTATAAATAGGACCACAATATATTTTATATATGTATATTGTATAAACAGTACAATGACAGCTCACTAAACTGAAAGCTTTTAATATGTGCAGATCACAGGTTTCTAAACTTATTTGGTCTAGAGTCCCGTTTTCAGAAAAAGGATCACTCAGCACCCTTTAAAACAGTAGTGCACCTGAGGTTATTGTCGCCCCCCTGAATTGGTTCAGTGCCCCGAAGAGAGCGATATTGTATATTGGAGAATTAGTATATGCAACAACCAATATATTTATGATAACATAAATGTCTATCTTTGTGTAAACATAACTCAAAAGTGTAGGTATTTAAATGAATAATATCTCTTAGATATTCTGGCTAAAATTTCTTCTCATTCATAAAAAGATTTGTAGTAAAATGGTTTATGAAAATAAAATAAATGAAAGAGCCATGTGTATTATCCTATCGTATACAGGGAATCTTTTTGTTTAGTCTGTACCGAAAATTTAAATAAATAAAAATAAAAAATAAATATTTTTTCGAAGATCGGATTAATGTTGTCATTAGGTTTTAAATAGAACTTTAATTTTGTTCACATTTGAAGTTAATGTACTCTAATCTCTTATGTCTATTATAATTTAATCTCATAATATATTTTACGTTTAAACCTATATCGTGTAAAGTTAAAGAAACACCAATATATTAAAGTGGTTTTTACCTCTGGTTATGCGGGTAAGATACCTTTTTTCATTCCGGAAAATTCATAATATGTCTAATATTCAAGAGCTGTAAAACATCAGCATTAACTTCTAACCATTGATTGTAGGGGAAAGTGGGGTATTTGAGAACAATGAACTTTAAATTATCTTAATTAATAAAAGAAAATAACAATTTTAGTAAACTTTTGCTTTAACATAAACATAACTTATCGACTTTAATAATTTGATCACAAAACTTTTTTACATTAACATATTTAACAACAAAAATATAGAATATAAAAAGTATTGCAGTTCCTTTTTCCCCGGTAGTGTGTGGGGCAATTGAAATCAATCCACGGGGGAAATAGAAACTAAATTGGGCAATGATAACATACATCATATACATTTTAATGATGAACTATGTTTCACACAAATCACAGGTGTAATTATTAGACGTGTATTGACCGTTCGTGCATTCGTCATGGGCCCATTTCTTACGTTTGGTACACATAATCCAGTCTTCTTTAGGGGGTGATTGTAATTTTTCCGTGCATAATATGCAATAATAGTCCACGTTGTCACTTTCCTCAAACACCGTTTTCAAATTTCTAACGACCACTGTATTGTTGACTGATGGTGGCCTCGTTGAACTTCTTCGTTGTTGTAATATTTTTATTTTTCTTTGCAGTTTGTTTTTTTTTGTTTCTCTTCTAATTGATGTTTATAAAAGTTAAGTCTTGCGGTTGCACATTATGTGATACATGAGGCGGTAAGGAAAGAACATGTAGATGGTGTTCTCGAAAAAGCTCCTCTATAGTATGCATCCAAGCTAATGTGAATTTCGTAATTATCTAGTATTATCAAAACTGGTTCTTCTTCGGTAGGTTTAACAAAAGTAATGAAGTGTTGTAGATAATCCACAAATATGGACTTATTTATCCAACCAGAATCAGAAACCGTGCCAATCATATCGTTATTAGCGCCGTTCAGCAACAATTCACTCATGCGCCGTCTTTTGAAGATAAACATTGGAGGTACAAAAAAGCCGCTCGCACTTGCCGCACAAACAACGGTAGTGGTGATACCGCGCTCAGCGCTTGTCGCTTTCCAACTTGCTTCAAACCTTTTGTAGCCAATATTTTCGAATTTCGTTGAACAGTATTAATACCGGTTTCATCAATGTTTAATATACGATGACTAGGAAAATTGTATTTGCGTTGGAAGGCTTCTAGTTGGTCGAAAAATAGTTTGATTTCGGTGGCATTAAATGCTTGTGTTCGGTTAAATGACGTTGCTTCCGGAGTTCGTACACTTATGGAGGAATGTCGAGACATGAATGAATAGTACCAGTCTTTACCAGCCAACTGAGATTCTTGGTAAAATTTATGTTTCAATTTGTTGGCACAATAGCTCAGTCAAAATCAACAATAAATTCGCAAAACTTGATGTATCTCTGATTTTTTAATATGTTGTTTGGACCAATTAGGGCTATATATAATCAAGTTTGCAACTTCCAAAAAGTTGTGGAAAAATGTTTATTCAGGAAAAACCGTGAAAATTTTGGACTTATTTCAGATTCTGCTCGGTATCTTCTAATCTATGCATTTTTCTTCAAAAGCTGTTCTGTACGTTTTTTAAGAACATCAAATTTGTGACAAATTAAGACCATTAATCCTACGAAAAAAACTTGTATATATGTTTGTAAGTAATTTAATAAGTTTCAAATTACGTGCAACGCGGGATCTGTAAGCCTCGTAGTTCTCTCAAAATCTAAAAAAAAAAAAACATTCAAGTTAAAATTGCATTTTCCCAGACATGTACCTAAACACTTTTTTGTTGTATAGAGTGATTTTTAAGAAGGAATGACCCCGGCTGGACTTATCTACATTGCCAGTCGGCAAGATCCTGCCCCCGGAGAGGTACTAAAACACCTCTCTTATAAATGCAAGAAGGGGAGCTGGGTGGTGGCTGCACTTGCCTGAAAATAGGGCCTAGATGTTCTACGATGTGTGCTATTTGCTCTGGGGAAATGTGCAAAACTGCATTGAAGAAGACGATGGTGACAAGCCTCAAATAAACCCTGACGTTCCATCAATACTGGAGTACCCACCAAAATGCGATTTTCCCTTATATGGGTTATCTAAAATTTTGAGGGAACTACGAGGCTTACAGGTCCCGCTTTGTATTTAATTTAACCCTCATTAAATTGTTTACAAATGATATTCAAGAAGTTCTTCTCGTAGAATCAATTGTTTTGACGCAACTTCGATCCAAAAAAGGTCTAAAACTAAAATTTTCAATTTTTGAAAAAACTGGCCTATTTTCAAAGTGCCATAACTCAGTGATCCATTAACGTGCAGAGCTCCGATTGTGCTTAATTTGTCACAAATTTGATGTTCTTAAAAAACGTACAGAGCAGCTTTTGAAGAAAAATGCATAGATTAGAAGATATCGAGCAGAATCTGAAATAAGTTCAAAATTTTCACGGTTTTTCCTCAATAAACATTTTTCCACAACTTTTTGGAAGTTTCAAACTTGTTTATATATAGCCCTAATTGGTTCAAACAACATATTAAAAAATCAGAGATACATCGTGTTTTGCGAATTTAGCTATTTTTTATGTCGATTTTGACTGGCCTACAATCATAATTATTGGAAACAACAGCACAAAATAAAATTGATGCAAACAAATTGATCAAACTAAACAACAACAACAAGTCAACGCATCGTTGCATCATAGTTTAAAATAAGAAAATTTTTCGAAAAAATTGTAAAATAATTCATTTATTACATATTAATAAGAAACGTTCACATTTACCCCGCGAAAATTGTTCCAAATTACTCGATTTAGGCAATTCATATTGAAATGCTTGATACTTAAAATATTATCTTCATTAAATAGTCACATTAAATTAATAAATGGATTGTACATGAAAGATAATAACAAAATATCACGCACTAAAGCTCAAAAAAATAAATTTTTTAAAGATTTTTACATACCTACGGCAAAAATTGTAATAAAAGATTAAATTTTAGTTCTTTACTTACCGTGACAATATGCGAACGCCAATTTAAATATTTTTTATTCAGGAACCAAAGGATCACCAAACTTGTGAATTCAAACACTTTTTTTATAATTTATTTAAAACTTTATTTGTAATCTGTACAATGATGAACTACAATAAGCAAATGAGGTGATATAGAATACCGAACACTATTAATGTCTCTAAGGCCAGTAAATAAACTACACCTAGAGTCACATGACATGGAGGCATGATGAGAGTGACCACCCAGTGCTGGAACTCTCTAAGAGTTTATTTATAGGAGATCTCTAAGCCATCGACGCTTAAGTCGCCGTGGAGGATTATTTGGATGTGATAAAGAAGAGAGGGTTCTGGCATTTATGTTGGGATGGGAAGATAATTGAGAGTTAAGCTCACAACGGTGGGGATATCCAGGTCTTTGTGGATAGTGTCATTACTTACGTAATATTAAGAATTTGACAAAGGTCTTTTGACTGAAAGGATTGAATTCGTAGGATATTAGAGGGTTTGGTGGAGCCCCACAGTTCTACACCGTAAGTCCATATTGGTCGTAGCAATGTTTTGTATAGTGTTATTTTATTATGAATACTTAGGGAAGATTTGGGTTTTAGCATATATCGTAGGTAACCATAACGTCTATTCAACTCTTGTCTTTTTAGTCTCGTATGGGGATTCCATGTTAATCGGTTATCCAGGTGAAAACTTAGGTATCGTACGTTAGTAACTGTCGTAAGTGCGTTATTATCTATGTGTACTCGAGAACAAATCTGTCTTCTAAGAGTAAAAGTTATTTGTTGGCTTTTGTTTTTATTTATTTTTATTCTCCATTTTTGATACCATTTTGTAATGAGGTCGAGGTGTTGCTGCATTATAATGGAAGCACGGAATGGATCTGCATTGGAAGTAAGAATTGCTGTGTCATCTGCATATGTAGTTAGGACAGTGTGGGGATGCATTGGAATATCAGCTGTGTAAATTTTCAAACACTAATGAAAGTTTTCGCGACTAAAGAAATAATTAAAATTCAACCGGTTTAAATTACCCGCTGTTCTAAAAAAACCCAACCTTCCCCTAATAAGTCTAATATTCAAAAGCTGGGAAACATCAGCAATAACTTCTGACTTTTTTTTTTATTACGGAAAATTCATGATTACTCTAGGTCCTAGGATATCAAATAACTCATCCAATTTAAACGAGTAGGGAAATTAATTTAAGTAAAATTATGTCTAAGGGTTTTAAATAGGGCGCAAGAATCAATTAGTCTCGAAAAAAAGTCACAGTTCCTATGAAATAAGTAACTTTTTCCATCATAAACGGCTGAATAGAGTTTAATAAAAATCCGTATGAGGATATGTCTTAAATTGAATACTTTTTTCTTGGAAAATCGAAAGCTATTGATCTATTTTGTTATAAAATGAGGGAACAAATTTTGATTAAGCTTTGAAGGGATCTAAAGTCTTGGAGTTACACTCAAGGTTGCAAATGGTGTAAATTTTCATGGGTTCTTCACCATTAAACGAAAGCAGAAAAAAAAAAATAAAAACTTTATTCTATTTAATAAGTGTGCGTTTTTCAAAGAATTCAAAAATCAATTCAATATATATTATTTTTATTGAGTGTTGATTAGTACAAATATCTAACGTTGAGCATTTTATTTCTTTTTTTTTACGCTGAGAATAAAATATACATTTTATAGATGTGGAAATAATCTAAACACCAAGTCCATGTTTAATTTCTTGTTTCGATTTTTATGTTTCTTAAATATCACGTTGACAAGAACTTTAAAATGAACTTGATGCCTATATAAAAATTATACCTCGTATATTTTTCTTTAAATTCATGTTATATTTAGGAGATAAGTAAACATTTATTAGGTTTTCTTGCATAAAACATGTGGTAAATTATTTTTAGAATTTATCATGAGTTTCATTATAAAATGATCGTGAAGCGATTTCAGTCTTGTTCTATATACTCATTGATGAGCCATTTTATAAATCTGATCAAAGAAACTTTCAATTGGAAATTGACGTAATTTGGCGTGAATTCCTCGTGACTTGAAAATAAGACATTTGCTAGCGTTGGAGGAAATAATTGTGGGAGAATTCTATAGAAAAACCACCACGGCTACAGATATGAGAAACTCATGATAAATCGTTTCAATTTTCATTTGAAAACTGTGCAGGTATATACGAAATACTAAATATATTTTTTTTATTAGATGTACAACCTATTCATCTTTTTGGATACCAAATTCGTCGACAATCAGACGAATAATATCTATATTAAATTAAACACATGTTTTTTAATTGATTTTCATGCCAACATTTACGTAAATTGTCACGATTTTTCAAGTACAACTTAAGAGAAATTGTAGTGCACCAAACAAAAAATGTACACCAAATGGAATCAAATATACTTATTACATACTCGTATCAACTTATGAAAAAATGTAACAATAAATTATATATTTAACTATTTTTACAATAATAAATTTTTTACTATAAACATAAAAAATTCAAAGTATAGGCCTTCAAGTATAAAGAAATCGATTAAACAATAATATTTCAACTTAAAAAAAAATTATCTACAAACATTATATTCACATATGTATGTAATATTTTTCATATATATTTATATATAGAACCGTGTTAGCTTATATAGCTCATTGTTTTGATCTTTGAATATATCTATAATTTTTATTTATTTCAAAAATTTAGTGCAAGTGAGAATATTACACCATTCAAAATACATCCAATATGTTAAATATTTTTTTTTAAACATACATAACATTATTATAATATTATTTCACGTTTATAGATTTTGCTTGCTTGCTATTTTTCATACTCTTGGATTCCGTCACTCTGCGATCTAGCACAGCTCCTTAAATGTTATCTTATTTATTTATATATTTATAATAAAACATAATTCAAAACATTATCTAGCATTCGCTATAAATCTTTATATTTTTCTTAAATACTCAAAGAAAATATTAAAATAGGTTTTTTTTTTAAAATAATTTATTCCCTAAACGATTGATCATTACATCTTAAAATACAGTTCAGTCAAATGAATGCAAAAGATTCATTAAAAGTTATAAAAATTAATTTTTACAGCGTTTTCTCGAGGTAAAAACTTTAGGTAACTTCGTGTATTTGTCTCGTACGATATTTAAAGTCTTTAAAAGCTCGATTCTCAAGTATGAAGTAGAAGGGGGTCGGATGTAATTCCCCCCGTAGTTTTCAGAGGGATCCAAATTTCAATAAAAATATTTTTACTGTAAATATTTTCAAACGTATTTTTCATATTTTGATAAAAAACTAAAAAATTCCTTGGAAGCTTTCTTACATCCCTGATTAACATAGAGTTTAATATCAACTTTCATTCTTTGAATTTTCCATTTTTCGTTTAATATCACACGAGATCAATAAAACGATTTTCAACAAAATTCAACTTTCTAAGGCCGCGTTCACACGGTTCAACTTCAGTTGATCAACAATTCACAATCTTTTAGACCGTAGCGGGGTAAGCGACGCGAGATGTGAAGCACAAGCGAGTCGAATTGGAAGCAAATTGAGCAGAATTGAAAGAAAACTGACCGGGGTCGATTCGATCAACAAAAGTTCTCGACCCCAATCAGTTTTCTTTCAATTCTGCTCAATTTGCTTCCAATTCGACTCGCCTGTGCTTCACTTCTCGCGTCGCTTACCCCGTTACGGTCTAAAAGATTGTGAATTGTTGATCAACTGAAGTTGAACTGTGTGAACGCGGCCTAACTTTTCAAAATTTGATCCTCACTTGACTGAACTAATATAATCGATATTTTCATTTAATCAATAAAATTATAATGAATATGTTACAAATATATCAACAAAAGTCATTATTTTACTAAGAATTAATCTATTTATCTGATTCAGATTTGAGAAGTTATTTTTTTTTTCTAAATATTGTTACATTTATAATAAATATGAGAGTACCACAAAAGTTTCTTTTTCATACAAGTATAAAATGATACGGAAATTGGGAAAGGGGTGCGTGTGGGTATGATGTTCAATACAAAATTCGTTTATTTTTTTCATAAAAGGCTAATAACAATGCTTATTATAATAGAGTTTAGTAATGGATTTTGGCAGATTGTTTGTTATTATGCCATTGTTGCATAATACTATCAAAATGAGATGAGAGGGGTAAATAGTCGTGTAAGTAACAATAAACGGTCACAGGATGTCAGTTTCGTAAACTTTACTCGTTGTGCTAGCAGGGGTGGTAGATGCTGACGTTGTGTTCGTGGCTGGTACGCCACTGGGCTCACTTTTAATCAAATTTATCGCATTACCATTGGCTGGATTATTGGGGAGATTCGTCAACGAGCCGGTGAATTGTGTCGAAGCCGCCGACATGTTCAGACCCATTTTTTGTAACAGATTCGATTCGCTACCGGTTTTTTTCAGTAGTAAATCGGGCGTGGGTGGTACAACAGTCAGTGCATTATTGCCCCGCTGTATCTGTTGTAGTCGCGCATACTGCTCCTGTAATGCCTTTTGCTTTTTTAACAGCTCCTGATGGCGCAACTCTAATTGCTCTTGTCGATTACCTTTTTTCGCGCCCTCTTGTGAATTGACCGACTCACAACTGCTACTGTTACTCGCCGATAGCATCATGTTTTGTAGTTCTGTGTCGGTCAAATTGTGCGTGTGCACTTGCAGATTTGAACCGATGTTTCGTGGTAGCGTTTGGGAACGTTCTTTTAAGCTAGACCGCCCTGGTACGTTTCTTTTGAGTGTACCGAGTCCTAGGTTTTCTCTGGCCGCTTCGAATTGCGACTGAGGTTGAGCCGGTGTTTGGTTCTGTTGTGGCTGAACCATGTTTTGCACATTTTGAATATGTTGTAGGGTGGAAGGACCTCTGGGTGGAATACCGGGTGATGTTGGCGATGCAAGTGGTGATCGAGAACTAGTACGCGGGGGTGGTGGTGGTGGCACTCGTCTGCCCGCTAACGCTTGGAGTAATTCAGCGTTACGTTCAGGCAATGGTGGTTTCACCCCGACTCCAGTCGATCGGGGCGCAGGTTGTATCGGTGGACTATTATCTGTGTCAGAGCCACTGGGATATGAATGAAGGCGTCTTAAGCTCCCCGTTCCCGTACTAACAGTGAGCACATGTGAGTCCATGCTGCCCTTTCGGCCAATTTCAGCCATGTTTGGAGGATGGGCAGGTGGCACTTGTTGTTGGGATGCTGCGTTTGCGACAGCATGCGGTCTTGAAAATGTCTGTAATTCGTCTAACAAAGCGTCGAGTGCGTTCTCCGGACGCTGGCCGGATTCGGAGTCGATGGAATCTCCCCCAAGGCCGCCCGGCCCCACGGCGGGTCTTGTGTTGGGCACGGTTGGGGGCTGCATGCGTTAAAAAACATAATTAATCAATTTATGAACACTACAATTATTTTGTCTAGATAACGATTACTGCATTGTAAGAACATTGTTTTCAGGCAAATATTTATATAGGTAGACTATTCATTCATAGAAAAAAAAACATATTTACTATTTAGTGAAAACCCCATACCTTTTCGTTAAAAAATAGAACAATTACCTTTTGCACTAAACAAACGTGCTAAGAGAAAATCACACTTCTAAACGTGTTCTGTTTGCTCCAACGATTCCAACTGAAACAGTTAGGTACTGTGTTTCACAAATAAACATTAACCGTGCAGCTAGAGTCAGATTTAGAAAAAGAGTCTCTAAAATAACATGATCCTGGGGTAAATTTCTAGTAAATGTAACCATATTTCTGAAATGAAACTTCTGAATACGGGGTGGAAAAAATACATATTTATCTTTGCATCCCATTGTTTTGCCCAAACAATGACTTTGTTTCTTACTTATGGATCTGGATATCAATTTTTGGTAACATAGCGATTTTCGAATAATTATTAGCAGGACATTTTTCCATTAAAAAAAAATTTTTTGTTTGTAATTTCCGTCTAAAACCTTGTATAAAAAATTCTTTCCTTTAAAGAACAATACAAATCGACATAACAAGTAGCTAAATTCGCTATACATGCATGTCTAATTTTTTAGTATATTGTTTGGACGCATTAGGGCTATGTATTCTCAAGTTTGCAACTCTCCAAAAGTTGTGGAAACATTTTTATAGAGGAAAAATGGTGAAATTTTCGAACTTGTTTCAGATTCTGCTCGGTATCTCCTAATCCATGCATTTTTCATCGAAAAGCTATTGTGTACGTTTTTTACGAACATCACATTTTTTACAAATTAAGGGTAGCCGGAGCTCTGCATGTCAATGGGTTACCAAGTTACGGCACTCTGAAAATAGGCCAGATTTTCAAAAATTGAAATTTTTTTTAGACCTTTTTTGGGTAGAAGTTGCGTCAAAACAATTGATCCTACGAGCAGAACTTGTGAATATACTTTGTAGACAGTTTAATTAGCTTTAAATTAAGTGTGGAGCGGGATCTGTAAGCTTCCTAGTACTTCAGTATTGGTGAATTGCCAGGGTTGCTTGAGGCTCGTCACCGTCGTCCTCTTAATTGCAGTTTTGTTCATTTGCCCAGAGCAGGTAGAACACATCGCAGAACATCTAAGCTTTGCTTTCAGGTAAGTGCAGCTACATCCCGGGAAAAAATGTCATTGTCTTATCATATATAATCATATATAAACATATTTGAAAATTGGCAAGGTATGATCATATTTAATTCTTTATTATTAGACAAAAATATTTTTTTCTGAACAATCACTTACTATAAGCAAAAGCACATTTTTGTAAAGTTTTTTTTTTATATACAAACTGAATAAAATAAAAAAACCAAGTACAACGATAACTAAAAATATATTACAATATGAGTGACCGCCCGGCAAAAAATATTTTTGTGTAGTCATATATAATTATATATGATCATATCTGGGCAATTTTCAGATCTGATTATATATGAGTTATATTGAAGTATCTTTTTAGTTATTGCTATACTTGATGTTTTTTTATTTTAATTTATTTAGTTTTTATAATAATACTCTTGAAAAATTTGCTTTTACTTGTAGTAATCGATTGTGCGGGAAAAATATTTTTGTCTAATCATATATAATTATATATGATTATATCTGGCTAATGTTCAGATATGATTATATATGATTATATATTATTAGACAAAAAACATTTTTCCCGACATCTCAGCACCCCTTGCACCCCTGCATTTACAAGAGAGGAGTTTTAGGAACTCTGCGGAGGCAGTATCTTGCCGACTGGCAATGTGGATGAGTCCAGCCGAGGTCATACATGTTTAAAAATCACTTTGCAACAAAAAAGTATGTAGGTACATTTCTGGGAAAATGCGATTTTATTTTTTATGTTTGTTTTTAAGATTTTGGGAGAACTACGAGTCTTACAGACCCCGTTCTGCAGTTAATTTAAAGCTAATTATATAAGATTAATGGTTTCGACGCACCTTCGATCCAAAAAAGGTCGAAAACAAAAATTTTAATTTTTGAAAAAACTGGCCTATTTTCAGAGTGCCGTAACTCGCTAACCCATTAATGTGCAGAGCTCCGGTTGGGCTTATTTTGTAAAAAAATTTGATATTCTTTAAAAAACGTACAGAATAGCTTTCGACAAAAAATTTTATGGATTATGAGATACAGAGCAGAATCTAAAACAAGTTCAAAAATTTCATCGTTTTTCCTCTAAAAAAAATTTTCCACAACTTTTTGATAGTTGCAAATTTGGGAATACATAGCCCTATTGCGTCCAAACAATATACTAAAAAATCAGAAATACCTTATGTTTTGTTAAATTATTATTTTTTTTTATATTGAGTTTTTTTACGGTCGCCCTAACATCCAGGGTCATTGACGACCTCCATTTTATTGGTCAAAAAGATCTGTGAAATACAAGATGTCGTCAAGATATCATTGCTCTCTTAAATCGAAATAGTGACTTTAGTGACTATTCACTATTTTTGCAGTGCAGAGTATACCACTAAATTTAAATAGTGGTATAATTTTCACTACTAAATAGTGAATAGTCACTATTTGATAGGCGAAAGTCACTATTTCGATTTAAGAGAATGGTGAAAGCAATAATGTTCTTTTGACTTTGACCACCAATTTAAATAATGGGCTCCCAAAAAGTATAAAAACATTTCTAAAAATTCCTAGATATTTACTGCAAGATGAAATTGTAAGGGTCGTAGTACATTAATATCTGTTATCCAAAATTTTCTAAATCCAACTCTGCGTACAACTACAAAAGAAAATTAAAATAACAGAAATAACAGAAATAATATTTGGCCAACCATAGTTGGTATTTAATTTAGTCAACATGCATTTGAAATTTTTCATTGATGAAAAGTAGTTTAAGAATTACATTTAATTTACTTCGCTATGTACAACAAGTATTCGAGATGTTAAAAATCTGATTGTCTCCAGTCTGGTCGCATATTAAACTTCTAAAAAAAGATTCGCATGCAAGTAATCTCTAAAAATATAATAAAAATTGCAGCGTCATAAAAAGTATTTTTAAAAGAATAGTTTTTCTAACATGCAAAATTTCCCTCATAGTAAGGTTGACTTAATATTATAACAATTTCGTTGGTAAATTTTGAATTGATTGATCCAAAAATGAAATGAACCTTGTTAGACCTAGATTCGGTAATTTGCAAGTACATTATTCGTGTTAAATACAACATAACATAATAGTATTCATTAAATAAAAATTAAAGGTAAAACTTCAAATATTTTAATGAAAAACTCATGGAAACTTAATACAAACCTTTTCTATATAGATTTTGGATACCTTAACGAGAAACGAAAATCAGTCATGCGTTAATTCTATATAAATTATTCAAATTTATATATTTAAAAAAATAAATAAATAAAAAAAATCAAATTCAAATTTCAAAAAATTGAGCCAATATTTTACTTCATGCACGAAGCAAATTTAAGAAATGTACTGGAACGTTATGGTTTATTTTATAATCAATAATATACACTATAAGTGTACTTGCACATGTTTGCTCAAATTCTACAATCAAAAAACTAGAATATAATATACCAATAAATATAATAAAAAGCACTACAAAAGTTAAATTTTAAAAAATATATATATATATATAGAAAATTTATTCAATGAATCAATTTGAAAAAAAGCTGAAACAGTTTGATTGAAAAAGATTTCAATTGAATTTTCTCATTAATTTTCTCATCGTTTCATTGTAGAAATCATGTTCAATCAAATGATTTAATTTGAATAGTTGTGATAAGATCTTTCAAGCGATTATTGTGAATTTGTGCTGGTGTATGTTCATAAAATTTGTGATGGATTGCACTTTTATATAGAGTTGACGAAAATTTGCCAATTGTGAAAACATTTCCAATGACACCTTACTATAAAGGAAAAAAGAGAAACGCAGCAGCCAGGTCATTCAATTTAAAAAATTTTTCGGTATGTGATTTTTTTTTGTTAATTTTTTAAACTTCTTTTTTTTTTTTGAACTGTACAAATAAGGGAACCAATTTCATTTCTTGAAAAAAATAATTTATAAAGCCATTAAAAGTCAATGTTTTGAAAAAATGATTTCGATATTTTTCAGATTAAAATGAAACTGATTCGAAAGACAATTAAATATATTTTTCGCAAGCCAAACTTTGAATGAAACAGCTCATTATCATAAACATATCACGTACGATTTATAATAGAGAGAAAAATTGCAAGCATTATTGATATACGTTGATTTGTTTTACTCGTGAGTGGTTATAGCATCCTTGAAGTTAGAACTCCATTTCCAGCCGTACTACATGAAATAATAAAATATATTTGCTTCAGAGACTGTTTCATCAGAATAGAAAAAAAAAATGTGGAAGGTATTTCCACTTGAGGATAAATCGATGGTAGACATACATAAAATGATGCTAATTCTCTTTAAAAAAAATAAATGAAACCAAAAGAAATAAGAACAAAGAAGAAAATTTAGTATGAGAGATAATTGAAAATGTAAGAAAATGTTTCCTTCTTGTTCTTATATTTGACAAACTGTGATGTCTACCAGAGTTCTGTGATTTTCATAACAATTGCAAAACTAGGGCTTGTAATAACCAAAAGCATGCTTATTAACGGCATTTTGTTACTTTTTTTTATTAAGATTGACGTTGACTTTGAACACATCAACTGCTTGCTTCGAATAAATAACCGGGGCACCTGCCCCGAGTGGCAGTTCCAAGGGGTACCAAAATAAAATTACAATTATAAAAGTCATAAGGGTTCTTAGTGTTCTCTCCCGGTCAGAAAAAATGCCACGCATCATATATTTATGAGTTTTCTGAAAAATTTATCTCAATCGTTGAAGAAAGGGGGAGCTACTATCAAGTTTCTGCCCAGTTCGAAAAAATTGTAGATCCTGGACTGAACAAAATATACAAGTGCCAAGACTTAAATCTCTTCAAAATTTTAGTACATTAATAGCTATTATATTCGGAGAATTAATTTTTAAAAATTTCTTCAATACATAAAAACTCGCATTAAATACTTGCATACAATAGAATCTCGCATAACGAGCAAAATAAATCGTAAAATAATAGCTCACTAAACGAGCGACGTGGATGGGGGAAAAATACGATATTGATGAGCTTGTGGAAGAGCACAGGTAAGAGCTGACCACCCAAGGAAAAATGTTTTTGTTTATTCATATATAATCATATATAATCAGATCTGAAAATTGGCCAGGTATGATCATGTATAATCATATATGATAAGACAAAAATATTTTTTCCTAAACAATCACTTACTACAAGCAAAAGCACATTTTCCGAGAGTATTATTATCAAAACTAAATAAAATAAAATAAAAAAACCAAATGTAACGATAACTAAAAAGATAGTACAATATGAGTGAGTGCCGAACAAAAAAAATATTTGTATAATCATATATAGGTAATTATATATGATCATACCTGAGCAATTTTTAGATATGATTATATATGATTAGACAAAAATATTTTTTGTCGGGCACTCACTCATATTGTAATATCTGTTTAGTTATCACTACACTTGGTGTTTTTTATTTTATTTTATTCAGTTTTTATAATAATACTCTTCAAAAATGTGCTTTTGCTTGTAGTAATTGAATACCCGAGAAAAATATTTGTGTCTAATCATAAATATTTGTATATGATTATACCTGGCCAATTTTCAGATCTGATTATATATTATTATATATGATTAGACAAAAATATGTTTTCCGGGAACTGAAGAGCTTATGGAGTTGCATTGTGTTTCACAGCAAGAGGATGTTGAGGAGGTAGCATCAAAGCAACAATCTTTAGGCGATATAAGAGAAATTCTGAAGGCATGGAAAATTGTTGCATCGTACATTATGAAGTATCACCCCAATATGGAAGTGGCAATGCGATAGAAGAAACATGAAGTTGAATAACGGTTCTTAATAATTCATACACATTTTTTCTTTAAATAAAAGTTACATATAATATTTTGTTTGAATATATTGAACGCATTATCTGCATTATATTTTATATTAATTTATATGGTAAAGATCGTTTAGCTTAACGAGTGTTTCGCATTACGAGTAAGACTCCGGAACAAATTATGCTCATTATGCGAGATTCTTGGGGGGGGGGTATGGGTAGAAACGGTTTATCTCGATTTTCGACAAAACTACAAGTCCCATAGAAAAAAGTTAAATGGCAAAGTTGTAGATAATAAGTAGATCTACAACTTTTGTACTTACACTTTTTCCCCATAACCTCATAATTTATGTGAAAAATTTTCAAATTACCAAGTTTTTGGTTTTTAATTTTTATCTTCTAAAAAAAATTTTTTTACACAAAATTTGGTAAAAACTTACCTTTTAATATCCCTAACACACTGTATTTTTTATTTAAAATATTAATATTTTTATCTTATAATGACTTAATATCGAAAAAGCACCCTAATTTCCAATCAAAAATTCTCACCTCAAAACAGCTGATTTTTTTAAAAAGTCAGTGAACTTTTTATTCGTTGAAACCTCTACTTTTTGATGGTGCAAAAATATATAGATTACAATGTTAAATGTTTTCAGAAAATGCAATAATTAAAGTGTAAATTTTATATAAAGGTATGTATTTGTATAATTTATATAATATTTACAATTATGTACAATTTCGAACAATTTATTAAAATTTACACTTTAATTATTGCATTTTCTGAGAACATTTAACATTGTAATCTATATATTTTTGCACCATCAAAAAGTAGAGGTTTCAACGAATAAAAAGTTCACCGACTTTTTAAAAAAATCAGCTGTTTTGAGGTGAGACTTTTCAATTGAAAATTAAGGTGCTTTTTCGATATTAAGTCATTTTAAGGTGAAAAAATTAATATTTTAAATAAAAAAAATGACGGTGCATTTGGGACATTTTAAGGTAAGTTTTCACCAAATTTCGTGTGAAATTTTTTTTTTTTGAAGAAGGTTAAAAATTAAAAACCAAAAACTTTTCACATAAATTTTGAGATTATGTGAAAAAAGTGTAAGTACAAAAGTTGTAGATCTTCTTATTACCTACAACTTTGCCATTTAAATTTTTTTCAAAGGACTTGTAGTTTTGTCGGAAATCAAGATAAACCGTTTCTACCCTTAACCCTCGCCCCTTTCCACTCCCCTACCTCAGTTTGACCGTAATTTATATTTCCTTTCATTTTTCACCCTACCTTAATTTTTTTCACTTTTTACCATTTTTAAAGGCTAAAAAAGCACTGGTGTATAGAGACTAATAAGATTTTCATTATTCTCATCTTTATGACATTGTAAAGAGAGATGATTATATTCAGCTTAATGCCATTTACTTGGATTCATACCGCTTTTCTTCACTTAAGTAGTAGATTACGTGCTCAAGATCAAGGTGAACACACAAAAGAACGCTTTAAACAATAAATAAACGAATTACTTTATAACTTATGACCTTTAAACCACTAAGTGCCGTTTATCTGATGAAATCCAAAAACAAACTTTTTAAGAAACTGTAAATCAAAAAATACAAAATCGAGTTTTCGTTTTACAAACCCCAGTCAATGCTTCTTGCCAAATAACGAAAATATAACTTTATTTGGCAATAAATATTGATTAAAATTGCTAGATAAGGGTATCTTAATCTATTATTTTAATAAATGTGAATCAACACAAAGAACAACAATTAAGGAGGGTCCACTGAACACTCGAGCAGAGGACACATTATCAAATAGGGAAACACAAAACATTAATTTCAATTGAAGTAGTTCTTTAAATAATTTAAATATTTAAAAATAAAAACGACCAAAAAATGAGGAAAACTTGAATTTGATAGGTATATGCTTTAAAATTGATGAAAATAAAATAAACATGTGCTGAAATAACGTGAGAATTTTTTTTGATTAAAAATGTAATAATGAAAACTAAAAGGCAAGATGCGAGAAATGCTAGAGGGACTATGGCAGACTATTAATTAGTAATAATTTTAGTTCAACACACTGTATATATGTGCATGGATTGTGTTTAGTTTTTAATAACTTTATAGGGATATACTATATACCTTGGAAAACACAATCTTTGTGAGACAGATAGAACTTACAAGATTTTGGTATCTCCGAGTAGTTGTTGTCATCACACGTTGAAATAATACAAAGAGATTATAAAAATATAGCTAAGGCAACATTGGAAATGCGTTGTAGTAGATAATAAAATTCAATAAAATACAAGTGAAATATTGTTAATATTCTCACTCTCGCACGCACACGAATCTAAGATTTCAAATGAAACCTATACTAATCTTAAAAAAAATTAACAAATCAATGAACGATATTTTCATCAATTTTCAAAATCGCTGCATGATATTTTGAAAATCATCGATGAAAACATTTTTTTTTAATCACAATTTTGAAAATATATTTTTACATGGCCAATAAAAAATATATTTACAAAAATTGCAACCGGTGAAAATGAATGGTGACTAAAAAGGAATCAATTGTACACAATATGAAAATTTCACCTTCTTTTGAATTTTGTGTTGTATATATTTGTATTTTTGATATGAGCTCGTTTTACATCAATTAATACAAAATGTGAAGCCAATCCAATAGCCAATTATATCTACAGAATAATTCTGCCAGAAAATCCCAATCATCGCTGTTTAGTGTAAATTAATTCCTAATTAATTTAAAACAAAGAAAAGATCAAAATTAATTGTAAAATAATTTTAATATTGACGTGCAAGGGTACAACAAGCAAGTGTTTCAAAATCAAGACAAGACACAGACTGTGGTCCCGGCCGGAACCGGTTTGTCGACAAGTACCTTTCCGTGTTGAGCTGATGTTGGTGTTACAGGTGGTGTTTCATCGGTCGTCGGAGACATTCGACCGTCCGACGAGGCACTACTAGCACATGGTAACCTCTGCTCTTGAACACTAGCTAATCTAAAATTGAAATTCGAACATATTTAACATTTTCATCATTGCAAACTTAGCTACCGTTATTAAGTAATAGTCACAAAAAGTGTCTTAGTATTAAAAAAGTGGTTGCGTGTACTTATGTACGCGCGTGAGAAGTTATACTTCTTTGGTATCATTAAAAATTAGTTTTTATTAATTTTATTCAAATAATAAATTTTAAAAAGTTCTAAATTAATATTTAATAATAATCATAATAAATATATTTAAAGATATAATTATTAAAAATAAAATTAAGAGAAAAATATGTTAATTTATATTAATAAATAATATTCAAAGGAAGCTGCAAGATGTTTATAAAATTTGTCAGGATCATTTTTCTGGTTAACAATTCATGCATGTCATAAAAACGAAGCTTCATAGAAATTGCGAAATAAAGTTAGTAGCTACTTTTCAAAGTAAATATCTCTTAATCTTATTCATATCTTGTGTTACTAAACTATTATTCTAAGATGGTTGAATCATTTCAGAATCCCAGATTTCGTGTCAACTAAGAATATGCATGGAATGCAGACGTCATTTTCATCATTAAATTTCAAATAGTATAACAGCTACTGCAAAATTCGAGAAAAGTAATAACTTATTTATTAATAGTATGTGTCATTTGTATATATATATAATTATTTTTAATTTAAATATAAAAATAAATAAATAAGAAAATAAGAAAATAAATACAACAAATATTCAAATTGCGCGCGTCTAATTAAAAATACCGAGCCGTTTTGCGGGCAACTTCATCTTGATAATTTGTGATGATAAAATAGAACGGTACAAATGCTTCTGAAACCGTGCCGCGATGCAGACGTCATTTTCATCATTAAACTTCAAAAAGTAATTATAACAACTACTGCAAAATTCGAGAAAAGTAATAACTTATTTATTAATAATATGTGTCATTTGTATATATAATTATTTTTATTTTAAATATAAAAATAAATAAATTAGAAAATAAATACAACAAAAATTCAAATTACGCGCGCCAGGACACCCAGTGGTTTTGCGACTAACTTCATTTTGTTAATTTTTGGCTGAAAATGCGCGCGCATCTTAAAATTTCACTCTTATCATTTTTTCATAACGCGCCTAAAGAAGTATAACTTCAAAAAAAATCCAATATCTTCAATTTTCTGTTGTATTGCTTTGAAATGATTTAAGAGCATTATTTCAATAATTAATTAATCATACTTATAGTATTTAATTATATTAGCCTTATAAAGTTAAATACTACAAGACTACTTCTTTTTCAAATAGGTACCTTTATCCTGGTAAGGTCTTTATTCGGTTTAAATAACCAATGACGTAAACCTGACAAGGTTCAATTCTAGAAAGTTTATTTTTTTTATTTTTTACGAAATAATATTTTTCACTTAGGCTTTTCTTATCGAGCTTCTTTTAGGTCTTAATCAGGATGGCCTCAGTAAAAAAAAAAAAAAGATTTTGCCATTCGATATTCCTTTTTCATACTATGACTGACCAAACTTAAAAGTTTGATCTTAATCAGGATCATACCTGGTAATCTTGATAAAGGCCTCATAAGTTATCTGGTTATATTCTTGTCAAGTCCCTCATCTGGTGGTTCTGATTTGGATCTCATTAATCCGACAAGATTCTTATCGTGTACTTCTAATGAATTTTAGTTGAAAAAATGGCTCAGTTAAAGTTTTTAACAAGCTCTGAAAGTTTTTCCTATTTTACTTCTTCGGTCTGTTACGAAGGTTATTCATCAAGATTCTCTATTAGACTTAGGTATATTTAAAACTAATTTGATTTAAATTTGACTTAAACTCAAGTCAAATGTTAATAATAAAATAAAAATTATAACAAAATGAAAAACTCACTTTAAAATAAATAAAAATCTTAAACAAAAAATGCACTAAAAGTAACAAAATAATTGCGTATCCTTGCAGAGTCTACAACTTACAAATTATTAGAATGATATAAAGTACAACTATTGCTATTTTTGGAGTTTGTGCAGTGGCGTAGCGAGCTTAACTCGCGCCCGGGGCACAATACTTTTTTAGCAGCAACGCCCCACCACCCCCCACCCCCACACCCCCAAATCCAAAAATCTAATTACCATATATAAATTTTTCTTGCTTTTCATGAAGCAAATTTTTCAATAATATCATCAAAGTTGATAATTTCAAATTTATCTTTTTCAACGATTAAAAATCCCACGATCTAGCTGCACTACCTGTTGCAAGTGTCACGGATATGAACAGACACGGAAAAAAGTTATATTTTCTAGAAATCAATTATAATAAAAAAAAATATCAAGCAAATTTTTTTAAAGTGATTTTTTTAATATATCGTCTCAAATTTTTTAGCCTGTTTTTAGCATGTCGCTAAATGTGTGTTACATTCTCGGCAAGTGTTCGCCAGAGCTTGTAACACATTGTTACCTATGTACCATGTCGTTTTACCAGAGCTCTTGCGCAAGTTATTACTGAATGTAATCAGCTATTTTCCTCTCCATGACGTTTTAGTATATTATAAGTTGTCATTAATTGTCAATTATATTTGTATTGGTATTTGTGTTTTGATCAGTGTATTGATATAAATGTTGTTGTTCACTTGATCATAATAACAAAGATACAGCTAGTGAGAATAGTGCAAAAATATACGACGGTGATGTTACAATATTTGTAGATAACAACAAGCAGATGATCGATTTAACAATAATAATCATCAAATTCAACAATGAAAATAACATTTGAGTATTAACATCAATAATGAAAATTCAAAATTAGTTGAAACGGCGCGCGTCAAGTCAGACAGCGAATTCGTGCCACATCCCTTTCTTTCTACTCTATTTTCATACCCTAGATCGTATAATTTTCCAAAAATTTTCATTTACTTAAGTGCCTAAAATCCGAAAAAAAAGTTTCACTTTCATCGTGGTTTCGTAAAACCATACAATAATTTTTTTGTTTTGCAGACCATTTGGCGTCCCTTTGTGAGTAGCGCCCGGGGCATACCCCCCCCCCCCCCTTGCCCCGTGGCTACGCCACTGAGTTGGTGTCAGCCAAGGAAATACGACTAAATTGGTACTTAGCAATAAACGAGAATACCTTATGAAATTTTCAAATGAACCTCAAATAAACGTCACTATTTCATCCCCTATTTTCATCCATAGGGGGTGTTTTTTTTTTCAAATTGAAATGAGAACAATATAAAGGTACGATGTACGTAATAGATAAAAAAAATTATCGAAATCAGGTTAGCCAGGAATAACTTATAATTTTATCTCTAATTTTTAACCACTTACGAGTTGAGTTTTTTTTTTATAAATATGGAAATGAGATTAATTTAAAATTATGTTCTACAAAAAAAAAAAATAAATAAAAATCGAGCTATCCAAGAAGAAGTTAATTTTTCATCCCTTAGTTTTCAACTCTTTAAAAGTAAATGGTTTACCTCAAATTAAAATAGGACCACACGGAAAGCACTAGCTTTTAAATAAAAAAAAATCATCAAAATCATTACAAATGACATTGTTTATCATTTTGTTGTTAATATGCAAAAATAGAACATCATAAATAAAAATTCTACGAATAGCTTCTTTAATTATCCTTCTTAATTATATTTCTTGTTAGTTTATTTCCATTCTCCAAACTATGCCCTTTGAAATTCGTATTTAATATGCTGCCATCGCAAACCGACAGACTAATTGTAGTACACATGGTATTCATTATCCTATTGTTCAGCTGAACTATTGTGTTACAAAAGTTCGTCACTTCCATGAAACAATGCCTGTCCTACATTGACTGTCCTACAATTTTGCTTTTTCAAATGGGTCTTGAATCATTTCGTAGACATTGATAAATTTCAATTTATCCTAGAATCATGAAACTCTACATGCATCTAAATTTTCCATTTTTATTTAATACTAGCTGATCCCGCCCGCTTCGCTGAGCGTTTTTGTAAATAAATGTTTTCGTAATAAAAAGAATTTTTATAGAATTTTTTGTAATGTTTACTACCTGCATGTGAAAATTTCGTCCAAATCGGACCAGCCGTTTTCAAGTTGGCCAGGAACAAACAGACAGACAGACAAAACTATTCGAAATAAAAAGTAGCCTATAATGCAAGTTACAATATTTAATAACTTTTTTTTTGAAAATTTCATTGAAATCGACCCAGGCGTTTTCAAGTTTACCCCAGACAAACAATATTTTTTTGGGGAAAATTACAATCTAAATGGCATTTATTTTTTTGTATAAAATATATGACAATCTAGGTAATAAAGAGTATTCATCAAAACACCTTACATTTTTTAGATTAGATAAAAATCTCAGCTAAGAAAAATAATTCTGTTTTTTTCCCTCGCGCAGGTAACACGTAACGTTTTCATTATATAGGTATTCAAAAAGCAGAAATCTTTAATCTTATTATTGGTACAGATATAGATTAGACTGAAATTCAAGTTCTAGGTGATAAAAGAATGTATTCTTTTAATATGTACCTATTGATATAAGAAGCAGTCATTTCATTGTGGGTACTTCAAAACACCATACAAAAAAATTGAACGTTTTATGCATCTATTAAATTTAAAAAAAAAAGACAAAACCCACCCTTAACTGAGTAAAATTATCTCAAAGACTCTTTAAAGAAATATTTGTTATCAAAAAAATTTCTTTTTAAAAAAAATGTCGAGTTCTTTGTAATCCTAAATTCCTTTTAAAAGTACCATTTAAGATATACTTTAAGATCACTTCAGTACCCTTTATTAGTCTTTTAAATAAACAAACAAATTTCATTGATATTTTACCGTTTCAATGTAACGAGTGTTCCAGTCAATTTCTTGCATCGTCTAAGCGCACTTTCCAAACGTTCCGGCTCTTCTTTCAAAAACTTTTCCTCTCGCACTACTTTTTCCATTTCAGAAGTTAACAACCCTTTCAGCCCTTCTTGCAATCCAGGAAATCTAAACATTAAAAAAATTTCATAAATTAATTTATCAAGAACTAATTTCATTGTTACATACCTGACTTTTAGATCAGCAACAGTTTTAGAGCTCTTGCTTAAAATCAAAGCCATGTTTTCCACGTCTGACATATTCACCCGCGTCTTACGATTAATTACATTACCCCGTAATTCTTCAACAGTCGACTCTAATTCACACAAATCTTTCTCGAGACGCAACATTTCCTGTTTATATAAATCTTCTTCGCGGCTCAATCGAACCTTTTCCTGATCCATATCTGAGAAAATATGTGATCTAACACTTGTTTTTTTTTTTTTTTTTTTAATAAGAAATTTGATGATTACCTGCTAACCATGCGTGTTCACCGCCAACGACCAGCATTGTCCGTATTTTGATGAAAGTATCCCGAATCGTTTCTCGCACAGAATGTGCTTGTGCTTGAGACATTCGACGCAAATTACGAACTTCAGCTCGCAGATCTTTGGCTTTTTTCTGTAGTCCTCGCAGTTGGTTGTACATTTCCGGTGTTAGTTGCAGATCTCGATACAGAACTCGATTGTTGTCGTATTGTACAGCGGCCAGCACTGCAGCAGGCTTCGGAGGTGGAGCTGGTTTCAATCTATTATCGCGTTCTATATAAAAAAAAGTTAATTACTATTTTTTATACTGCTAGATCATTGTAAGATTGAGAGATGTTAGTAAAGAGATATCAAGAGACGACTTATGCAATTCATAGAAATTTTTAATTTCTCTCATTGCATATGAATTTGGAGAAAGTAAATGGATAACAAGTATATACTTGTTGATGGCTTCTTGAACACATAGTAAATTTCAATGAGTTTTAACTACTTAAAGAAACAATAAGTAGTTTTTTTTTTATAACCATTTATTGAGTACTTAAGGTTGTTAAGAAGGTACCGAAAATAAGTTGTAGTGGGTACTTTTATTTCATGCCAAATTCATAATTTAAGGAAAGATGATTACATCATAACCAGCCTGAAATAAGTTGAAATTTAAATGAAAATATTTTTTTTTGTTTATAATATATATTGGCAAGATATGGCAAGCAATCAAAATAATTATAATATTCTAAGCTAATGGCTACCTATGACTTCGTTCACGTAAAATATCCCTGGAAAAATGTTTTTGTATAATCATATATAATCATGAATGAGGTATGTATGATTATATATAGAACTATTTATCAACCTATATAGATCTATATATAACTAGATCTTATCAGATATAACTTTAATGAGCGTATATCTAATTATATATAAGCCTATATATAATCATATATAAGCCTATATACGAGTATATATTTCATATAATCTATAAATAATAATTTTTTTACACACTGTTTTTATTGAAGTTATATTTTTAACCGACTTTCCAAAAAAGGAGGAGGTTCTCAATTCGACTTTTTTATGTTTGTTACCTGAAAACTTTCGACTGGGTGAACCGATTTTGACGATTTTTTTTTATATTTTGAAAGCTGGTGCTTCCTGTATGGTCCCATTTTATCACAATAGACCTCCTTAGTCGCAGTGATAAAAGGAAAAAATATCTTGAGACCCGCAAAATGGAAAAAAATGGTCCCATTTTAATTTGAGGGAAAACGTTCACTTTTCAGGGGTTGAAAACTACGGGATGGAATATTAACTTATTATTGGATACCTCGATTTTTACAAACATAATTGCCAATATTATACTCGCTTAATTTATAAACTGATTAAATATATATTTTTTAACTTTTGAGCCCTCGTGAATTTGAGCAAAAAATGTGATAGATAGATCGATCATGATCGATGACGATCAGCAAAGGGTCCTTTACTAATTCATTTGTTTTAATTTTTTTTATACATTTTTGATGTAGCTATAAATATGTGTTGTTATTTTTACATATTGATTTGTTCAACAACGACGTACGTAACACATTCCTACATAATGGCATCGACAAAGAGCTGATAGAGATCTCTATCATTTATGACTATATTGGACCATATAATATTATGTCTGATTATACCGCGTGTTAACATCGTGCTCACTCGAATTTTTTTCTTACCGGCCCGGGAAAAAATGTTTTTGTCTAATCATATATAATCAGATCTAAAAATTGGCCAGGTATGATCATATACAATTATATATGATTACACAAAAATATTTTTTCCTGAACAATCACTTACTACAAACAAGCAAAACCACATTTTTCGAGAGTTTTTTTTATAAAAACTAAATAAAATAAAATAAAAACACCAAGTAAAACGATAACTAAAAAGATATTACAATATGAGTGAGTGCCCGACAAAAATATATTTGTCTAATCATATATAATTATATATGATCATACTTGGGTAATTTTCAGAACTTATTATATATTATTAGACAAAAATATTTTTTGTCGGGCACTCAATCATATTGTAATATTTTTTTAATTATCACTTTACTTGGTGTTTTTTATTTCATTTTATTTAGTTTTTATAATAAAGCCCGGGATAAATATTTTTGTCTAATCATATATAATTATATATGATTATACCTGGCCAATTTATAATAAACATATATAGATTATATTAGATAATATATGATTGGACAAAAACATTTTTTCCCGGGAGTAAAATCTTGTTTTGAACAATTACTTATTACATTAAAAGTTAATTTGGTATTTTTAATATTATTAGTATATGTAGAGTGAAAAAATAGCCATGTTTGTTTTAAATTGCAAAAGAGATCATTCTTACTGTAAAGTAAACTTACTGGAAAGTGAGTTTATATTTGATAAGGGGATATTGCTGTATCCCAGTCGCCAAAATTTGACAACGGATCCCGCCAAGATAAAACGAAAATGAAGGGTACAATTTTCCGAGTTTTCGTTTAATTTTTGAGAATAATTGGATTTTAGTACCACGACTCCATTATGATACGTATCATTACAATATTTTATAAGAAAAAGTTGATAGATATCATGTGCATAGAATCTCAATTAATTTATGTTCTTTTACTAGAACTTTTAATATTTGATTTAAATTTTTATTTATTAATGATTATTTTAAAAATCTTTATATCGGCGTTTGATTATTTATAACTATTATATATAGCTTATATATAGTTATATATTAGCATACCTAGTCAATTTTCAGATATAATTATAAATTAGCTATTATATATAATTATACATAGTTATATATACTTATATATTATTATATAAGCGATTATACATAATTATATATAATTATAAATAAAAACATTTTTTCCCGGGATACATACCTACAAAAAAGTCAACTTCAGTTTTAAGAAAATTAAGTCTCTGTCTATGAAGAGAGGAACTATGAAAGTTCCGTGTAGTTTTCGATAATTTCAATATAAAAATCAAACTTTAAAATACATAAGATATAAAGATTAACTCAATTAACAATCGTATAATTGAAATAATTGAAATAATTTACATTATTTTCTTAACAACCGTAAGTAAACGTAATGTTACATTTGAAAAAAGTACATTACAAAAATGTGCATATAAAATCATTTATTTAAAGTGACTTAAAGAAAGGCTCACCTTGAGAGGAAGTTCTTGGCAGCGTAGAGGATTTAATGGCCGGCTTGGGAGGTTTAGTATCCGCTAAATAAAGCCATACACACCAAAGAAAAACCACCAGTTAGATTAAAATTCGTAGAAAACTCATGCATATCAACAATTCTTTTATAAGTGCTCCTGCTTTTATAAAATAATTTTTTTGGTCACAACAAGTTGTATATATAAATTCAACTTATGATTGTATATTCTATGTGTATTCAACTCATGCAAAAACTAAAAGGAAATGGGATTTGTATGAAAATAAGGATAAGTGCAACTACTTATAAAAAAAAAACTCAAAAATACTTGAGGAAAAATTATGTTTATAATTGTTTGTACAAAGAAAACTTAATTACTATAGCGTATACAGATACGATTATGTTTACGAAAAAAACAACAAACATTTTAAATACAAGTTATTTGTAAATAAAAGTTTTCCAGAGAAAAATTCAAAGATATGTAAAAGGATATTATACGAATATGATGGAAATAACTTGCATTTTATATTAAAATTTAAAAAGGACAAAACAACTAAATACTTTCAATCAATAGTATTTTTTAAAAACACAATTGATTAAAATTAAAAAAAAAAAACTTTAAAAATCACAATGCCAAAGATATATAAAATACGATTTAATAACAAAATCTACAAAAAATCTAATAAAAATCGGGACAAACGTAGATAATAAATAAATACTAATAAGAGGAATGTTCAGAAATTGTATATAATTGATCACCTGCATGTTGTGGAGAGTGCTGTTTGGGTGAATTCATATCAGGAGGCTCGTCACTAAACGAAACTGATTTCTCGAACGAAACCGATTTGTCTGTGAAATCATAAAACAAAAATTAAATTTGCAACAATCAAGTGCAACCGCATCTAAAACTATCAACATCCGAGGTAAAAAATGCATGGAAATATTATATTCACAAAACGATAGAAAAATAGAAAAAAGCTTTCCGAAAATTGTTGAAAGTTAAAAAGTATGAACAACCTTTGTTAAAGTTTATTTTAACCAAATTTAATATCTCTATTAAAAATTGTCCAAAAGGTTAATACGACTTATAACATTATGTGTAAAAATGCATTGAGCTTTTTATAACGAATTTTTTTGTTGCATTGATTGATGAAACCCTTAAAAGTGGAAATCAAACTAAATAAGACAATACAAGAAAAATGTCAGTTAATCTAAAAAATAAGTTTTATTTTGCGGATCAAAAATTGAGAACAACTGATCGAGTTTTTATAAAAGAAAATTATCTGAAATCTATGCAAAAAATAAAAACTACAACTATTATGTTGATGGCAACTCATTTCAACTAAATTAATATGAATCCTTGTTTAGTTACTTGATCATATTTAGCCAGATAATTGTAGTAAATGGTTAAGTTTCGTCTAGCTGATACCCGCCCGCTTTTTTGAGCGTATCTAAATTAAACTGATTGATAATACAGAAACCGTCATCCTAATGTATAAAAATGTAGCTATTTTGTTAGAAAAAAAAAATTCAGATACTTCTAGACTTTAGATCCATGATAAAATCACGAAAATCCATTCAACTAACTTTCAAGGAAGAGTAGGTTCATCTCGTAGGTTCTAGTGGTTTTTATGAATTTATTATATAGAACCTACGTGTGTTCCTTTAACACTTGAGAACCTTTCATACCAAATGCCATTTATAATTCGATCCATTTTAGAAGGATGGATTACTAGCTATCCTGTAAGAAACGTAGGTACTTTTTTAAGAATAAAAAATATTCAATTAATTATTTTAAGATCTTAGGTATCTTTAGCAATATTTCATTAAAATTCGTTCCTTAGTTTAACATACAAAAAGTTATTTAGCACACAGAACCGTTCATCGTTCCAAGAAATAGTATTCTTGTAGGTCTATTGCCTTAAAACCTATCTTTATATAAAAAATAATATAACATATTAACAACATTTACAAATCAATGAAAAAAAGTGTTCAAAAGTATCCCATAGGTACGAACCGTGATTTTTTTTGAGATAAAATTTTATCCTGTCTTTCTTAAAATCTACCACATTCAATTTATTAAACCACTAGCTGATACCCGCGAAAAACATTTAAAAAAATTGAAAGCAAAAATATATTAAATATAACCGGAAAGAACTTAACGTAGAACATTTTTAACTATATGTCAAACAAGTCAATCGTAAAAAATATTTTTTACAGCATCTTAAGCCTTTTAAGCTTCACATCTGTGCATCATCAATAATTTTTTTACTTTTTTTATTACTAATTTTATTGGATCTATTGAAGCCTATAGAATCTATTGAAGTCTATGAAATTTGTGGCGACGACATACATACATAGTCCGCACATTACACATAGCGATCAGTAAGTGTAGAAAAGGCTTAAGAAAAATTGCTCCTGCAGAATCTGCTATTGCTCCAAGTCTACAGTTATAAGTTAATCAATAATTACTTTTTCGAAAAGTTGTAAGTACAAAAATATAAATTGCTTTACAATCCAACATAATCTCTGTGTTTAATTTTTAAAAAAATTGTTCCTTAAATGCCCTTTCCGGATCCCCAATTGCTACAGGTATATAGTTAATTAGTAATTCAATTTTTAAAGTATTCATTTTTATACGAAAACGGCAGTTGATGACGTCATAATACAACAATACAAGTATAAATAGTTACAAATAATTAATTATTAAAAATATTGCAAAAATTGTATCAATTATATTATTTGCGTAATGAAAAGAGCAGATAGAGAGCTTAAAAAAACAACAATTTCAATTAAAATTATTTTGAATTTTATAGCGATTTTAATTCTTAAGATTGAAATGTTTTTAAAAATTTAATTATTAATTAATTACACACATAGAGCAATTGCATATCCGGAAAGAGCATTAGTTTATTAGTTTCAATTAAAAATAATTTTGGGTTTTATAGCGATTTTAAAGTTTATTTTTTAATTAACTATTAACTAAACACCTGGAGTAATTGCAGATCGGGAAGGAACAGTTAAGGAGCAATTAAAAAAAAACTTCAATCTCGCCAATTTAACTCTTTCTGGTCAAAAAGCATGTGCAATAATAAAAAGGAGTGTTGAAATGCAATGGTTGCAACTTAAAAATGTATTTTGAATTTGTATTGACAAAAAAATATAAAAAAAATGCTAAAAGAGAATTAAAAAAAGCTATATTAATCTATTATCTCCCTGACTGCATTACTTATTAAGTCTACGCTCAAATATGAAATTATCAGTAGGCAGTGGAAGGAGAAACAATCTCTCATGCGCATTAAACCGTTTACCCCACTCTATCAAAGCGACGAAAAATGCCCGCTTAACGCGTTTTGCTTGTAAAAATTGCATTTTTTAAAACTTCAATTACTTTGCTTTTAATGAAGATATCGTCATAATTATTTTTTTAGATTAGGACCAAGTATATAAGTAAAACAAAAAAAATTATCGAAATCCATCGAGTAGTTTTTGAGTTAAAAGCGAACATTGGAAAACAGCTATCATTTTATTTATATAGATTTTCAATGTCCCCTTTTTACATTTTTATTATTTGCGTTGTTTTCATTATTGTTTCTTTTTAATTATGATATAAATATAAAATTCGTGAAGGTTTGAGTTGTTATTTCCGTGTATATAATTTTTTAAATACATCTAATGAATACGATAGGTTATGACATAAGAGGTATCAGACAGGAACTGTAAAACTACTTCTTTTGGAACATCCTTGTTTTTTTTTTTACTTCTTTAAGGACACTCTAGATTTTTTTGTTTCTTTTGGGACACCTTATTTTTTTAACTTCTCTTGGGATACTCGGCTCTTTCACTTCTTCTGGAGCACTGAATTTTTTCCTTTCTTCATTTCATTTGGGATTTTCTCTACGAGGTGTAATCAATAAATTATAATGCGAAAATAGTTTTGAAGTTAAAATTTTGACTGGAATAGTAGGTAAAAAAATTGCATTCTTAAGGGAATTTAAATATGTACATTAATATAACTTTTTAAACATTTGATAACCTTTGGATACCAACTATAAATTTTCAATCTTCAAGCACCTCAAAGAAATTTTGATAGTTACAAAACACTGGTATAAACCATCTAATCAATTATAACCAATTAATGATCAAATAATCTAGCTAGGCTCCATATCGATTTATTTTTGAAGTGTTAACTTACAGTTGATCTTACAATTGGAATAACGATGAAATTACTTGACCTATCATTACCAATGAGTGGCCATTTAATCTAGCTAAAATTTTAGCTATCTAGCTATAAACATATTGATTCCCTAAAATACGAAAAAATAGTAGAAATCTTACAATAAGAAAAATATTAACAATAATATTTTATTGCAGGAGTCGACTATTTTTTTCGTTTTTGTAACATTCACCGGTCCTTTTAATTACATTTTTAATTTAAATTCCATTATCAAATGGAACAACTAAAGAAATAAAAAGTGCGCTTATAGTGAAAGTGCGAAATTTTCAGTGGTATTGATAGTTAATTGAATCAGAAAATCAGTGGATTGTATGTGCACTAATATCTGGTGTACCAATAAGTGGATGAATTGATAAAACAATTTTTGATAATTCTATCGCTATCCAGAAAACCTTTTCAACCTCTTTGTGGAATTTTTAATAAAAATTTCATTTGAAATACAATTTCATTTGATTTAATTTGAATAAATTGAAAGAAAATGCTGAAATTCATTAAATTAACCAAAAAATTCCAAAATATGTACATAATGTTTAGGTAATATTCTATATAAAAATATTATATTGACAGTAACAAAATATTTTAGGTTTAATCAACTTGTTTAGTCAAGAACATCTGACAATGAATCATGCAAATGAAATATTGTCAAAATATAAATGAAACATGAAATAGAAAGATAACGAACAAAAAAAAAAAGGAATATAAAAACGATTTGGCATGCCAAGAAATGAATTCATGTAACTTACGACAGCTAGATTTACCCAGTTTGGGAGCCTTTGTGTCTGATCGCAGGTACGACTCATCTGATAATGTGAGACACAGACAGATTCAATTTCGTCAATTATTTGTTAATATTTATTAATAAAAAAAAATTATTAGAAAATAATCAGATATATCCTATATTTCTATTCACAAATTCTATTCAATTAAAAATCTAATTCAAAATTTTAAAGGGTCTAGCCGAATAAGCATATCTCAGCGGGCCCAGGGTGTTTTTTAGCCTGACGTTAATTTTGTTCTCTTCTATATATACATCTAGGTGGGAGTATACTACTGGGAGGTAAGTATACTATACTCGATATTAGACCGCTACTCCTTCTTTTATCGGAGCTAGAGGGGTTACAACCCTTAATTTAAAATGTTTTTTTCTACGAAACTAATAAAGATAACGGAACAAATTTTTCAAAATAACATTTAAATTGCATATTTCGTTTTTTTTTTGTGCTTACACCAAAATATTTAAGTGGTATAAAACATTAATAAAACATTTTTCGTGGGCGGTTTTCATACCTCTTTCTTCGTTGACATCCACCAAAAAAATATATTTTATGCAACTATCAAGTAACTATCTATGACAAAAATTTCGAGAAAATCGATTTGGTGGAACAAACTTTTAAAAAATATATTCCGCACTAATGTTTGGATAGCGGCCATGAGTTCTATTAAAAAAAAAACAACAAATTAATACAATTTTTTTTTTAATTTTGTATCTAACATTTTATAATTTTTGAATGTTTTAACAGAGAGATGACAAATATGTTGGATACAAACATTATAATTGATAATTTTTTTAAGTCATAAAATTGAGAATTAGAAATGAAAAAAAAAACATTGAAAGGATAAAATGAATTATTGCTCCAAAGGGCTTCTTTCTAATTTATTGTTTTGGAATTCAATTCTTTTATATTTTTTTATATTATTATTTATTATTTTATTATTATTTTTTACTCATGAGCCATTTACTGCACCCTTATCTTGTAGATATGTTATTATTAAAGTGATTCAAAAAAATTGCTCATTTTGAAAATTGATTTTTTGGTTTTTTTTATCTGTTAAAATGCAATTACTAAATTATTACAACTCAAATTGATAACTTCTTAAATGCAAGATGTAGAAAATTGTTAGGCCTAAAGAAATACTAACTAATATATTTGATCGAAAGCTATTGTTACATATAGATTGAAAGTGCCAGTGATAACGATTGATTAATTGAAAGAATATATTTTTTATATAATATCTTGTGTTTTATTGTTTACAATTTGATTATTATAATATAAAACTTTTAACAAAATTAAAAAAAATTTTTTTTATCAATTTGTTGTTTTTTTTTTTTTTTTTTAATAGAACTAATGGCCGCTACTCAAACATTAGTGCGGAATATATTTTTTAAAAGTATGTTGCACCAAATCGATTTTTTCAAAATTTTTGTCATAGATAGTTACTTGATAGTTGCATAAAATATATTTTTTTGGTGGGTGTCAACTAAGACAAAGGTATGAAAACAGCCCGCTAAATATTTCATTAATGTTTTTTACCACTTAAATATTTTGGTGTAAGCACAAAAATAAATAAGAAATATACAATTTAATAATTTAAATGTTATTTTGAAAATTTTGCTCCGTTATCTTTATTAGTTTCGGAGAAAAAAACATTTTTAAGTTAAGGGTTGTAACCCCTCCAGCTCCGATAATAGAAGAAGTAGCGGTTTAATATCGAGTATACTTACTACTCCCACCTAGAGATATATGTGGAAGAGAACAAAATTAACGTCAGGCTAAAAACACCCTGGGCCCGCCGAGATATGCTTATTCGGCTAGACCCTTTAAAATAATTGTGCAAGGCGATTAAAAAATATTTTTAAAAATTAATTATTTAATTTATTTGGAGAGAATGTATCTAGATGTACTTAAATTTTTTCCCCATTATACGGTAAATGTAGATAACATTTTAATTAAAAAAAAAGGAACAAAGGAGCATAATATTGTTAAGTACCAACCTGGCAGTGAAGTGGAACTAGAGCTTGAATTTTTATCAAAATCATCCCCTGTTAAAGACACATAATATAAAGTGATATTAAAAGCATTTACAAGTGCAAAATGATTGTATTATTTTCTTTGTTCCCGATAAAAATCTCGTTAAATATAATTTATTTTTATCATTACAAGTATACATATACGATTAATTTATTAATATTTACCGTAGGTAATCCAAATGTTAAATATGATACATCTCTCAGAAGAATAAATGAATTAAAAAATAGTGGTTGCGTATACTTATGTACGCGCGTGAGAAGTTATACTTCGTTGGCATCATTAAAAATTAGTTTTTATTAATTGCATTCAAATAATCAATTTTAAATAATTGTAAATAAATATTTAATAATAATAATAATAATATACATTTAAAGATATAATTATAAAAATAAAATTAAGAGAATAATATTTTAATTTGTATCAATAAATTATATCCAAAGAAAGCTGCAAGACGTTTATAAAATTTGTCAGGATCATTTTTCTGGTTAACAATTCATGCATGTCATGAAAACGAATCTTCATAGAAATTGCGAAATAAAGTTAGTAGCTACTTTTCAAAGTAAATGTCTTAATCTTATTTTTATCTTGTGTTACTAAATTATTATTCTAAGATGGTTAAATCATTTCAGAATTCCAGATTTCGTGATAACTAAGAATATGCATGAAATGCAGACGTCATTTTCATCACAGCTACTGCAAAATTTGAGAAAAGTAAAAACTAATTTTTTAATAATATGTGTCTTTTATATATATAATTATTTTTAATTTAAATATAAAAATAAATAAATAAGTAAACAAATAAAACAAAAATTAAAATTGCGCGCGCCAAGCAACCGAGTGGTTTTGCGGACAACTTCATTTTGTTAATTTTTGTCTCAAGATGGCCGCCCATCTAAAAATTTCACTCTCATCATTTTTTCAAAACGCGCCTAAAGAAGTATAACTTCAAAAATTAAGTCTAAAAATTAATGAATTAATCGTACTAATAAAAAAAATATGGAAAGAACATCGAACATGAATTCTTTAAATTAAATGTTTAGGCCTGGAAAATTACCTTTTTATGTCTACACAGTAAAAGTAATAAATGGAAAAATGCATTGATGAACTATATAAATATTACATGTAGATGGCCACACAAAAGCTATAATGATTTCACGTTGATTTAATCTAATGAAAAATGATTTAATTTGATCGAATTATCACCAAACTACAAAAATAAATCGCTATGAAAATAATGAGTGTTGTGATAGTTCTAAGATCTAAGTAAAATCTATTTATCGACAAACATTCGAAAAATTCGATTTTATCAGAATGTGATTGGGATGCTCACCTGAACGAAAGCTGTCTCGACTACCTGGTGGAACTTGCAGAAAATCACGAGCCGCCGGAGCTTGCGTCAACGCTTTTTGCACTAAGCCCGTCAAATTTGCGAGTTGACGCTCCATATGTTCCACCCGAATTCTGAAACAGGATGCATTCAAATTAGGATGTTGCATGAAACACATTTTTTGTTTGAGATTTTTCTTTGATATATTGTAGTTGTTTTTTCTTATTACCTCGCGTGATTTTTCCTGGAAAAATAATATCGAAAAAAACGTGATGTTATGAAACGATGAAACTGAAGAAAATCGTTTCTTTACGTGAGATTTCTACCGAGTGTATATGAAAATTTGATAAATACAAAGATGATTCAATCATGAAACATGCAAAGTTAAATAGTAGGATTATTATTTAAATAGATTATGTTATTTTATCAAATATTTTAATTTTAATTGCAGTAATATTTTTAAAGAAATATTCTAATTGATGTCTTCAATCAGAAGGATAATAGCATTCCAATATTTGTATTTTTTCACTGCGTTGTCATTACACAAATTAATAAATTATTTGATAATTACGATAATGTTATCAAAAATAAAAAAAAAAGATCTTCCCTTTCTAATTTTCGAGGTATGCAATTCATTAAAACCCACTAAGTAGTATTAAAATATTAGTTGATAATTCCCTGCTTCAACAAGCGTACTCAAATTAGACCAATTGACTAGAAACTTTCACAAGCAAAAAAAAAATAAAATTTCGTCATTTTCAAAGGAACTATAGAAGTTATCCCTCAAGAACCGCGTATTTTCCCAAATAATAAAAATTTTGCTGTACCCGACTTGAGATGCATTATCAGGATTAGATTTCATAGTTTGTTCATAGTTATTCGTTTAACTACTTTTCTAGGAAGAAATATAAGCTATTCTATAGGCTCTGTACGTCTTTCAGGATAAACTATTTATATTTGCGTAACTTTGGGCTCCTCTTCTGATTTTTAGGGTTTCATCTCAGCTTATAATTATTTACTAGAACATCAACTTTTGTTATACATAATGATATCGATTAATATGAAAAAAATCTCTGATTTCAAATTTTCAAAGTCTACTGTTTACATTAATTTTCGTTCTAATGAAAAATATTTAACTCGAAAAAACTATATCAAAGTTCAAGTCATTTTTGTAATGCTTCAGTAATGATATCTATATAAATAAAATCATAGCTGTTTTCCAATGTTCGCTTTTAACTTAAAAACTACTGGATAGACTTCAATCAATTTGTTTTACTTCTTATATACTTGGTCCTAATCTAAAAAAATAATTATGACGATATCTTCATTAAAAGCAAAGTAATTGAAGTTTTGAAAAATGCGATTTTTACAAGCAAAACGCGTTAAGCGGTGGATTTTTCGTCGCTTTGATAGAGTGGGGCAAACAATATAATGCCCGTGGACTGGAGAGAATATGTTTCTCCTTCCACTGCCTACTGATTATTTCATATTTGAGTGTAGACTTAATGCAACTCAGCGAGATATTAGATTAATAAAGATTTTTTGAATTCTATTTTCTATTTGTTTAGCAGCTCTTAAAATATTTTTTGTAGCTTTTTTAAAATTCTGTTTTAGAATTTTTTAAAATTTACTGTAAATACAAATTCATAATATATTTTTAAGTTACAACCGTTACAATACTCAAAGTACACTTCAACACTCCCTTTTGTAATTGCATACATTTTTTAACTAGAAAGAGTTAAGTTTTCGAGAAACATTTTTTTTAAAATTAAACTATATACCAAAAAATTGCTCCCTCAGAATCTGCAATTTTTCTAAGTGTACCTATAATTAATTAAATAAATAATAATTACTTTTTCAAAAATTAGCAAACTAAAAACTAAAATTGCTCTAAAATATAAAAAAAGTCACTTTTTTTTTAAAATTGCTCCTTAAATGCTCTTCCGGATCCGCAATTGCTCCAGGTGTATAGTTAATAGTTAATTAACAATTAAATTTTTAAAACATTTTCATTCTCAAGAATTAAAATCGCTATAAAACCCAAAATAAATTTTAATTGATTTTTTTTAAAGTTCTCTATCTGCTCTTTCCATTACGCAAATAATTGATCAAATTTTTTCAATATTTTTATTAATTCATTATTTTTAAACATTTATTTCTGTATTGTTGTACTATGACGTCATCAACTGCCGTTGGGTCTTATAAACATGAATAGTGTAAAAATTGAAATACTAATTAACTATAAACCTGGAGCAATTGGGGATCCGGAAAGAGTATTTAAGGAACAATTTTTTGAAAAAAAAAATTAAAAACAGTGATTATTTTGGATTATATAGCAATTTTTATTTTTGAATTTACAAATTTTAAATGAATTAATTATTGATTACATGCATATAGAATGTATGCATATAGTTTTGTTTATAGGTATGTATAGTTAAAAAGTGCTTATAATACTTTTAACCAAGAGCGAATTTTATAAATGAAAGTAAAAGAAAGTACTGCGACGCTTCGTAGCGGATATTTTTTAATTTTTTAAAATTAGAGTGTGGAAAGGACAGACCTCAAGCCCAAAATCCGACGGGCTTTTCATGAATTTTGAAACGTCAGCATAAAGCTCGATGGGTTACAAAGACATGTTACAAAAAACTTCAACTAAAATAACAATGGTGTATTAAACGAAAATTTAAAGCATTCATTATATGCTACTAGCACCTTTAAACCATGATCAATTGCCACAAGAAGATCAATTTCTGTTGCAAATAGCTGCTGTTCCAAATTCCGTTCCAGATAATCAGATAAGTCTTTACCTTAGTGCTCTTGTATTCTTAAAATACTATTTCAGTAATAAAGATATTTAAATAAATAATGGATAAATGGATTAAAAATCGTCAATTAACGACAAATGCAGATAGTAGATATTTATTAAATTATAAAATTTCTATTAAATAAAATACAAAGTTAGCAGTTAAAAAGGACTGCGGAAAAAAGTGAAAAGTAAGAAATTCTCGTATTGTCCTTTTACCACCACCTGAATATATCTGCAATGTTTTCAGCAATATTTTGACATCTTCAGTTACGTTATAGCTAGTTTCAAATTTATTGATTCGGCACAACTCTAAACATAATTTAAGGCAATTTTCTAACGACGTTCCCTAACTTTTCGGAATTTCCTAGATCTATCTCCTAGATTTTTTTCCACTTTTATTTATAAAGTTAAGTACAGTGGAAGGGACTACTATAATAATTCGTTAAATACAAAGGCATAAAGAAAGCAAAAAATAATAAATGGAAAAAAAACGTAACCTGCTTACATTCTCCTTACTTCTTGAAATTCTGCTCTATTCATAAACTACTGACCAACTGTGCATGTCAACAAAAGATATGAAAGCTTAATGATGCTATGAATGTCGTTATGTATGTTACATACGAAAGAATCTTTGTATGTTTGGTCGCAATGGGAGCAAGGGATTACAAGGAACTTATGACAAATGACAACTACAACGAGTCACTATACCAGAAATCGACTTTATACCCACAGTCGTTATAGCCACATTATTTTATTCTGCAAGTATACTTTAAATTCAAGGGACCTAAATATAACGTTACTTTAACTAAGAAGTCGTTAAAACAGAGGTCGTTATAAATGAAATCTACTGTAATTTAAAAAAGAATATTGTAGGTAATAAGAAAGCAATATATTAATTGCATAGATTAGTTTTCTTTGTCCGTGCGAAAAAGGATTAAGTTAACAATGAAATAATTCCTAACATAAAACGTATACTAGATGACTACCGTCTACCAAGTTATGCTTCATCAAAATGTTTAGGCACCAATATGTTTTATATTAAGAACCTTTTTTTTCACACTCTGACTATTTTACAAATAAAGAAAATCGGTGGTTGTTTCATCCGAGTGATGCTGCAGGCTTGAAACTAATAACATTTTAATAAGAAAAAAATCTATTTGTTTTATTTGAACGAAACTAATTTTAACTTAATGATCAATTAAATAAACAAAAGGGGTCCTTTGATTTCTCAAAAGCTTATAAGGACTGTAATTCATTTTTAAAGCTCACTCTTCCCTTTTGATTGAAATAAACGGTAAAGTTTTCCACTTCGAACTTTAGTCAATAACTCTATTTCTATATACTTATTAGGTAGATCTTGAATTATGTATAAGGACTCATCAAATCTAATTATCTTAACCGTAATAGTTGCAAAAAATATATTTTTTTGGTGAATGTCAACTAAAAGGTAGGTATAAAAACAGCCTCTTAAATATTTCAAAATTTTTTTTACCACATAAATATTTTTATGTAAGCAAAAAAATACAGAATATAGAATTTATTAATTTAAATGTTATTTTGAAAAATTTTCTCCCTTATCTTTATTAGTTTTAAGGACTTTTATCGAATATACTTACTACTCCCACCAGGGGTATATGTGGAAAAGAACAAAATAAACGTCAGGCTAAAAAACACCCCGGGCCCGCTGAGATAGGTTTATTCGGCTAGACCCTTTCAAGAACGCAACCTTTGAAAGTGGGTTTCTACCCCTAAAAGTGGGTTTCCATTAAAAAAGTGAGTTTTATAGATTTTGGTAAAGTATAATATAAAAAATCTCAAATGTTAGAAGACACTTGATATATACCACTCTTGTTAGGTGCGAGGAAAAACCAATAACTTTAAAAAGCCTTACAGATCGAGTGATATAAGACTTTGAAGTTTACACCACTTAGTATAAAATAAAAACGTCATAAAAACGAAATTACGAAAGTTATTTAAAATCTTGAAATAATAAAAATGAGAATTTTAATGAATATTCATTATCGTATTTATCAAATGATTTTTTCATCATCGAAGTTAGGTGCAAAAGGATTCCGTAAAATTTTGGAAAATTTCAATTGTCTCGGGGGCGTGCAATTTAGTGCATTTACTAAGTTTTATGATACGTGTGATAAATGATAATCAATTATCTAATATCTCAATAGTCTAAACTTTCAAATTTCTAACAAGATTTAATACAAATGAATAAAATTTGGTTGTAGTCATGAATTTGAAATTATTTAATCACATTTTGTATTCCGACTAAAATTTTTATAATATCTTTAGTCTTAACCATTTTGTTTTTTGTAAATAATTTTTACTTACTTAAATTAAGATTAAAAACACTAAAGCAATGCTTATATACCTATTTTTTTTTAAATTAGAATCAGAATACAAAATATAGTTAAAAATTAGATTGAAAATTCTAGATATCGAAAAAATAATATTAATCTTAGTGTAATCAACAGGTTCATTCCCAATCTACTTTTGTATGAACGAATGTATGAATCAAAATTAATGTTTTATTCTATGTCTACAAATATTTTTACTTTCTACACTTACATTGGTCCGTACGACTTAAGAAGTTGATGGCTTTAACAAAAAATATTTTTTTTTGGTACTCAGTGAATATATAATTTCATTAATTTCCTTTTGCAACTAACATATCAAAATTTTGAACAGTTCGACTATGATTTAATGTCTACAAATTTTTTTAGAAGTAATTTCAGCTAAGAGTTTTTTGTTTGTTTGTTTTTGAAGAGAACATACCGTGTTGCATCGTACGGTACAGCAGCGGGTGCAGGAAACTGTGAACGAGGCGCAGGCACGGCTCGTGGCCCTGCCGGGGGTAGTTTCGCCCCATAGAGCGAATAGGACTCGTCAAGCAGTTCAGTGTCGCTGTGTAAGTTGAACACAATCAAGCGAAAACCACCCCATCACCACAAACAGTTACAAAAACATACAAAAAAAATCATATAACAATAATCTTTGATCATCATCAAGATTGATAGTCATGCAATTAATTGAATAATCAAAAGGTATAGTCAGATATGAATGTAGAAAATCTCCACTTGGGACCACTCTATTTGTTCTATGAGGATTGTTTAGGTAGTAAATGAACAATTTGAAATTTCTAAAAAATTGAAACCAAATGTTCTATCAAAGATCTACCTGAACAAAGAGTACCATCGAAAGCATTTATCTAACAATATTTTAAAGAGATGAACATTTAACTTTTATTTGGTACTAGCTGAAACCCGTTCGCTTCGCTGAGTGTATCTAAGAAACTGATTGATTAAAATATTCCCTACGTTCATAGCGAAATATAAAAATTAATCTATTTTGACAGAAAAAAAAATGATAGATACTTTTTGACTTTAGATCGGAAGAAAGTTCATCGAAATTCGTAAGACTACGTTTCAAAAAAGAGATGTTAGCTGTCTCACATCAGCTTCTATACGATTTTTAATAAAAATGTAACTGTATTCCTTCCTCTAGGACTTGAAAATCTTTCATACCAAATGCCATTTAAAACCGTACAGCTATTTTAGGAGGCATCCATTAATTACGCAAGGCTTTTTTTGCGATTTTTGAAATCCCATCCCCTCCCCTCTGGTAGGATGTCATTAGATTTGGTATATATGATTCCCCCAATCCTCAATCTAATGTGGTATTTTTCAAAACAAAAAAATACGTGATATTTGGGAGACCTTCCCTTTGCCCAAAGTAAGATTAGATGAGATTCGACTCGACCCCATCGGCCCCTGAACGCCTCACGTAATAATTAATGAATGTTTCCTTAAAAGAATAGATTAATAGCTATTCTACAGGATCTTTAACAAAACTTCATTAAATATAAAGATAATTCGTTCCGTTAAGTAATTGTTGAATTTTGAAATTTTTAGTTTATTATTTTAATACGTTTATTTCTAATTAATATCTTCGACAATGAACAATGAAAAAATTCAAATATTTTAAACAATTTCATTATTAATTTTATCGGGTGTTAAATTGAAATTCATATTTATTTTCCAGTAAAAATAGTCAATTTTTTAATTTCAACTTTGAGATTTCTTTCGCTATCGTGTAAAATTGGATGAAAATGCGTTAAAATTCTATTTCACGAACTTTACCGAAACTTTTTAAATGTACGGTTCCTGTAGGATATAATTGTTTTGCCATTCCATGGGAACCCGGCATTATTCTAGCCTTAAAAGTAAGCTATATATCATTCTCCCCCAAACTACCACATTGCAAAAATCATATCAATCTTTAATTTTTTGATAAACAAAAAAACATATCTATCCCACGGGAATAGTACATTTCTCCTGAGTAACAAGTAGATAAAATCTTCTTAAGGAAAATGAGTTAAGACTCTACTTCGTGGATTTAAATTAAACTGCTTTTAAATACTCGGTTCCTATCTCGTTTCTCCCTCGTTTCCTAGAATACATACTTGTTTTGCTATCCCATGAGAACCGTTTATTATTCCCATATGAGAAGTAATCTATATTGTTTTCTAGCCCCTAAACTACCACATTACAAAAAAGAAGTTAATCTTTTGCTCTGTAAAAAACAAAAAAATATCTATCCCACGGGAACCGTACATTTTTTCCGTATATAAAGTATACCATATGTTAAACCGGGTTATAATCTATATCTATGCCAAATTTTATCTAGATCCATTTAGTACTTTTTTAGTGAAAGAGCAACAAACATCTTCACAAATGTTCACGTTTATAATATAAGTAAGATCATAACATATTCTGAAGTACAAATAAAAATTGTCACAGAGGCAACTTTTCTCATGCACGTTCTTCTGGTTATACCTTTTGATAATATATAGCATTAGAAGGATATACTTTCAAACTTAGACGCAACTAAAAGTAATTAATCTAAAGTAAATGTTTCACTTTAAAAATTCAATTACAAAGTTATTAAAGTTTGAAGAAAAATCAATTACAGTACACTCTTCATCATTTGCATATTCAAATATAATGGATTTAGAAGAAAAAACGATAACTGATAAAGAAGTAACACGAGAAAAACTAGTAATGTGCAGTAAAATGATACAGATTAAAAGTTGTTAAGCATTTTCAATTGAAAGCAAAATAAAAAAATAACGTCAACCGAAAAAGGGAATTAAAATAGGCGTTACCTTGCTTCCTCGTCGATAACTGGTGTTATTGAGCCTGAACGTGGTGCAAATTGCGTGTAATACGGATCTTCATATTGCCCCCGGGATCCTCGTTCCGGTGATGACATGTACCCATCTGTAATGCAACCATTTGAATTAAATAGTGTATATCAATGTAACATCACCAAAATGTGAAAGATTCAAATGTAAAAAAATAGATCGAAACACCTAAATAAATGTGCCAGTAACTATGTATATGCAACGTAATGAAAATAAAACGATATTTCAAAATATAAAAATAAAAATGCTGTGCAACCCAAAATATCATAAGAAAAAATTAAAAAAATAATAATTGTAATACGATATAAAAAAAATATATCAAAAATTTTACCTTTCTTCACAATTGTAATTATTATAATATTTCTCTGATGAAGGTTGGATAAGTGGAACATTAAATTCTATGATTTTTTAGTAAGTATGTATGGTATAAAATCGTCGCAATTGTTCATTTGTAAGTATTTTTTTTTTATGAAAGTGATGAATGTGTTATAAATAAAGATGTTACCAATTTTTTACGTCTTATTTATTCGTTTTAATTAATTTGTAATCTAAATTTGATTAAACTAAAATGGTTTAACAATTTTAATTAAACGTTCTCTTAAACATTTTACAGCTTTTTGGGTGGGGTTCTTTCAATAAAAAAGAATGATGAAGTGAACAAACTTTTTTTTTTTAAATAATCATGTATTCAGAAAATATATTATGTCATGTAATTGTAACTAGTCCCTTTAGACCGGAGCTAAACCCTTTGAAAATGGTAAAAAGTGAAAAAAAAAAATGACAAAGTTGCACGTAGTAAGAAGATCTATAACTTTTGTCCTAACACATTTTTCAAATAACTTCAAAATGTTTGTGAAAAATTCAAATTAGGTACCAATTTTATAGGTTTTTATTAAAAAAAAATTTTTTTTCATGAAATTTGGTAAAAACTTACCTTTTAGTGTACCAGAAAGTAGAGATTTCAACGAACAAAAAGCCAACCGATTTTTAAAAAAAAAATAGATATTTTGACGTGAGAATTTTCGTTTGAAAATAAGGGTGCTTTTTCAATATTAAGTCAAAATAAGGTGAAAAAATAAATATTTTAAATCAAAAAATTACAGTGTGATTGGGACTTTAAAGGTAAGTTTTTTATCTGATAAGTGTTAGTACAAAAGTTGTAGAACTTCTTATTATCTACAACTTTGCTATTTAACTTTTTCCATAGGACTTGTAGTTTTGTCGAAAACCAAGATAAACCGTTTCTACCCTTAAACCCCTCCACCTTTTCCACTTCTCAACCTCAGATTGACCGTAATTTATTTTTTCTTTCATTTTTGTTGTATTCTCTTCCTTTTCTAATGGGTTTCATCCTACTATAATTTTTTTTGGGTTCAAAAATTATCAACCCTGGTCTATTTAGCTAGACCTTGTTTTAACCAGTGTACAGTTTATTCCGAGATTTGATTTTATAGTAAGAAGTGTAGAAAAAAAACTACGCAGACTTATATAATAAGTTGTTGTGAATAAAACCAGAACTGGGAGAACCAATTTTGCAACATCACAATGGGACTCACAATACAAGTTTCGAGGAATTATTTTATATCATATATCAAATGCATAAGCTATTACTGTTTTGAATTTCCTTGAGAAGAAAAACTTATTCTTTGTAAAAATAACGACGGAGTTTCAGTATTACATAAATAAATACTGTTGTACTGAATATGTTCGTTTTTCGTGGTTTCCTACAGTGGTTCCCACTTGGAAAACTGTTAGTTCTAAAATAAAATCGTTTTATAGGAGGTGGTTTTTGATTTCAAAATTGAAGGTTTTGGTAAGACTTATAAAAAAATTTCTGTTTTATCTATTTATATTTGATTGAAGAGCGATAGACAAGAAGGGATCTTGAAGCGATTCATTTATTTTGAGATATGTTGTTCTTCATCAAAACCTAAGCTAACCATTTTCCTTTTTGGCGAGGAAACACTTTTAGGGAGCAAATAAACCATGCATTTTTAAAGTTAGCCTCTTAAAAAATAGCTACTTCCACCTGGTGTCCAACCAGTTTTTCGAATCACAATTTTTCGAATCACAATTCTTCGAATCACAATTCTTCGAAACACAATTTTTCGAAACACAATTTTTCGAATCACAATTCTTTGAAACACAATTTTTCGAAATAATGCAGTCTAAATCAACTTCTACAGGTAGAGTTGGTGTTTTTGAACAAAAATCAGTGTAAATCAACCTCGATGGGTAGGGTAAATGAAATAGGTACATAAATGGGTCAGTACATATAACTTTTTTTTTCACTTTTTTACAATTTCTGTATCTCTTTTCGTTCTGGAAATAGCGATAATGTAGTACTTAAAATGAAGGGGAGAGTAAAGTTAGCGTGGCACCATGAATTGACGATGGTTTCTGATAAAACAAGTAAAAAAAAAAAACGAAAATGAAGAGTGCTAATTTGCGAGTTTTCGCTTCGTTTTCGATAATAACCGGATTTCAAGACGCATTTTTCTTATGGGAAATGATTTTGATAAATCTGTCAATTAAGACGTAACTATGGGAACTGTCATTTATTTTAAGTTAATTCATATAAATTTATTCAACAATTTCCTACTACAAATGCCAAGGGGGTCCAGGGGGGCCCCCTGGCGGGGGTTTGGTGGAGCCCCCAACAAAAGAAATTGTAGTCATCCGAATTTCATTATTTGACTGAATGTGCACTTCCTGACACCACGAAGTTTTACATAAAATTAAATGTTTTAACATAAAAATTATGGTGCAAATATTTATGAGTTTTCAGAATTCATTGAAAATCTTTATGAATACAGATCCTGCATTATTAGAGCATTTTAAATTTATAGAATATTTTTAAAATCTATAGTCATCTTTAAAATACGTGGTATCTAAAGATTGTTTATTTTGCCTATTATATTTTCTATATTACTTGAGTTCAAACTCGTTAGAAGTTCATTTATTTTATGGTGTTTTCTGTTTTTATTCCTGAAATTTTAATGTTATTTGTGATGTTTATAAAATATGTGTTCTTTGAATTGCAAAAAAATGAAAATTATTATCACTCAATGGAAGTTTAATATTGAAAACGTGTTCGCAAATAAAAAATATTGAGTGTTCAAATTGGACCATCTAAGTTCCCATAGTTACTCATACCTTGAATTTTGCAAATGGCTTGCTTAAGCCTCATGCTGACGTCAAAATGTATCGATTTCTATGGTACACAAAAGCATAATACGTTGGGCGATTTCAAATTCTCTAAGCGCCACGCTAATCTTACCAAAAATGAACAATCTGTAAACTATAACTTATAGGTACTTATTTACAAAGGTTAATTAAATGGTTTTTTTGTTTAGTAAATATATGTTAAAATGTCCAAAAAATTATTAAATTTTATTTACTAAATAAAAGTTTTTTTTTTCAATTACATTTGTTTTGTGTAAACTGGCAAATAAAACTAAATTTATTCTAATTATTTCGGTCCCTAAAATTATTTATTATTAATTTTTCGAAAAATTGTTCTTTCGAAATATTGTGCATTCGAAAAATTGTTTCGAAGAATTGTGATTCGAAAAATTGTGTTTCAAAAAATTGTGTTTCGAAGAATTGTGATTCGAAAACTGACACCTAACCCTTCCGCCTATAGAGAGCTCTGTGATGTTGGCACCGCCACTTCGGAATTTAAAAAAAAAAAGTATCTCATATGTTTACCCATCGTTAGCCCACGTTTTTCCAGGAAAGCCTGATGAGCCTTATTCAACTTTCTTCAACCTAGCTATGCTGAAAACGAATGTGAGTAGGTGCTACCAGGCTGAAACAGGGTTTATTTCCCTACATCTTAAAATCCATTTTAACCTAGATAGCCTAAAGTCAGGGCGGGACAGGTTGATATGGATTTTTAAGATATAAGAAAATAAACCCTGTTTCAGCCTGGTAGCACTTACTTACATTTGTTTTCAGCGTAGTTAGGTTAGTAAATGACCACATCAAAAGAATCAGACTCCACAAGGCTAAATCGGGGTTTTAAAATTTCGACTTAAGAAGGTTTACATTTAAAGATTGTTTGTATAGGAGAAAATATATCAAGACAGCTAAGAATTAATTTTACTTCAATCCTTGTTTCTAGGGATTCACTCAAGTAACTAGAAATTTTGTGCAATGAATCAAGATCAAATTAAATGCATGCCTTAATTTGTAAATATTATTATTGGATTTGACTTTGATTTAATTTTAAGTCAAATTTAAGTCAAGTACCTTGAGAATCTAGTTAAGTTATCAGATGTGCATTCCCATTTGTAATAATTATTTTAATCAAAATATTATATCAATGTCTCCATTTTAAGTTTAAATTAAACGTAGATATAACATATATTTTATTAATTTTATTAGGAAAATTTTTTTTTCCAATACAAATGAATTAAATATCATCAAAATAGATAATTAATCCGTTCTATTGAATGAATTTTTTTTATTTAACTCATTGAGGTCACGATAAAATTACTAGCTTTACTTTTGTGGATTGACACGGTTGAACTCTTACAAGACAAAAAATTCAATTTTCGGACTTTCAATCACCTTATATTAGTCATCTTTGTCATAATTATACTCGTTATTAGGATACAAGTATACAGTAATACTAATTTAAGCACAGTAATTGAAATGTAATTACAACTACCTTTTTCTCAATTATTTTGAAATGCCATTTTCTTAAATTAATTTTTCTTTAGTTAAAATTTTATTCACATTAACATGTAATAAAATGCTCTTGACTGATCGTAGTATCTAATTTTTGCTTTTAAATGAATTTATTTGATAGACGCTTTACAATAAAAATTATCTTATATTTGTTTAATTTTATAGAGGCTTTTGTCAGAGTCACACGAAAGTGATGAAATGAGAATTGAAGCAATATGTGATAGAGAGTTTAGGTGTGATAGAGTATGTGTGAGGGTGGTGGTGAAACCCACCTGATATATAGTACAAAGGATTGTTGTTGGGACGATGGCACTGCTGCTCGCCCGGCAGCGGGGGTGCGAAGCGATCGGAGCTACGAGGGGGCAAACTAACCCCGCTCGTAAACGTGCGCACTGGCTTGGGTGGAGCACTTCCATTGGCACCTACCACGGCATTAAAATGGTATTTATTTCATAGAAAATGACACAATTGATATTCCTGTTATCAATATTTGCACGCTGGTCAAACACGTTAAAAAGCTTTTAATCACACAAACATCACATACTCGGTTAAAGATTAGGGCGTTGTCAGAATAGATAAAAACCTATAAACTCCAAAGATATTCAATCACAACTTTGATCGTGACACTAATTAAAACACTATTACGGCTTGATGGTGTTCTAATAAAAGCATTCAATATGAATTAAGGGTAAATGGAGTTTCAAGAACTTTATTACTTTACTAGAAAAAAATAAATAAAAAGCAGGTTTTGCATTTAGAAAAAGCTTCATGCTAAAATATTAATTATTTTTTTTTAACGTGATAACGCCCTATAAATTGATGAACTACGGCAGCCAGTCTGAAAAAGAACGTCCATTTGAGCCTGTGCGTGCAAGCGAGAACGCGATACAAGTGATAGAAAAGCAATTGTTGAATCCTAGCCAACGTGTTTTGTTATATTTCACAAATACTATTCACTAAAATTCAAAACACAAATTATAAATTAAAGTAAAAAAAAAAATGTAAAAAATCACAAAACGAAAAATCCAAATTGTTAATTTTCTATCTCCAGATACGTATTTTAAACGCCATGCGTTCGTCATCAGTGGATCAAATTGAAGGATTCACGGCAAGTTCATAAAAAACGAATTCATCGAATGCAAATTCATGGAAAACGAGTTCATCGAATGTCAATTCATCGAAAATCAATTCATCAAAAAAAATTTTTTTATAGATATTTGAAAGAAATGACAAGTGGACCGGAAAAAAACTAAAACAGCAGTGGTCAACAAAAGTTGACAATTTTATAAATAAAAAATTGGCAATAAAAATGTAAGCTATAAGACAGACGTCGAGAATCTTTAATAATTTATGATACCCGCTCACTTTGCTGAGTGTATCTAAATTTAACTGATTGATTAAAAGATTCCCTGCGTTCATAGCGAAATATAAAAATTAATCTATTTTGACAGAAAAAAATGATAGATACTTTAGATCCAAAGAAAGTTCATCAAAATTTGTAACACTACTCTTCAAGAAAGAGATGTTAGCTGTCTCACATCAGCTTCTATACGATTTTTAATAAAAATGTAACTGTATTCCTTCCTCTAGGACTTGAAAATCTTTCATACCAAATGCCATTTAAAACCGTACAGCTATTTTAGGGGGCATCCATTAATTACGCGAGGCTTTTTTTGCGATTTTTGAAATCCCATCCCCTCCTCTCTGGTAAGATGTCATGAGATTTGGCATATATGATTCCCCCAATCCTCATTCTAAAGTGGTATTTTTCAAAACAAAAAAATACGTGATATTTGGGAGACCTTCCCTTTGCCCAAAGTAAGATTAGATGAGATTCGACTCGACCCCATCAGCCCCTGAACGCCTCACGTAATAATTAATGAATGTTTCCTTAAAAGAATAGATTAATAGCTATTCTACAGGATCTTTAACAAAACTTCATTAAATATAAAGATAATTCGTTCCGTTAAGTAATTGTTAAATTTTTAGTTTATTATTTTAATACGTTTATTACTAATTAATATCTTCGACAATGAATTTATCGGGTGTTAAATTGAAATTCATAATTATTTAATTATTTATTTTCCAGTAAAAATAGTCAATTTTTTAATTTCAACTTTGTAGAGATTTCTTTCGCTATCGTGTAAAATTGGATGAAAATGCGTTAAAATTCTATTTCACGAACTTTACCGAAACTTTTTAAATGTACGGTTCCTGTAGGATATAATTGTTTTGCCATTCCATGGGAACCCGGCATTATTCTAGCCTTAAAAGTAAGCTATATATCATTCTCCCCCAAACTACCACATTGCAAAAATCATATCAATCTTTAATTTTTTGATAAACAAAAAAACATATCTATCCCACGGGAATAGTACATTTCTCCTGAGTAAAAAGTAGATAAAATCTTCTTAAGGAAAATGAGTTAAGACTCTACTTCGTGGATTTAAATTAAACTGCTTTTAAATACTCGGTTCCTATCTCGTTTCTCCCTCGTTTCCTAGAATACATACTTGTTTTGCTATCCCATGAGAACCGTTTATTATTCCCATATGAGAAGTAATCTATATTGTTTTCTAGCCCCTAAACTACCACATTACAAAAAAGGAAGTTAATCTTTTGCTACGTAAAAAACAAAAAAAAAATCTATCCCACGGGAACCGTACATTTTTTCTGTATATAAAGTATATTATATGTTAAACTGGATTATAATCTATATATATGCCAAATTTCATCCAGATCCATTCAGTATTTTTTGAGTGAAAGAGCAACAAACATCCATTCTTACAAACTTTCACATTTATAATATTAGTAAGATGATTGAATTGGCACATAGCAGTTACGGAGCGATCCAATACTACTTGATGACCACTGATGAATATTGGCAATCGAAATAGGTATCTGGGCAATTCGTCAAAAAATACGATTGAACTTTTGCTTAAATTTATGTTTATAGTTTACTTATGTAAATTAGTAAATTACCTTTTATAAAGTTAAGGAATATTTTAATAAGTAGGTGTTGCAAAAGAAAATACTTTCATTGTCAATTTTTTATTTATAAAATTTTCCATTTTCCATTTTCCATTTGCCAGTTCTCTTGTCATTTCTTTCAAATATCTATAAACAAATTTTTTTTTGATGATTTGGTGATTCGATGAATTGATCATTCGATGAATTGATTTTCGATGAATTTGCATTCGATGAATTGATTTTCGATGAACTCGTTGGTTACCAATTGAAGTGTCTTCGAGGACAATTTCGTGCTGATTCATTTATCAATTTATTTTTACTTTAATTTATAATTTGTGTTGTCAATTTTAGTGAATAGTATTTGTGAAATATAGTAATTATAAGTCCAAAGTCAGCGAAATTTAATTTTTTTACTAACGTGTTTTGTGTTTTTCTTTTACAATTTACTTAATAAGATTTAATTGATTTTTTCCTTCATAGTTTTTAATCTGATTTCATTTTGAAAAAATTGTAAATTTTCAATTAACTTTTTTGTATTACACAAAATAATAAAGATAATACAGTGATAATAATTCAATTCATAAAAGTACGCAATTTTTCATCTTCTTTATGACGTTATCACGTCAAACTATCGTTCATAAACCAACTTTACAGACAACCATTTTTTTTTTAAATTAAAAAGATGTCAGTACCTGATTGGCCGGGAAGAGCTTTGAGTCGATCAGCAGGCACCGGAGCTCCTACGGCTGGTGAGTACGTACGCAATAGAGAGCCACCCCGAGGTAGAGTTCCCACCGAATTCATATAGTATGGAGCTGCTTTGGCACTTGACTAGAAATAAATAAGACCCATTTAAAATAGTAATTGTAAAAGAAACTTTATTATTAATAAGAAAATCAATCGTAAACCACTTCATGTTTTTAAACAGATAATTACTTTAGATAAATGATTGAACTAACCATAAAATAGCTATTTTGGTTTCTATTTGGAAAGTATAGTTTTCAAAGACATCGTTTCTACAATTCCTTTAATTTGATCGTTTAAAGCTCAATATATTATTTGAAGCTAATATACCAAGTAATTAAATTTTTTAATGCCGTTTTTTTGAACTGTAATGGCAAAGCTTTACAACAGAAAAAAAACATTGGAGATATCGAATTTAATGTTTAGAAGTTGAAATAAAGACAATATTCAAGATCAATGCTGATAATTTTCTCAGATTCGAAAGTTAATTTCCTGATAAACGATTTAATTAGCTTTAATTCGTGACATTTAAGTGAGTTTTACAAAAAAATTCGTTCATTTCGATCCAATCCCTGATTACGGTAAACACAATTAAAAAATATGATTTAAGTGGCATGATACTCTTATTAAGAAAAATAATTAATAGCTTTTTCATAAATTAATGGGGAAAAACGTTAAGTACATGGATGCACCAATCATTATCGCATACAGTTGCAACAAGAAGGATATTTACGACTAGAAAGTCCATGTTTGCAAATAGACGAATATCATTAATTCATATTAATGCATAACGAATGCATTTTTCTGTTAAACACAGCGTTTGATTGTGGAGTGAAAAGCGTCGATGAAAAAAAAAAGTTTTTTCCGACTATTGAGCCAAGTGAAATTATTATATATTCTTTGTACAATCCATGAATGGCAACAACATAATACAAGGGACCTGTGTGTATGTGTGTGTGTGTGTGTGTGTGTGTTCCTTGACCTTAACGAACTGGAAATATTTTCCTAGTGCACGGGGAGAAAGTTCATGCGAAGAATGTTAATAATAAATGGCTTACAGATCGTTTATAAACATATTTTACAATATTTTTTTGTTCAGAAAAATGTCAATGATGCAATTAAATTTTAAATAATCTATAAATAACTTCAAACAGGAATTAGAGATAACAAATCTCACCCTATTAATGTTGATTGAATAGATTTAAACTTGTATTTATATGAAGTTTTGAGAGTCTTAACAATTTGATTTTTATGTAAAATTCGCTGAAATATGACATTACTCAGATCGAAAAATTATATTTAAGTCATGACACATTTATAACGCCGGCACTTTTGATGATTATTGAGTTAAAACTTGCAGAAATTAATTGTTGTGCTCCTGGAAAAAAATCACTTTTACACAAGAGAGACTCTAATTTGAAAAACGTGTTGAAAATTTCATTTCTTTATATATTAACCCCGAAAAATTTCATGGTTCCTGTACAATAATGGTTTTGACCCTAGAGTCAGTTGTTATAAGAGTTCTGCGATTTGTTGGGGTTTATCGCCCCACGTTTTTATTCTATCTTTTTCTTGGTCCTGAGGAGAAAATAAAGCTAAGATGCTTATTGGTTATTATTTTGATCTTTTCAAACCCAGCAAACGTACAATTAATTTAAAAAAAATTGCAAATGTTTCTGACTGTATACATCTATACTATATTAGCTGATCCCCGCTTCGCTGGGCATAGCTAAATTGAACTGATTAATTAATAGAAACCGTCATAGCAAAATATAAAAAAGTCATTACAGTTATGTTGACATAAAAATATAGTAGTTATTCCTCAAGAATCGAAAATTTTCCTGAATAATAAATATCTTCGTATTTTTACCCCCCTAGAAATCTCACAATTTGCCGTTCAGCCATATTTCAAAGGATTTTTACCCGTAATTTACATTTGACATATTTTTAACTCCCTATAAATGTATAAGTTTAAATGTTTTTTTGTTCCAATTCACTCCTTTGTAACTCTGTGTATTTTCCCCTCTATGAATCGAAGTTCTAATAGGCCCTCACCTCTCTAAGCCAAACTCCTAATCGGGATCACTTAAGTCGAACTGTATGCTTTGGTTATTTATTCTTACGGGTATCATTTTGGTACTTCAATGTTTATTTTTTAAGAATGAAATCTATTCACTGCAGAGAATTCCCAGTTTACTCCACGTTTTACTCTCAATGAATCGAACAATGAATAAATAAAACTACTCCTACGATAATTGGAACGTTTACTGAGCCGAACTATAGATAAAATATAACCACCTTTAAATTAGCTATGGATTTATTGTTTATAGGAATTTAACTTATCGAGATTTCACCGGATTAAAAAAAGGTTAACTATGAAAATAAAAATTTTTATAATTTAGAATATGTATTATAAAAGTCGTGTAAAACGGTGAACTTGTAAGGTAATTTTAATTTTTTGTACTACTTAGTCGTTTTAATTTTTGGGTCAAGCATCCGAACCGATTCCAGTTATTAAATACATGAACAACAACAATTTTTTTTCAAATTTCGTCAGCCTTCAATACGTTACCGAATAGCAGTAAGGATATGGTAAAAAATAAACTCGCTCCGTCACCTAAAATCTCGACAATTTGGAAAGGTATACAACGCCCGTCTATTAAAATATATTCTACGTTCATTGTTTATATTTCCTAAGTATTATATTTGAAAATATTAAAGACTAGTTGTTCTGGGGCGCCTACGGCGCCCTATTTTTTTTTAAAAAAGCCCAAGTTTCTTACGTGAAAGTTATTGCATGCGTTCGTATCAGTGTGTTTGACAACCAAAAGTTATGAATGAGTTCAATAAAAAGAATGAATAATTTATTTTTAATTCATGAATGCTTTATTTGTTTATAAAATTTCTTGATACACAACATTGCGAGTGAAAATACGATTATCATTGAGTAAATGTTCTTGTTGTGGGGTTGGCTCAATAGTAGTAGGCATAGTATAGGCAATCATAATAGGCATTGAGCGTTACAGAATGAGTGAGTGAATCAGTGACCTGGGCTTTTATATTATTAATTAAAATTATGATATAAAAAGATAATAAATTATATAATTTATGAAAATCAAAAGTGTTAAAGCAAACTGTGAAAATCAAATCAATTATCGAATAAAATTTTATATTAGTTTCTAAGAAGTTACAATAAAATAATAGCTACGGTTGCCATGACAACATTTGCTTAGTGTAAAATCTACAGTGAGATAAATTTGGTAAAATTTGTAAAGATGGGTAGATGAAAATTTTATTTTGGATAGGATTTGCGTAAAATCCGTTCTTAGTACGCGTCTACATGGTAAGAGGAGTAACTATGTTGAATTTCAAGTCGATCGGATCTATAGTTTCAGAGATCTCGTGATAAGTCAGTGATCGTTTTTCGCTTATATATATATATAGATTTTATACGTATATACAGTGTTCTTTATGTAGTTTTTGGATAAGAGACTGCTCATAAATTACGTAAGGCATTTAGGAGGGTGGGGTAGACTGTGTATTATCAGTTCTTTATATCAGCAGAAGGAGAAGGGGGGTAGAAAAAAAATCTGATTTTGAGTATGCTTTTGAATTGAAAATTTTACAATTTCGCACTAAGTATCGCTCTGATTATACGGTTATTGTATAAGTATGTTCATGTTTTACGAAAATTTCTTATGAAGGAGAATGAGTAAGTAGTTGTAATCGTTGTAATCTTATGATTTCTTACAATAGGGGGGGGGGGGATAAATAAGCCTCAGAAATGTCTTACGTAATTTTGAATGGCCCCTAAAAGTTTTGAAAGGTCCGTTAGGGCCCATCTAGAAATTACGTCAAACGTTAAGGGGAAGTGAGTGGCTGAGTTGGCTCAGCGAAGTACGACATTATGTGATAAGGAACAGGAGGATTCCTAAGCTACGTGAGGGATTAAAACGTGAAACTTGTATGGAAACAAAAAATTTAAAAATATTTTAAAACTGCTGTTTAAATTAAATCATTACTAGTATTTAGAGTCACATTCATAGTCTCACTAATGTGACCATCTGTACCCATGATTAGGGAAGAGGGTTCAGGTTAAAAACCCTAAAATTCGTGTGACGTAAATTTTGGATTGCTCTTTATAGTAATAATTAGGAACCACTGTGCATAATAACTATTCATATAAAGTAATTGTTTGTTGTATAGAAACAGGAATAGAGGAAGGTTGGGTATTTGAGAACAGCGGGTAATTTAAAACATTTTAATTATTTTTTTAGTTGCAAAAATTTTCATTAGTGTTTGAATTGACAAATTTGGTGAATAAAAAATATTTAAATTGACGTTCGCATATTGTCACGGTAAGTAAATAACTAAAATTTGATCTTTTGTTACAATTTTTGCCGTATGTAAAAATCTTTGAGTTTTTTTTTCTGAACCTTAGTGCGTAATATTTTGTTATTATCTTTCATGTACAATCCATTTATTAATTTTATGTGGCTATTTAAGTTCAATGAAAAAAATATTTTAAGTGTCGAGCATTTTAATATGAATTGCCTAAATCGGGTAATTTGGAACCATTTTCGCGGGGTAAATGTGGACGTTTCTTATTAATATGTAAGAAATGAATTATTTGACAATTTTTTCGAAGAATTTTCTTATTTTAAACTATGATCCAACGATGACTTGTTGTTGTTTAGTTTGATCAATTTGTTTGCATCAATTTTATGTTGTGCTGTTGTTTCCAATAATTATGAATGTACTAACGATAAAAATTTATCTTTTTAGATGCCCAGAAATTACACAAGGAAAAGTACACCGCGGTACACAATTGAAAATCTTCAACGTGCAAGACAAGATGTCAGATGCGGACGACTTTCTACAGAATTCAATACTGTAGAAATTGATGATGGCCCGCGAAACAGGCCAAAAGTTATATTGCATTATAACAAAACCAAAGGGGCTGTTGATACTGGGGACAAAATGACTCGTCAGTATAGTTGCGTGAGGACTACCAGAAGGTGGCCATTCAGGGTATTTATGGAAATAATTGACATGGCTGCATTAAACGCCTATATTATTTGGACGCAAAACAATCCTGAGTGGCAAAAAGGGGACCGTAGCCGAAGGCAAGTGTTCCTCAAGAAGTTAGCAACGGAGTTGGTTCAGGAAAACGTTTTTAAAAGAAAAAACAGCGGAATTTTACAGTACCATAAACATATCCAACATAGCTTCGAACTATTTGAGCAAGAAATAACTGGAAACGCGCCACCAAGGACACCATCAACAAAGGATATAACAAAAACCACGAGATGTAGTTTTTGTCCAAGAAGCGAGGATAGAAAATCCAAAACTAAATGTGATTATTGCAAAAAAACAATATGTGTTCTCCAAAGAAATCAAACAAAAATAATTTGTTGTCCAAATTGTAAATATAGTTCGTAAAAATGTAATATCTATGTAAATATGTAATATATAATGTTAGATATTAATTGATTATATTTATATTATATTTATTGAGTATTATAAACACTTAATATTATATATAAATTAAATTTAATATACGTATATTTTAGTAAATGTAAATCCTTTAATTTGTATTATATATTTCATACTTAGATTTTATTATAGGAAGTATCTTGTAGATCAAAATTTATTTTATTTTATTTAATTTTTTTTTACATTTATATTTCAATTTAATTATTACCTAAGTCTTTTGTAAATAATTTTTTAAAAATATTTTTATAAATATATTTAAAAAAAAAATATATTTTTATCACTTATAAAATAGTTTCATTTAAAAATATATATTTCCCATTGTTTGAGAAGCACTGGATTATGATCTGGGGTATTGCCACACCCCAGTTCGGACGATTCGATTGTTTCGACCCTCCGTGTCGGAAAGGTTAAACAAAGCAACAACAAAATACGGAGTTCCAAAATCTACATTATTCTGACAAGTGAATCAAGAAGAATTTAAGAAACCACAAAAAAACGACACCTTGTCTTCAATCAAAGTTATGAAAATCAATTGAAATGATACAGCTTCAATTGTTGCGAGTCTTTTTACGGCATAACACTCAGATCACTACAAAAGATTGCCTTTACATTTGTTGAAGCCAACAAATTGAAACATAAATTTCACCGAGAATCTCAGTGTGCTGGTAAAGACTGGTACTATTCATTCATGTCTCGACATCCCTCCATTAGTCTACGAACTCCGGAAGCAACGTCACTTAACCGAATACAAGCGTTTAATGCCACCGAAATTAAACTGTTTTTCGACCAACTAGAAGCCCTCCAACGACAATACAATTTTCCTAATCATCGTATATTCAACATCGATGAAACTGATATAAATACGGTTCAGAGATATTCGAAAATATTGTCTCCAAAAGGTTTGAAGCAAGTTGGAAAAGCGACAAACGCTGAGCGCGGTATCACCACTACCGTTGTTTGTGTGGCTAGTGCTAGCGGTATATATGTTCCTCCAATGTTTATCTTCAAAAGAAGGCGCATGAGTGAATTGTTGCTGAACGGTGCTAATAACGATATGATTGGCACGGTTTCTGATTCTGGTTGGATAAATGAGTACGTATTCATGGATTATCTACAACACTTCATTACTTTTGTAAGAAATGTCTGAACGCTGGACTTAACTTTTTTCAGTGCATACAAACGACAGTGTGAGCTCGACATGTTTAACAATCCTGGCAAACGGATCACCCAATACAAAGTGGCCGAGCTTTATACAAATGTGTACAACAAGACAGCCAACATAAGCAAAGCGATCAATGGTTTTAGAGTGGCTTGATTTCAACCCATCGATACGGACAAGTTTAACGAATGCTTCGCAAAGATGCCTCTTAATAAAGTCAACAATGGCAGTCAAGATCCAATTACTTCCATTCGTGGTACTACAACTGAAAAAAAAATTCCTCAAGGACGATCAAGCGACAACATCACCCAATCATCATAGCCACAATATCACTATTGTTCATGAACATCAAACCGATTTGACCATTAATATTTCTGTTTCTCCATTAACTCCTGATTTTTGGTTTCAAATTATTATTATATTTATTATTTAAGAATTTAAAAGATAATTTTTAAGTAGGTAAGTCTAAGCAATTTTTACTTGAAATCAAGATTAAAACAGAAATCGTGTCTTGGTAAGTCTACTAGGAAGAAGAAATGATATACTTTAGCGTTATGCACACGCTAATCGATAATTATTGTCAATTTATTTTAAGTTCACGTTTTCATATACGATCGATCGAATCGTTGATTTTTTCAAATCAAATAGCAGATTATTTATTTCCTGTGCGTTTATTCTGGATACTTTGATTGATTCGAGATTAAAGGAAATACTTTCAAAGTCCACTAAATGGAAATAAGTGTAGCAATTTGTTGGCATTCTTCACGATTTGTAAATTAAAATTATCGCCAATAAAAGTACAGAGTTTCAACAAAGTAATGTATAAATTAATTTTATTGAACATAAGTTGTAATTTAGACAAAATTAAATTAATTAAATTTTACAATAATTAACGTTTTAAAAATGCATATAGTAAGTAATTTTGATAGAGTAGATAACCTTATTTTATAGGGGTGTTGTTTACAAATTGATAATAACTAAAACGTTCATTTAGATTGAATTAATTAATTCCCAAAATTTAACAGCGAGATTAAGAATTATTACACCTGCTTTGAACTAAATTAATCTCCCTTTTATTTATCAAGTTTATTTCAAATTGAAATCATAAATGTGAAAATCGATAGCAAATGTGTTCCTGTGCTGTCCAAATTGTGCCAGGTCTATTTACCTATCCTGTAGTATGTCAACCAAACCTTTCAGTTTACATTTAACATCATTTTTAACCGACTTCAACAAAAGAAGGAGGTTCTCAATTCGACTGTATTTTTTATTTTTTTTTACTTTTATGTTTGTTACCTCAGCATTTCCGACTGGGTAAAGCGATTTTGATGATTCTTATTTATTTGAAAGCTGGTGCTCCCCAAATGGTCTCATTTTAATTTGAAGAAAATTGTTCACTTCTAAGGAGTTGAAAACTAAGGGATGAAATACTAACTTCTTATTGAATAGCTCGATTTTTAAAATTATATTTTTATTTAAAAGCTGGTACTTCCCGAATGATCCCATTTTAATTTGAAGGAAATCGTTCACTTCTAAGGGGTTGAAAACTAAGGGATGAAATATTAACTTCTTATTGGATACCTCGATTTTGAAAATTCTTTCTTTAATTGAAAGCTGGTGCTTTCTGCGTGGTACCATTTTAATTTGAAGGAAATCGTTCAATTTGAAGGGGTTGAAAACTAAGGGATGAAATACTAACTTCTTATTGGATAGCTAGATTTTAATAATTCTTTTTTATTGGTAGTACATAATTTTAAATTAATCTCATACCCATTATTTGTAAAAGAACCTCTACTCATAAGAGGTTAAAAATTAGGGATGAAATAATACATTATTCCTTGCTAACCCGATTTCAATAATTATGTTTCTATTACGTACATCGTACTTTTAAATTATTCACATTTCAAGTTGAAGAAAAAAATCTACTAAAAATCTTTTAGTGCATTTTTGTTTAAGATTTTTTATTTATTTTAAAGTCGGTTTTTCATTTTTTTATAATTTTTATTTATTCAATTACTTTTTAGTTAAGTCGCTAAAACAATTAACCAGTGGCAATTTTAGAAAGTAAACTGGTAAATTTTTTTTCCCCTAACTATTCAAAAAAGTTTCATTAATCAATATAAAAGTCTTTTAATAATAATATAATAAAAACTTATTTTATTTAACGAATAGAAATAGGTTTGTATTAATATTAGAGTAAAGTGATAAAAAAAATGAGTTCTTAATTAAGTTTTGACTGACTGTTTAATTGATTTTAACACTCAATTACATAAAAAATTTAATTAATCCACGTAATGAAGTATTTACTTGTTGAATGAATTATAAAAACTATTTTGAAAACCTAAAATTACTACAATATCATTTATATTGCGGCTTTTCCTATATAAATATGACTTCTTTTGAAATTGAAAGAAATGGAAGAGTCAATAAAGTGTGAATTACAGACCAGCACAAATATGTAAATGTTCGAAAAGTGAGACGAGAAATTGATTTTCGTTCTGATTTCTAAATATCTCTTTCACTTGGTTATTGGCCAAAAGAAAGGTTTGATAATATTTTTTTTTCTTCGGCCAGAACATGGTAGACTCAAGACTCAAGTGAGATAATGAAGTATGCCAGAACGGTTCAAGCGTTTCTCAGTTCAAATCCGGTTACTTTTAGATTAACAGTTCTGTTCTTTTATAACATAGAGTTATTTAACCACGTGATTCGAGGCCTATAAGTTAAAAAACATTAATAAAAAGGAAGTGCTAGTTGTCAAGGGTTGTTCTTCGAAGTTGTGCTTTTTCATTTTTCATAATTAATACTATGTAAGTATTTGTTGCAATTTTTCTCATGACATTCAACAATGAAAACTTGTAATTTATAAAATCATTAGTAAATAAGAAAATTATTAGCTCTTAACGATCGTTAATAACTAACCGTGACATAATTATCATGACATAGACATATAGAAAATTTATTAATAAACTCTAATCACGATAAACAGTTCTCTCAACCAAAATTTTCTTTGATAAGACCTTATTTTAATTAATACACTCCTAAATTCCTCTCAATAGATATTATGAGTACCCTCATTTTCCTAATAAATATAGAAAACGAGCAAACACCTTTACTTAAATTTTAATTTATAATTAAAGTAAATCATAAAATAAACAAATTGGAAAGAGAAATTTATTATTTTTTATCATAATGAAAGTTAAATTGCATAAAAATTAATAACTTCATCAAATGGTACGTTTTTCGTGAAACGAAGAAAGAGTGTGATTTAATTATAAAGAAGTTCATGGCTCATAAATAATTTTAATTATTTTATTTTATTTTTAGACAGACAAAAAGATGTCACTTCCCAAACAAATTTATTTCACTGGGATTTTGCTGACTTTCGTTTTCACGTTGTTGAATTTCCATAGTTGCGAAATATACGGCCATCGTAAGCGTATCCCTATTCCAGCCAACCCCCATCCAGTTAATATCTATAAAGTGGCATTAACACAAAAAGGATACATTCAGGTGAGTTGATTCTAACGATATTATAAAAGCTCGTCTTCTTTTTTATTCAGATCTTTAACTGAGTTTTAACAAATTTTTTTAAATATAATCTCGAGTTTCCGGACGCTTTCTTGATATTGAATTTTCATGATATAATATTCTTAATATTAAGGCTAAGTATCAAGTCAAATTACTAATCATTTTATATCAAATCAAGCCAAAAATTGAATTCACCAGTTAATCCATTTCACAGTTAAAATTTTAAGCACAAGTTATCGCAAAAATTTCTAGTTTCTTAATTTGATGAGTCTTTAGTTTTTTTCCGATCGAAACTTGGACTTCTCTAGTGGAAGAAAAAGTGTGACACATCATGTCACACCTTTCATTGTTGCGGCATTTGAGGAAATTTAAACCTTCATACCATGATTTAAAGAACTTTTTTTAATTCAAAACTATTTTTAGTCGAAGATAACTATTCACTAATTAACTTGATTTTCATACCCAAAATTGAATTAAAATCAAGTCATATTCGAGTCAAAAATTAAAATCAATAAAAATATACAAAAAACAATTTTTAAAGAATTGTCTTATTTCCAAAATGTACCTACTAAAAATAAAAAAAATTATAAGAATTTACCTACGAAAAGAAAGATTCCTCAATATTCCAAATTGATGCAGTCATTAAAATTAAAAGTGATACAAGTGATCTAATTGATCATCATGACTATAAGACCAAGGTAGACGGATATGACGCCTAGCGAGATAGAAATGGCAGCCCCTAGGCAGGTGCTGGCTTTCTTTAAAAGGCCCATGCTTCCCTATTTAACACAGAGGGTCACATCACAATAGACTTCCTTGGTCGTGGTGATAAAGGGAAGGAATATTTTGTGACCCATAAAACGGAAAAAAAGACCTAGGTACTCCAATTAATTCATTAACATTGTAACGTATTGTAATTTATTTACACTTAAACAATTATCAAGTTCACTGTTACAACAGTTATTAATTGTCACTCACTGTGCATATTTCACTATATACACTACACTGTTACACTTTATTTAACCATGTCCACAATTTATTTAACACTCGCGATTCACTGTTTACGATTTATCATTTACGATTCATGTAGCTCAAGTTGACGATTTATTTAAGACTCAACGATTTATGTATGACTTAGTTGACGATTTATTTATCATTGAACTTTTCATTCCAACAAACTTCTTTTTATATAAGTTTGGTCATTTTCGAGAACATTCGCTATTATTCGTTGCCAGAAATGTTCATCGTCCTTTGTTGTTCTTTTGTCTTTTTCTTATCCATAAGGAACGGGTAGAAAATAATAGAAGTTTTTTTCTTTTTTATTCACTGAGTATTGCTTTTGGTCAAACCCTTCGCGCCACGGGGGGTCCAAAAATTCTAGAAGTTTTGCTTTTGTTCTACAACCACGGCGCTCCCCCATTGGCTGGTTGATTGGCTTGGCTCACCTACGGCTGAGACAGTTTAAAGAGCAGGTGCCACCCCCAAACTCACAAAATGACTGTGACAATATGAAATTTTTCAATAACTGAGCAAATTAATTTACTTGTCTACAGTTTACTATTAATAGAGCACACCGGTGTTATAGTCATGATCAATTAGATGATCAATTTAATATACGATTATAGATTCTTACATCACTTTTAATTTTAATGAATGCATCAATTGGGAAATCTTTCTTTTCTTAAATTCTAAAATAAAATGCGTTTTCTACTTTTAAGTGCATTTTGGAAATAAGGAAAATTTTTAAAAATGGTATTTTATTTATTTTTATTTTCTTTAGTCTTCTCATTTTTATTAATTCAATGCAAACTAGCCGCAATGGTTTTCTTAAATTTAAATGACTGTATTTGGAAATCTATCCAAGGTACACACCTTGATATGTGTATAAGTCCATACAAATCAAAAATATTTAATTACATTAAATTTAAGCACATTAGAATCTCAAAATGTTTATGATGGGTCATGTCATCAGAATTTAACCTGTATGCATTTGGTGATGATTGAACATACACACGAAGTGTGTTGAAATAAGACCAGTAAAAATAATAAATCATGTCAATCATTGATTTTAAAACTTTTTTTAAAAATAATGGCTAGCTACTTGACTTGATGAATCACCTATGTGATCACACCTTCCAATGTTGAGACATTTGAAGAGATTTTAATATTAATACCTTATTTTTTTCCAATTTTTGAGCTAAAGCTTTCTACCGAAAATGTTCACTACTTGATTTGATTTTCAAGCTACTTGACCTAAAATTTATTTAAAAACTAAAGTCACATTTGAATAAAAATTATTAATATTTCAATTCCAAATCAAGTCAAGCATTGATTTCGTAAATTATTTAAATTTCAAGTCAAGCACAATGTCCTGCGTAAGATATCCAACTACTGAGAAATTAGTTGAGACCACCTATTGGTGTTGTAGTTAGAGCAGTTGCTCTCTCCGCTTCATGCGTCAAATGGTTCTGGGTTCGATCCCCGTTGATATCCTCTAAGATATTAATGACCAAGAGAAATTCTCTGTGTTTAGACAGTCGTGATATGACCTTAGATGTTAAAACTACTTAAAACACCAAAAAAATAAAAAAATTAAAAATAATTGAGAGCAAAATGACCTACTCTCTTAAATCGAAATAGTGACTATTCACTATTTAGTAGTGAAAAGTATACCTGAAAAGTATATTTGAATTTAGTGGTATACTCTGCACTGCAAAAATAGTGAATAGTCACTATTTAGATTTAAGAGAGTAAGATTAAGTTTCCCTAAGGATGGAACTTAAAAATTTTGAAAAAGATTGTTTCCATGAGTAAAAATGTTATAGTTTCGGATTCAATCATTAACTCAGAGAATACAAAGGTACTCTTTAATGGATTTCTTAAATGAAAAATAATGTTCCTTCTATACTAATGATAAAAACACATATAATTTGTTAAATGAGTCCAAAAAATAAATCAATGAAACGCTTTCTTTTAGATTACATTTCGAAAAATCATTAAATAAGAGTAAATATAATAAAAATATATCCATCAAGCTTAAAACATAACTACTTATATAAATAATTATTAACTATCAGTAATTTTATCGATTTTTTTCATACTTTTCACTTATTAAAAATAAAATTGAAAGTAAAGATTTTACCAAAAAGAATGCTGCATAATTGACCTTTAAATGATCTCCTTAAAGCAAATGTGGATGGGCCGAGTTTAATTGCAACAACCTGTTATATAACCAACCATTTTGCTTAGTAACATAAAAAAAAAATTGCCAAATTTCAAAGAGTCAAAAACCTCACGAAAAGTTTATGTCTTTTGCTCCAAATTATGCAATCGTTTTTTGCTTTTGGCTACATCCATACAAATCATTTCTAATTTGAATAAGAAAATATTCAACCTTACTTACGTAACATCCAAAACAACTATTAACAACGATGTTAAACGTAAATTGAATAGTGACCTTTACACTAAATTTAATATCCTCAAAGCATTTTTTTACATTCAATTTATTGTGGAATCAATAGCCATAGTAAATGTTACGAAAACGTTGTATCAAATTATACCTAATTATAAAAAAGTGTCTATCATCTTTTTAAAAGTTTCAACTTGAATAAAATTCAATTTAATTTTATTTTGATTAATTTATTGCAGGTCAAACTCAGTTTTCAAATGAAAAATCTTTTCATAATCCACCTGATTATTTGAAAAATTTAATAAAATTTTTTGTTCGTTCATATTAAAACTTTTTCCAATAAATATTTTACATTTATTGAAAATGACTAATAAATCTTTGTTTTCCATCATTTTTTTTTGTTTGTTCATTTTCACAATTGATTTCACATGAATGAACATTAGATTTAAATTCGAGTCCATTTATTGCAGCAATTCTTTTATTAAACTAAAAATTAATAAAGCACTTTTTTACGTATTTAGTTTCTTCGGTATATCACTGAAATTCCATCATTGAAGGATTTTACATTCTGTATTTGGTTGAAAAGCACCAATCTTACGCATTCTCACTCACTGCTTTCATATTCACGTAAGTACTACAGTGTAAGCTGTCGATTAAAGCCCACATAGAGTGATATAATTTGAATTAAAGTTTCATTCTTGAGGAATATCGACAAAGAGAATATCAAATATCAATTATAGATAATAATATTAACATAGATTTGCGTTTGTAGATGAAGAACGCGATAGATACATTCGAGCCTGGATTAATCCTTTGGGTGAAGAAATTAATCTCGCTATACACGAGATTAATGTTCTTAACGTCCCAGTTCATTTAAAAGAACATCAATGGTACCATATATGTCAATCATGGTCTTCAATTAATGGCTACGCAAGTCTTTATATCAACGGAAAAATGATACATACTCAATTTACAGAAAAGGTAAAAGTGTAAAATAATAAAAAAAAAAAATTTTAAACGTGTTCTTTCTAGGCTCAAGGATTAATTGTACCTCCTGGCGGAGATTTGGTCGTTGGCCAGGAATATACCGATTTTGATAAAGGTCTTGAAGACGGAATTGAAGGATTCATATTCGGATTTAACATGGTTCTGGAGTCGGCTTTTAGTAAATCATTTTCGCTGTTCAATGCACCACCGACGTCAAAATATGCATCTGTGATGAAATCACGCGGCCACAACACCTTCAGCCAATTCCATCAATCGCCCGAAACCATGTCAGCTGCGTTCGGAGCCCAAACAAAAATTCAATTTACAAATCAAGACGATTTTCTAAACGCGCCCAGTTTGAAATTGATTCCAATGAATTTATTACGCCGGAATCATGACATACATGTTCCTGGCCCAGTTCCACACGATTATCATCATCCTCAGCAGACAATTAATCGGCCATATGTCATCCGGCGCTATTTGCGAAGCGTGCTAGATGAAACCAGAAACGAAACGGTCGGAAATCTAACGGAAAACGTGAGAAATAATCGTGAAATCCTTTCTGATTATAGATCGAGTCGGTATTTGGGCCATTACGTTAGTGGTAATCGATTGAAGTATGATAAGGTCCCGTTAGGTAAGAAGTTGATCGATTTGGGATACAAGAATTGTATAAACGGCCGGGGTGCACCGTTATCGGGTCCTGGAGTTTTGATTAGTTGGACAATGACACCGGTACGTGTCTTTGGGGGAGCCATTCTTAAACCAGCCGAACCCGTTTGTGGAAATTTTTAGCTTTCACAACATATTTAGGTTATTCGATTATGAAAAAAAAAAAAAAATGTAAATATGGTTACTTTTCAAGACATAAATTAAAAGCTACTTATTTATAATTCTATTTCATAAGAAATTATCTTTTGTTGTTTGCAAATAGTTATCATTTTATAGCGAGTATACTAAACTTAGTGTTTGTTGTAAATATTATTATTTATTGTGTTAGAATTTTTCATCTACCAGTAATAAGACTTTATCTAAATGTAAAGTGTGGCAATAAATACGGAATTAATTTTATTGAAATAAATAGCAAATCGATTTTGTTAAAAAATGAATTTCATTTTATTTTAGTTACGTTTAGAAAGTATAGAAATCAAAAGATTTGAGATCGCAAGATTTGTACTGAAACGTAAATTTTAATTGAGTTGAATGTTAAAAATTTAAAACTATGATGGTTTTATAAAGGTTTAAGCCTCGTAATTTTTATACTACAACTAATAGTGGGCAATAAAGACCAATTTCATGTGAAATATTCTTTATTTCATCGCTAACGTTTCGTCAGAACTCCTGACTTTTTCAGGGCTCCTAGACTCCTGGCTTCTAGGGATTAATGTTAAAAAAAAATTAATTATATATGAGTACCAAATTGTATTACTTTTACTGTTCTGCCAGTTGCGTAATTTAAAAAAATATTTATATTTATGACAAATGTGGAATAACTGAATTTTGAGCCCTGAAGAAGTCAGAAATTCTGACGAAACGTTGGCGATAAAATAAAGAATATTTCACATAAAATTGGTCATTATTGCCCACTATTAGTTATAGTATTGATAAGACAAGGACATAAAAATATCATGGCTAATTTTTTATGTCTATATTGAATGCTGGAAATATGTTAAGTATAGTAAATATTAAAGGGTGTTATGAATATCACAAATATCTAGGTGATTTTCCAAAAAGTGTAACTTTAAAAGAAAATAAAGAAAAATAGAAAATTATAGATCTGTTTCCTATTTTTGGATTTTGAAATCAAAATTCTTTAACGTCAACGGATTTTGAGTAATTATATTTTTTTAACGTTCCAAGAAGATTTTTGGAGTGCATTTTTTTGTATTTTCCTTGGGTTTTAACTACTTGACATCAAGTAAGTTGATTTAAATTTGGCTTAAAATCAAGTCAAATGTTAATATTTAAACTTCAAGTTAAGCATTGAATTTCATAGTTGGGTCTTAAGAACAACGCACATTGCACACAATGTCTAAATACTTGACTTGATGTGTACCTAATTATCCTTTTAAGAATTTTAAAACAGTGGTTCTTACGCTGGGTGCGATCAAACCCTAGGGGTTCAGTGACTCAATATCAAGGGTTCGGCGGACAACAAGATACATACCTGACTTCTACAAGGCATATGGATGTATACCTGTGTTTTGAATTTGAAAATATCATTTTTTTTCCAACTAAGAAGGGTTCGATGAATGTTTATGTGAAATTGATGGGGTTCAGTACCCGTTAAGAACCACTGCTCTATAATATCATAATATTGATAAATCTCTTATTTCAGTGATTATAGAAATAGGTGTCTTTAGAGATGGGTTGTCCAAGGTTTGAGCCAGTCCTGGCCCAGTCCAGCAGGTTGTCATTCAACGCTAAAGGATAGGGAGCTTATTTGACGTATCACTTCTGAAACAATACCAACTCAATTCACTTTAGCCGTAAAATCTTTAAATTTCTTGTGATATTTTTAGTTTTCTCCCACATTTGGTGGGAACCTTGTTGTTATGCAGCACACTTTATTAACAAGTAAACTATTTAATTTTAAATTGAACCAATATTAAACCAATTTGCTTTAAACTTTTGTTGTTGTTGTTGTGGTATTGACACTGAACTGATGATTAAATAAGAAAGTGGAGAGGGAAAAAAGTGGCAAACCGCTGGCCCAGTCTATGAAAACCTAAGGTTAGACCAAGAGTGGTTCACAGTCAGCTTGGCACAAAACTATTATATCAGGCTCTCACCAAGCCTGGTGTTTGGTTTTCAAGCCTGGGTTAAAACTAGCCCCGTTGTTTTCGATTAAAACAAAAAAGTTATTTTTAAATTTGAAAATAATTTACAAACTAAGAAAATAATTTTTGAAAAAAATTAGCCGTGTTTTAAAAACTACAAAACATCCTATGTAAAGTAAAGTTATCAAATTTTGGTTACAAAAACACATAAAAATTAAAATTAGGGTTGAAAACCAGATTAATAAATTCATAATGAAGGGTATTTAACAATTTTCGTATATCTTAGGATATTGAGCGAAAATTTTACGAACGAAACTTTAAAGAATTTAAAAGAAACCCTGAAAGTTACATTTTCAAAAAAAAAAAAATAATTAAAGGAGCACTTATTTACGATTTCTCAAAATGATTCTCAAATATATGTGGCATTGAATCTCTTAGTGGTTTGAGAAAACATTCAGAGCACTAGAAAGAAAGATTTGAAGCGCTTTGCAACTTTAAAATTTATTTTGCAATTCTTGAAGATTGAAATTTACATATGATATCCTTAGCTAATTTAATACTTGCGATCCCAAAATTTTACATAAAAAATGTTTTAATCAAAATTCAATAAATTCATTTTGTAGATAATATTTTCGAATTTTCAAACTATGGGTATATACTATACATATTTTCAGAATAACAATTTTTTTCCAAATTAATAGTTTCTGAAGCCAAAAATGACTTTTTGCTTTGCCTGATGATAATTCTGTGACAACTCAGGTCTCCATGAACGGCCAAATTAATATTTTGAAAGTTTAATTGTAAAAAATGTATTTTAGTTTATGGATAGAAATGGTTTTCAACTAAATTAAAAAGAAGATTCAGTAAAGCCATATTTTTTCTGGAGAGGCATATAACATCTGTCTGCGAAATTTGCCACCCAATAAAACTTACAAAATTCTAATCTGTTAAATATCGAAACATATCTCGCCCCGCAATTTCCGGATTCAAGAAAGAAGAACATTTTCTGAAGAGACACATCTATAACAACAATCGTTATTGAAATAATTATGTTGTTAAACCCTACTGGAAAAATCTCATAGGATCTCATAAAAAACCACCGAAGATTTTTTATGTGTATTTTATGAGATCCTATACGTGTAATTGACCGAGAAAATACTATAGGATATCATAAAAAATATTTTTTGGTGAAATTCTATGAGATCCTATCAGTATTTTCTCGAACAAAAACACCGGTTTTTTGTGAAATTCTATGAGATCCTATGAGTATTTTCTCAGACAAAAACACCGGTTTTTGGTGAAATTCTATGAGATCCTATGAGTATTTTTCCGGTCAAATACACGTATAAAATCTCATAAAATACACATAAAATATCTTCGACGGTTTTTTATGAGATCTTATGAGTATTTTCTCGGACAAAAACACCGGTTGTTGGTAAAATTCTATGAGATCCTATGAGTATTTTCTCGGGCAAAAATACCGGTTGTTGGTAAAATTCTATGAGATCCTATGAGTATTTTCTCGGGCAAAAATACCAATAGGATCTCATAAAATATTTTCTACTTTATTTTTTGCAGATTTTATGAGTATTTACGAGAATAAATACACATATGTATGTATAAGATGTCATAAAATATTTTGGACCTTATTTTTGGGAGATTTTATGAGTATTTTCGCGGTAAAAAACTAATGCAACTATTGAATTAAGGGAATAGTTCAGCTAGTCATCGGTCCAACTTTTTAGACCAGCGGTTAATGTCGGTTAATAAATAGTCATTTTGGTCTCCAATATTCTTAGAAAGACGATATAATATCCAAAAACGACGAAAAACTTTGATCTCAAAAGCCAAAAACTAAGCGATACAATTGGTTTGTTTTTTAGTTTTAACTTTTTTCCTCCAAGTCTTTGAAAACCATACAAAACATTTTTTGCCAAGTATATGTTGACTACTAATGTAGCATGTAGGTGGAAAAATAAATCGATTCTCTCCTCTTCTTTATAATGCGGTCATAAGTACTTATGTAAGCGTTTAGGATACCCGAGATTTTATATAATACTCTAATTACACACGTCTTGGATATCAACTACTTAAAAGATGAATTTTGCGTTTATTTCACTTCACTTTTTAAATGTCTGTTACTCGAAAAATCTATACCATAATTGGTTTTGTTAAAGTTGTTTTTTTAATGCTTATAAAAAGTGCTCAAAGCCATAAATCGATGAGGTTATTTTGAAAGTGTGCAATTTTTTTTAAGGCGTGCCATTGAAATAAAACCCTTTTTTAAATACGATCACGACACTTTAATTGTCAAATAAAAGAGAAAATACCAAACGCCTTCTTACTAAAAAAAAAAATCCCAAACACCCATTCTCTGATTTCTACAAATCGTTTTAATTTGTCAATTTTTTTTTACTTTCAAACACTGATCTAAAAATTTATTTTACGAGAAATAAAAAAAAATGAAAACAATTAAAATTTCAAAAAGAAAGTCATGACACTAATATCGTTTATAATTGTAATATGTTTGTTTTATCAGTGTAAATCACATTTGGAAAAATATTACCAAATAATTGTTATTAGAATAGAATGAACATTGTTGTACAATTATCCACTTTATTTTTCTGAGATTAAACAGTTTATTGTCGTTAACAGATAATGATTCAAGTGGAAAATATAATACCTTCCGCATTCATAAAAGTACACTTGACTAGGCCACATTTCAATTAAAATAAATTGTAGTTATAAAATTAAAATGGCTGTACAACAATTAAAAAAAATTAAAAAAATGTGGTTCTGATCTTAACTAGCATAAGAAAAAGTATCGAATGAACGATAGACTGTCGGACATAGTGAAAGAAGTAAGAAATGAAAAACTGAAAAAATTATAGTTGGTTATAATAAAAACAGATGGCAAGATTAAGAATCTCTTTGAATCTCTTTGGTGCATCTTAACAATATTTTTTTCAATTTTAAGCGTTGACAACTGGTTGTTTTTTAGTGTGCATGAACTGCATGTCGCTAAAATTGGCTTGAATCGCATTGCAAATTTTTACCGTCTACTTCTGATTATACTATAAACAAGTATTTTGAGCTTTTCAATTAAAAACTTGCCACCCACAGCGAATACAATCTAACACTCTGGTTGGTGGTTTTCCTCGTTCCCGAGTTGTCCCGAGCCTGGTTTACCAAAACGTTACTTTTGATTGCCATTTTTCGTTATCTCTTGTAACAAGTCCAGCTTAACTTCATTTCAATTTTACCATTCACTCAATGATATCTGTTGTACTTGTTCTACTAGAGCAGTGCTTTTAGCTTTTGAAAATGGTAAAAAGTAAAAAAATTATATTAGGATGAAACCCATAAGAAAAGAGAGAGAAGATAACAAAAATGGAAAGAAAAATAAATAACGGCCGATCTGATGTGGGGAGTGGAAAATGGGGGTGTTTTTAAGGGTAGACATGGTTTATCTCAATTTCCGACAAAACTACAAGTCCTATGGAAAAAGATAAACGGCAAAGTTGTAGATAATAAGTAGATCTACAACTTTTGTGCTGCGACTTTTTTCAGATAGCCTCAAAATTTATGTGTAAAATTCCAATAACCAAGTTTTTGTTTTTTTTTCTATTATAAAAAAAATTTTACACGTGATTAGGTGAAAACTTACCTTTTAATATCCCAAACACACTTTTTTTATTAATTTAAAATATTAATTTTTTCACCTTATAATACCAAAAAGCACCGTAATTTTCAATCGAAAATTTTCACGTCAAAACATATGATTTTTACAATGTTAAATGCTCCCAAAAAATGTAATAATTAAAGTGTACATTTTAATAAATTGCTCAAAAGTGGACATAATACAGTTGTACAAATATAACTTTGAGCAATTTATTAAAATTTACACTTTAATTATTGCATTTTCTGAGAATATTTAACGCTGTAATGTATATTTTCTTTGCACCATCAGAAAGTAAAGATTTCAACGAACAAAAAGCTCACCGAATTTTTGCAAAAATCAGATGTTTTGACGTCAGAATTTGCGATTGAAAGTTGAATTGAAAAGTCATAATAAGTTGAACAAATAAATATTTTCAATAAAAAAAAAATGACTGGGTGTTTGAGGGTAAATTAAAAGATACCTAAGTTTTTACCAAATTTAGGTACATAAGACATTTTATGAACATTTTTTTGGTCTACCAAACATTTTATGATATTTTATGATTTTTTTTTTTTTGGTTAAAGATAAACATAAAAAAACTAAAATCGTCGTTATTGGAATTTTTCACATAAATTTTGAGGTTATGTGAAAAAAGTGTCAGCACAAAAGTTGTAGATCTTCATATGACCTACAACTTTGCCATTTAACTTTTTTCCTAAGGACTTGTAGTTTTGTCGGAAATCGAGATAAACCGTTTCTACCCTTAACTCCCCTTCCCCTTTTCCACTTTCATACCTCGGATCGACCGTAATTTATTTTTCTTTCAATTTTGTTATATTCTCTTCTTTTTCTAATGGGTTTCATCCTACAATATTTTCTTTTGTTCAAAAATTATCTACCCCGGTTTATACATCTTAATTAGGAATTCATCAAGTTAAGTAAACAGTTACAAAATAAATTGAATTGAGCTTAAAATTTAATAATTAATAATTATAATGACACATTTAATTAATATTGCTTCAGATCCTTGTTATTTAGAATTAATGGATATAGTTACAGAATAAATGGATTGGGATTTCAAATGAATGCTACGAAAGTATCAGGTCGCGACGTTCTCTGTGTACAGGAGAAATATTTTCCAATTATAGTTTGATCTTATACCCCAAGAAAATTTTAATAAACTTCAATATTTTCAGGAAACATAAGAACGTTATTTAAAACGGCAAATATACTGTAAACCACGTTGTAATGAATAATATTATGTGCGATTGCAATTAAATTAAATTTGATCAATATCTGTTATAAAAGATGAAATTTTAATTTTTTCTTAAAAATTCAAAGCCTAATTTCAAACAAATCAAATACAAAATAAGTCTATATCAATAAGCCAAATTTTGTAACACCTTAAATAAAAAAAAAAAAACCCAATGCAATATAGAAAAAACTGTTGACTGAACCGAAAATATTGCAAACGAAATAAAACGTACAACAAAACTAAATTCGTAGCCTGAAAAATTAGCAAACAATTTGACTAATTACTTAATTTGTATATTCAAAGCAAAAAACTGAAAGTTCCTTAAAAATTAACCAGAATAATTACACAACTACATATAATGATATTTATTTAAAATTAAATACTGTAATTATTGCAATCTCCCGGAACAGAAACGGAAATTAGCTATATTAATATTATAAGCGAACCATTAGAAATTTTGCGAGATTATTATGATGGATTTATTTTCACAAAACATTTTTTTTAGTTCCACTCTATAAATTTCTTATCGAGTTTTTTTTTTTGCTAAAAAGGCAATTTAAACATTTTTGATAGATCGTTTTTCTAAAAAGGGTTCATATGGAAATTCTTTTATCAAATTATATGTTAAGAAATCGTTTCGATGTCATTATGTAGAAACACTTAATGGGAGCAACAAATGAGTACAGTAAGCGATCACAACATATCCGTCCTAGGTTAAACCATATTTAATTAAGAACTAAATGAAAACTTAAGTCAACTGACTGGTGAATGTCTTGCAAGGACTTTTTTCATCTACAAAATTCCGATTTCAAAACATAAGTCACACATTCTGTACATACTCATAACGCTTTTCAAAAAATCGTATTTACATGTCAGAACGACCATATATGAAATTGCAATCATTTCATTTGCCCACTACCTAAAATTTATTTCTTATGGCCTAACATGACTTTTAACAAGTAGGTTTAAGAAGTTCTACAAAGGAATGTTGGACGTAGGAGATCTGAAAACTAAGTTATTTTGAAATTTTTGAAGTTATACTTCTTTAGGCACGTTATGAAAAAATGATGAGAGTGAAACTTTTAGAAGGGCGGCCATCTTGAGACAAAAATTAACAAAATGAAGTTGTCCGCAAAACCACTCGGTTTCTTGGCGCGCGTAATTTGAATTTTTGTTTTATTTATTTACTTATTTATTTATTTTTATTTTTATATTTAAATTAAAAATAATTATATATTCACATGACACATATTTTTAATAAATAAGTCATTATTTTTCTCGAATTTTTCAGTAGCTGTTATAGGTACTTTTTGAAGTTTAATGATGAAAATGACGTATGCATCGCGGCGCGGTCTTAGAAGCATTAGTAGCGTTCTATTTTATCATCCAAATTAACAAGATAAAGTTGCCCGCAAAACGGCTCGGTATTTTTAACTAGGCGCGCGTAACTTAAATTTTTGTTTTATTTATTTATTTATATTTATAATAAAATTATAAATAATGAATTCTTTAAATATATTTTTTATATTTTATTTAGTAAATATTTAAACATACAAATGACACGTATTATTAAAAAATAAGTTATTACTTTTCTCGAATTTTGCAGTCGCTGTTATAATATTTGAAATTAAATAATGAAAATGACGTCTGCATTCCATGCATATTCTTAGTTATCACGAAATCTGGGATTCTGAAATAGTTCAACCATCTCAGAATAATAATTTAGTAACACAAGATATGAATAAGATTAAGACATTTACTTTGACAAGTAGCTACTTACTTTATTTCGCAATTTCTATGAAGCTTCGTTTTCATGAGATGCATGAATAGTTAACCAGAAAAATGATCCTGACAAATTTTATAAACGTCTTGCAGCTTCCTTTGGATATTATTTATTGATATAAATTAAAATATTATACTCTTAATTTTATTTTTAATAATTATATTTTTAAATATATATATTATTAAATATTAAATTACAGTTTTTTAAAATTGATTATTTGAATGCAATTAATAACAACTAATTTTTAATGATGCCAAAGAAGTATAACTTCTCATGCGCGTACATAAGTACACGCAACCACTTTTTTCATATTCAAATCAATTTAAATAAAGAATGTTTAAGAATTCCCTGCACATTTTATTTTTAAGTAGCAAAAATGTTCCATGTTCAATCAAAAATTCTAAAACAATCTGTATTACTCAAAGAAGCAAAAAACCTACAAGAAAGTCATTCAATAAAGGATTAATGGTGACAATTAGATTATATTATGTACCTAGAAACTTGCAATATAACCTTGTTCCCTTCTATGAAAAAATTTGCTTTCATTTCTCAAATAGTTTTTTGTATCGAAGTTATATTCAAATCATACAAGTGAAAGATAAACTTAGATTTCAACAGTGATCGATTACAGATCACTTAGTTAATGGGCCCAGATTACATCATCTATAAACATAAATCAATTTTAAATTTAATTTAACTAGAATTTTATTGATTTTTGCAACAAATCAAATTTAAATTTAATATATAAGATCCTTGAATAGTTTAAAATGTGGTAAGAATTGTTATAAGGAACCAATTTTTAAATTCTTATTTAAGTATATGGATATTGTGTTCTATTAAACAAATAATGAGATTTTCATAAAGGTAATGCACCGTGAATGATTGTTCTGACACGTGCAAATTTCATATAATCGGTCAATTTTACGCTTATTGTTGTAAATAGCTATTACTTAATAGTTTTAAATTTGAACTTAGTAACACTCGGCGCTGAAATTGTCTATATTTTTGACAAAATCTTAACAAAACCGTTATCTTTTCATGGTCAACTAACCAAATATTGAATTGTTACAGTAAGTATAATGAAGTTGAACTTCCTTAAATTTTTTGAGATAAACCACACGTTTCTCGTATATCGTAATACTTTTGAAACTTTATTACGTGCAATGAGGCAAATTTGAAATTTAATATGGTTTTATGCGTTCATAAACTGGTTGCAATATTACTTTATGACATGCTTATCTATCCAAATGATAAATGCATCGATGCATTTGTTACATATTAAACTTTTACCACGTTTGGTAAATTCAGGAACAAATCATGCAACTTTCACCCTTGTCATAATTAATTTAAAAAAAAAAGTTTTTATATAAAATCGAAATTTCGATTTTTTCAACTTCGAAATTTCATTTAAAAATAGATTCAAGTTATTTTTAGACGTTAAGTTTAATGAACCGCACTTAAATAAGAACGACTTGTTGCAGAGAAACTCAAAAAAGTAAAAACTGATTTTTGGTAATTTATTTTAATGATCCCATTCAAGTGATAGCTCCAAAAATTTGCCTTGTTGTGAAAGATTGGCCTGCGACAAAATTACAACAGATTAGAAACGTGCGTTTTTACCTCCAGTCAATGTCTAATTTTTGAAATATTTAATTCACAATTTAATTATAAACACTAACAGACTTACGACCAAAACATATCAAATGAATGTACAAATAATTATTTGTATTTTGTACATATAATTAATAAGAGGGTTTATAAGTTGATTTTTTGCCTTTCTAATAAAAAGATTTCAGTTTAAAATCATTCAATTTTTAACCAAATTGACCTTTATTAAATTTTTTTTTTATGTTTATTCATATTTCAAGGAACGATTAAGATAAAATGAATACTAAACTTTAAATAAATTTTGGTGATAGCAAATAAGGAAATGAATAATTTTAGTTTTTTTTTTTTTTTTTTTTTTTTAATAATGAATTGCGGTTTTGTTGTGGAAATTAAAAACCCGTTTAAATGAATTGACAAGTCTTTAGTCTTTAAAAGAAATTTTTGAATAGTTAATTTATCACTAATAAATATCAAACGGGCTTAAGTCAAGGCACTTGATATTTTTGTGAAATAATTTACTTAACTTGCGATTAAGAAGTCGTAACCTTACTTAAGTTTGACATGACGAGAAGAATTTCAAATTACTACGGTACACAGAGTAGCATAGACCATCATGGACTCTACACAAAAAATAAAATGCTCTGCTGTCTTCCTAGATGTCAGCCAGACACTTGACGAAATGTGTTAACATCCCGCCAAATAAAAGCTCGGGTACCACAAGGCAGCATTCTCAGACCGACCCTATACCCCATATGCACGTCATATATGATCGCTGCTGACAACACCACAATGGCTACCATTCCAGATGCCACAGAAAAACTCCAAGTTTCACTAAATACACTCCAAGAATGGTTCTACACATGAAAAATAAAAATCAATGATGCCAAGTCGGTCCTTGTGATTTTCCCAACCAGGAGAGATACTTGTCCTCCAGGATTCATGAACAACAGACAAATCCCACAGGCAATGGAAGTCAAGTAACTTGGAATTCACTTGGACCGACGACTCACATGGCGGAGGTATATATCCATGAAGCGTCAATAACTTGGAATCAGGCTGAGAGAATTATGGTGGCTGTTACGGCGAGGATCGCAACTGTCCCTGGATTGTAAGCTGGTTATCTATAAAGCCGTTCTGGACGTATGGAAGACAACTTTGGGGAATTGCTAGCAGCTCCATTATTGACATCATGCAGAGGTTTCAATCCAAGGTGTTGCGACTAATTGTCGATGCCCTATGGTACATTACCAACAAAGGGGATATATGTATGGCTACCGTCATAGAGGAGGCAGCCAAGTTCAGTTTTAAATACCTCAGGCGACTAAACAAACATTCTAGCCACCTGAATGTTACCCTCCTCGACAACAGTGAGGATTCCACCAGACTGAAACGCGTGTCATTTCTGGAGCTGTCCTACAAGTAGCAGTACAGAAGCCACTCCTTCTAGGGTAACTTGTACCGTCCATACGTTCCCCAGATTCCCTTATTGTCTTGGGACAGATTGCGAAATTGAAAAAAAAGTTACTAGGATTTTTCTTTGCTTCAAACTACATACTTTGATTGAGATTCCAAATAAAATTACTAATTCAAAATAACAATTTTTTGAAATAGTTATAAATAACATAATGGAAGTAATAAAGAACATGTTATCATAGATTTTTAAGTGACTAATATCTAAACTGTTTTCGAAAACAACAAAATGTTGAAAGTTTTCTGTAAAACTCGGTTAGATAAATTTTTATTTTCCATAATACTAATTTTCAGGTCTTAATAGTTTAATATTTTTAGCAGTTATCAGATGAAAAGACCAGTGTTTTTATTTTAACAATTTATTTTCTCTTTACACTAAGTTTCGTCGGTGTCATTCCGACTTCATCAGGTATCTAACAACACATACAATTTATAAAAATTAAATTAAAAACTTTTTCAATAATAATACATAAATAAACACTACAAAAAAGTCAATAACTTGATAATTGTTATACCAAATATAATTTGAATATAAATTTAACAATATTTTCCGTTGATTTTGAAAAGCCAATGTCAAAAAATTTTCTCAATAATGCAGACTATAAATTTTTCAAGTTTTTCAGAACACTTTTTCGTCGTTTTTGAGAACAGATTTGCTAGCAGCGACTTCAAAAACCATAACAGAAAAGATTATGATTACCGGAATTTTATGCTTTTGGACTCCCCCTTTCCATTCTTGTCATAGGTGGTCATCTTCGTAAGACCTCCACTGATGGATGTAACGTTACAAATAGACTTTTCTCTATAAGTATGCAAATTTCGCGTTTTAATATTTTAAATTTTGCATGTAACGTCACGAAATTTATGACTTTCCCTGCACCTTGTCACACGTCATGAACCTCCTCCCTTCCCCTTAATTTTATTTATAAATGGCCGCTAGTCTGGTTTTTTTCAAAATGCGTTATCTATACCAATAATAAGATTGAGGATTTCTGCTTTTTAAATACCTATATAACGAAAACGTTACGTGTCACCTGCGCGAGGGAACATAAACGGAATTATTTTTCTCAGCTGAGATTTTTATCTAATCTAAACAATGTAAGGTGTTTTGTTGGATACTCTTTATTACCTACATTTTCATATGTTTATACTTAAAAATAAATGCCATTTTCATTGCACTTTTACCCCCCCCCCTTGTTTGTTCAAGGTAAACTTGAAAACGGCTGAATCGATTTCAATGAAATTTTCACAAAAAGTAATTAAATATTCCAACTTATATTATAGGCTACTTTAAATTTCGAATAGTTTTCCCTCTCTGTTTTTTTGTTCTCAACAAATTTGAAAACGTCTGATCAGATATGGAGAAGATTTTCACTACAAGTAGTAAATATTACAAAAAAGTGCTTTAAGATACATTTTATCCCGAAAAAATGTTGATTTTCTGAGCAAAAAAATAAAAACTATAAGAACTGCGCCGTGAAAAACATACATCGGCAGGCAGCTGTGATACAATGTACATATAAATATCATACCACAGAGACGACATAATTTGAAAATAATTTATTATTCTTATAAATTAATGTTCGCAAAGGGAGAAGGAAATCCTCTGCACTAAATATGATTTCATTCATAAAAATAAATATCTTAGTTCCAAAATGAGACCCGTAAGAATAAATAACCAAAACAGACAGTGCGACTTAAGTGATCCCGATTAGGAATTTGACTAACAAGGAGACACCAGGAACCGGCAATCGAGTTAAGCGATGGTACTTAGTAGGGTTGTAGGGGGGACTGGTACTAAGTAAACTGTAAAGACCTTAGGGTAGATACGCAGCCCTTCCTGAGGGCTAAGGGTTAAAAATTTGAAAAAGTGGTGCGACTGTTTATATTCTTTAAGGTGTATCATTCATGTATCAAATGGCGTGGCGCATTGCTAAAGCCTTTAGCTTACCAATCCATGCGTCCTCGGTTCAAGTCTCGGTGTAAACTTTTTTTTTTTTTTTTCGCGCCACAATTGATACTAAATTTATCAAAATTTTTAATTTATTATTTTATTTTTTTACCCTAATTTACAAACTTACAATCGACATTTTTTGTACATATCCTACTTTTAAATTGAATAAAATGGATTTTATTAACATGAGAGAGACCTGAGGGCCTTGTAGAAGGATAACATCTCAAATAGACAGACTTGTTGTGTATTCGACGTAAGTATATGCGTAATTCTCGTAAGTTAATTTCTAATAAAAGTACAAATTCGGCATGGTCATGAAAATGAAAATATCGAGGAACATTTTCTACCTGTGATGAGTTGTTTTCGGCGAAATTCATAAGTAGCCTACGACCGTTAGTATTTAATTATTTTATTGCTACCTCCAGCCCCTGAGGGTGAAATCCTTGTTATACCTGCAAAGGGTTCAAACTGGCGAAAGTAACGCTCTTTTTTTTCTTGCCACAATTTACACAAAATTTATTTAAAATTGTTTACCAAAATTTACAAGCTTGCAATCGACATTTTTTGCACTTATCCTACTTTACGTACTACCTTACTACCTATTTACATATAGATTTTTGTGTAGAATAAAATGAATTTTATTAATTTTTAACACTCACACTTGGACCATTTCACATAAGTTTTATTTTTACTGGTACGCGAGTACAATATTTTGGATGGTAGATAGATAGATTTAAAAGTAGAACATGTACAAAAAATGTCGATTGTAAGTTTGTAAATTAGGGCAAAAAAAATAAAATAATAAATTAAAAATTTTGATAAATTTAGTATCAATTGTGGCGCGAAAAAAAAAAAAAAAAGTTTACACCGAGACTTGAACCGAGGACGCATAGATTGGTAAGCTAAAGGCTTTAGCAATGCGCCACGCCATTTGATACATGAATGATACACCTTAAAGAATATAAACAGTCGCACCACTTTTTCAAATTTTTAACCCTTAATATCTCAGGAAGGGCTGCGTATCTACCCTAAGGTCTTTACAGTTTACTTAGTACCAGTCCCCCCTGCAACCCTACTAAGTACCATCGCTTAACTCGATTGCCGGTTCCTGGTGTCTCCTTGTAAGAGAGGTGAAGCCATTAGGCAGAGTCCCCTGAACAAAAAGTAATCCAGCCCAACTTATTTTTCAAGAGAAAATAGCTAGTTTGATGTGGCCATCGCGTTATTTTTTTTACCAAAAAAACTATATTTGTAATTTTCAATTTATTTTAGCAAGATCTATAAGAACCCGTTGTCTAATCTTGGAGCCCAGGAAAAAGCAGATTTGCCGATAAGACATAATGGACTTAAAACAGGAAACTTGACTTGAAAAACCTGAAATCAAGTCAACTTTGAGGGTAGTGCTTGAAATTCTATGCAATACGTGATCTCTAGTTAGAAATATTATAAATTAAGGATTGATATTAAAAATATACATAAAACTGTTGGTTATTTTATGGTTCATTAAATATTTACTTAAATCGAATTTTATAGTTTTTATTAAAAAAGAAATAAGGATAACTATAACTATTTGAGTTTTTTTTTTAATTGATAATAATCACTAAAACTTAAATTATTTACTCTGATGATACAACTTATTAATAAGTTTTTCCAATAATTAAATACTTCATTCATTATTTAAACTTTGTACAAATATCAATGTGATTTTATTTAACGATAGTTAATTTCAAAGTTTTGTAAAAAGCAAAATTAAAAGATTTCTTATTAAATGACAAAAATACACTTAAATTTACAAATATTTTAATGAGACATATTTTAAATCCAAATTTTTACTTATTCAATACAAATAGGAAAAATTAAGAGCACTATTTACATAATTAATCAATGATTTGCAAGCAACAAACAAAATATGTCTTCGACCTGCGCTTCCTTAATTTAATTTGTATTAGGTACGTTTAAATTAATTCATTCGTGAAAATCTACATCAGCTAAAATAAACAAGAATTTATTTGATTGTATAGAGCAGGATTTTGTCACCAAAAATCCAATATTAGTAAAAGCAATTTCATTTGAATTCCAAACCAGTCTGTCGTTACAATATTAAACACCATATAAATTACAAAGATAAATACAAAGTTCAAATGTAACATTGCATCCATTCCATATTTAAATATTAACAAACTGTCTCTGGCGTGATAAATTAAAAATTATGTAACTGATTTAAGCTGAACGCGTTAAAAAAAAACTTTGCGTTATGCTAGAGATATAGTAAGTATACCATATTACATGATCATATTTCAAAGATAAATGTGGCTTAGAGTAAAAATTTCGTATGTTGTATGTATGAAGCAATCATAATTGAAATATGGCTTAATCAGATCTGAGATTTGATCGATTTTATTTTGAACCTTTATAAGGTGGGGGTCAACTTTCGTTTGACGTTAAATTATTAATCAAAACACTTCGCTATAGTGTCAATTAAAACGACATAAATCGTCGAAAGTGATCACGAAGGAATAAATGCACTCACTAAATAGTCAATTCTCACTTTTGTGTAGGTAATATGCAATAAGCTATTATGATCTATTTCTGCATTCCACTCACACACAATTAGATTCCAATCATTCGCATAAAAATTCTGATTAAAATTCCTGGCACATAGGTCATACATAATGGAGCCTCAGGTTTTTGTATTTCGTAGAAAATACATTGAATTCCTCGAATAACAAATGTTCAATCAAAACAACCATTTTATTCAAATAGTTATTAAAACAGATAGTTTGTCATGAGAAAGAAAATATTTTTTTTTATTACTCAACTAGCAGACCCGGGCTCGCGTTGCTGTGGCTAAGTTAATGTTTAATTATACTATAGTAAACAATTCAATACAAAGAAATTATTATTTAGGAATAAAGATGAAAACGTTATACGTAGCCGTTGTAAAAATTATTGATTTGAACTTAAGGTCAAAATTTGAAAACGATTGATAAAGTTGATACCCGTTCGCTTTGCTGAGAGTATCTTAATTTAATTGATTGATTAATAGATTCCCTACCTTCATAGCGAAATATAAAAATTAATCTATAATGTTTTTACAAAAACAGGTGATAGATACTTCCAGACTTTAGATCCTAAGTAAGTTCATCAAAATCCTTAAAACTACTTTTCTAGGAAGAGATAATAGCTATCTTACAGGTTCTATAAGATTTTGTCAAATGTCATTTAAAACAGTTCAGCTATTTTAGTAGAAAATATTAGGAGCTATCCTATAGGAACCGTCCTTTTTTTTGAATAAATGATATTCAATAATATGTTTAGATCTGAGGTATCTTTAACAAAACTTAATTAAAATTCGTTCCGTTCAGTAATTGTTAATTATTTAAAAAATTAGTATGTATATTATTTTAATACGTTTACCTATTTCTAATTAATTTCTTCGACAATGAACAATACAGCAAATCAAATAATTAAAAAAATTCATTATTATTTTTATTTGGTGTTAAATTGAAATTCTTATTTATATTTTTCAGTAGGTAACATTTTGTCAACTGTTTTATTTAAACTTTGTAGAGAACTTCTTTCACTACTGTGTAAAATTGGTCACTTTAACGAAACTTTTTTAAAATACACGGTTCCTGCAGGATACAATATTATGCTATCCTATGGGATTCACGTGTTTTTCACTTTATATAACTGACGCGAAATATAGATAAAACTATTCTGGAACCCGATTTTATATTTTATCAAAATTATTAATATCAAATAAAGACCAACATAACATTTTTATATAATATAGAAGAAAATACCAATAAAACAGGCAATACGTACGTCGTACAGCCAGCGTAAAAGCCAGCCAACTCTGCCAACGTAATTTTTTTGTCATCTGTAAATGATAAAAATGGTTCCTGTGGATTATCCTTAGGAGATAGACATTTATTGTCGCGGACTTTTTTATCAATCTTTTTAAGATACACAATTTCACCGCATATATGTTTGATCTATCTTGTAAGGTTTAGCCAGCGTTTGCAATTTAAATGCACAGAAATATGTTTTTTAAGACATCACATTACACATCTTTGAATTTCCCGACTTTTCTCTACTAAATTATGTATGAATTATATCCATTATGTTACTCAGGACTAATAGCTAAATAACAAAAAAAGTTTCATCAAAATCTGTTCAGTAGTTTTTGCGTTAAAGATGTACAACAAAGAAATGGACAAAAATCTTCTACAGTTTTATTATATATATCGTATACAGATGATATTTTAATGATCGAAAAATGTTTAAAAAAGGGAACTAAACTACTACCTAATTATAAGCATCACGAAAAAATAAAACTGACTTTCGAAAGTGAACGACCAAATAAGATATCAAAAGCTGATAACTCATTCTTTCCATTCAAAACCACCAAAATTTTTATCTCAAGAAATTGTTTTGACGTAAAATTTTACATTGTTTACAATAACGTAAATAATTATACTTTCATATTCAAAAATATTTAGAAAAAAAAGCCAAAAATCTGTTCCACTTTTTTGTTATAGATAATAGAATTTTACCTAATGACCTACAGTCCAAATAAATCGTTGACAAATGGTCAATTACTCACCAAGTAGAAACGCTATGCAATTAATTTATTCATTTTGTAGCTACTTGCATCAGAGCAAAGAGGAAGTAAATTTTTTTTCTTTAACATATTGTCAGACAGGAACATTCACATATGGCTTTACCTCAAGTAATTAAAGAAATTTAAAAAAAATTGCATGTTGCAAGTGAAAGATTTTTGAAACTACGCCAAACCTGCAAGAGAAAGGTGCATCGAAATGTATCATCAGTCAATCAAATCAAAGGACTCAAACGCCTATTTCATACAAATTGATTCAAGATATTTTTTTACCTCAATCAAGACTAGAACATAAAAAAACTTGTTCGTCTATTAATCACATCAAATTAATTTAAATAAAAAATTAACTCATTATATAACGAAATTCCACGTAAAACGATGCAATTTAATATATGCACGTGCAATATTTTCAGTGAAAGTTATATAACCAACAAAAAGTCTTTCAAAAAACTACAATCAACCTGTTGATATATTAACGTATAAGAAAATCGTTTTTTAAATGGTATTATAAGCTCATTAAAAATCTCAAGTAATTAATCTTAATTGGTGTCGTCTCAAGAAAAGATCCAATAAAATCAAACGAGTGTGTCGTAATTATACATTTAAATCAGGATGACAACCTAAATACGTACATATCTGACATTGGTAAGCCCTCATTTGGTAGGTAAATATTCAGATTTGTCTGACAAAAGTGAAAGGGATCAATTACCCACGAAAGATAAAATTCTTATTTTTCCAATTTTATATTTAAATCGCCCAGAGTTCAAACAAAGTATGCATTTTATTCAAAATTAACACAATTCTCATATTTGGTTTCATTGATTTGACCTATTAGATGCAATATGAGATTTTTTTCATCTGTAACATTTCAGAAATCTTGATAGAAGTTTTGAACATCTTTTGAAGATAATTGAAATTTAATGATACTTTCTAATAATTACTTCTTCCTCATCCCATGTGTGTTTTATCAATTTTATTGCGGCTGAAAGACATTGAGAAATGATACGAAAAGAAAGAACTATGATGCTATGATTTACATTGACGAGAAAATGAAAACATACAAATAGTATGTACGTAATAATTTTGTAATCGACTTAAAAAAAATGATTGTATGGCATTTGTAAAGTCAATGAACTGAACAAAAAATATCATTGGTTCAAAAGTTTTAACTTTATAATGAAAATTTTATAAATAGTACCTATTTTCCAAGAAAATACTCGTTTTATTATAATAAGCTTTATACTATGAAAGTCTTATTAAAATCCTCCTACAAGAAGTAGCAATAAAAATAATACCTAGTTAATACATATTTACAATGTTTAAGTGTGATTATTGAAAAAATGAAGGATTAGGAATTTTTTTCTTAATTATTTAAGTTGTATAACGATGCGAAGAGAAGGGTTTATAATTTATCAAATATAAATAAACATTTTTGGTGATTCATCAGAAAATTAAATTAAAGTCGATGCATTATTTATGTTACTTTGCTATACCAATGGTACAAGAAATCAATTTGCATCTTTTTATATAGTTTTAAGTATAAATCAAGAAATGTAGAATCTGATTTTCAACTAGGAAATTCCATAATTGGTACAGGAAAGCTATAACTTATTCATTCTAAAAAGGTTTTTTGACCCTTAATAAATGTACTCAATGCATTGATATCTTCTTATCTTATCTTCTTACATATTATGTAACAAAGTCAAACCCGCTGTCTGTTCCCTTAGATCTTTTAAACTACAAAACGGATTTTAATGCAACTTTCAGCAATTGATAGAGTGATTCAAGAGGAAGGTTTTCAGGTATAATATATGCAATTTATAGTAGAAAAATCGGGAAATTCAAAGATTTGTAATGTGATGTCTTAAACAACATATTTTTGTGCGCTTACATTGCAAACGCTGCCTAAACCTTACGAGATAGATCAAACTAACATGCGGCGAAATTGTGTATCTTAACAAGATTGATGAAAAAGTCCGCGACGGTATATGTCTATCTCCTAAGGATAACCCACAGGAACCATTCTTATCTTTTACATATTACAAAAAAATTTTTGGTTATTTACCAAGCTATTTCAAACAATACAGCATTATTCCTTATCCAATTAAATACTTTAGATACGTTGTGGCTTTCATGTAGATCAAAATTTGCTTTTACAGCATATCATCAAAATGAATATCTTGGACGATATCAAAGTTTTTAAAAAAACGTTGGCAGAGCGACTGGATATTGTACGTCTTACGTAGTGGCTGTTTTATTGTTAATTTTCTCTTGTAAATATAAAAAATGTTATGTTGGTCATTATTTAGAACAAAAACTCGAAAAATTCTACACCAATTAGGTATGTAAGGTACATGTACTCTTAAAAGAGTACGATTGTTCACCCTACATAGGATAGCATAACAACTGAACTCTGCAGGAACCGTGTATTTTCGGTAAGTTTTGTTAAGGTTCGTAAAATAGCATTTTAACGCATTTTCCTCAAGAAGGCCTGACCAATTTTACACAGTAACGAAAGAAATATCTACAAAGTTGAAATTAAAAAAATTGACAAAGCTTACTGGAAAATAAATATTATGAATTTCAATTCACACCGGATAAAATTAATATTGATTTTTTAAAAATTTATTTGAATTTCTTTATTGTTCATTGTCAAAGATATAAATTAGAAATAAACCTATACTAAATTTTAAAATAATTAACAATTACGTAACGAAACTTATTTTAATGAATTTTTGTTAAAGATATCTCAGATCTTAACGAATTAAATATTATTTATCCAAAAAAAAGGCACTGTTGCTGTATGATTGCTACGAATCTATTCTACTAAAATAGCTGAACGGTTATAAATGGCGTTTAGAATAAAAAATTTTCAAGTTTAAAGGAACATTTTATATTTAAAATTGTAATGAACCTGAAAGATAGCTAATATCTCTTCCTAGAAAAGTAGTTTTAAGGATTTTGATGAACTTACTTACTTTGAATCTAAAGTCTGAAAGTATCTATCATATTTTTTTTTCTGGAAAATAGATTAATTTTTAAATTTCGTTGTGAAGGTAGGGTATCAATTAATCAATCAATTAGATACTCTAAGCAAAGCGAGCGGGTATCAGCTAGTGAACTATAAAGTGCACTTTTATTGATAAGTGGATCTGAAATTTCAGTTGAAAAAAAGTGAAACTCGTGTCAAATTTTTAAACGCAAAATTTTCCAGTTCTAAAATTTCAATTTTCCGAAAACGCTTCAGCGATTTTCAAAAAGATTGAAGGATGCTCTCGTATTTGATCTCAGTCTTCAAAAATACACCAAAAACCATATTCGTCTGTGAATTTCATGCAATGCGAGATTTCCGTCAATTTCCTTTAGTTTTCCAGTAGTTTTTGGATTCGTGCTCAGGTTAAAAAAAATGTTTTTAGGTAAATTTTAATATTTTAAATACAAATTAAAAGAAATATCAGATCGTTAATCATTATAATTATTTAATTAGAAATCTAACACCAAAGTTATTAATTAACAAGCTGATAATTAAAATTAAATTAATAGGTTTGCGTCGAAACGAACCAAGTTCTTATCATTCCTCAAATATTGATCAATTTTTAATTTTTATAGCTCTTTTAAGTACTGTAAAGCCAGCTATTTGGCTATGACGGAAATAAATTTCATTGATATTAAAACTTGAAAATGTAAACGCATTGCCCAATAAAACGAAAAGATCATTGTCGTTACACAATCGTATTATAATTAGATACATTTCGGAGAAAATAAATAATAACATGATAAAATCAAAAACATAAGAAAATGAGAAACTGATGTCGAAAGAAACTTTTAAATAAAATTGGACGATTTATATCATTAGTATTTCAAAGTTCAAAGTTGAGTTGATTCATTTTAATTAGTAGAAGCAAATTCATTTATATATTAAAAAACTTAAATACAATGCATTTAACTTTATATATTAAATTAAAAATTTTTAATTACCTACGTCATATTTAAAAAAAATAATATCATTAAAAGTTGAAAATTTGTTAAAAATCATGGAAATTAAATTAAAGTTGAGTGAAAAGATTTTGTCATTGTTTCAATTTAATTCGATCAAATTTTTTTCCCAGCAGAACTGATTAAAGAAAGTTTTCAATAAGACAAATTTCAACCTTGTTATTCAATTTATATTATATACCCTTAACCAGTACTATCCTTTATTTCAAAATCGAAAATATCACATTATTATCAACTGAGTGAACAACGTCTATCCTAGAAAAAGCAATTTGAGGATGAAGTCTTGTGGAAATGCGGGCTTATTTCACCATTCGTATCTAAATGAGATCATGAGTCTGCAAATCAATTACCGAAACGAAAAGTTTCCCATGAGTTTAGTTAGGAAAAAAAAGGTTACAAGAAATTTTTTTTTTATAAAAATATGATACATTTCTCTTCGATGATCTTCTTCATTTGTAAACAATAAAAGTCGTTAGCAGAAATAATCACACGCCTCAAATCATAAAACTGATGTACCTTTACGTGTGTATTAGAAATCTTTATTGGTGAGAGCACTTGAGAATTTATGAAAACGAAAAATAAAAAGTTATAACAACGATTCTTTAAATACTGAAAACATAATTAATATCCTTGGGAGAATTTCTCCTTGTATCGATATTTTATCGTTCTGCTTACGTTTTATTTTTTTAATCAATACAAATTTAGCAGAAAATTTTAACTAAAAAAGTAAAAGATTTAATGAAGAATTAAGTGTCTTTTCAAGAATGGTGTAATTTATTTTTTTATTGTACATAAATAGAAAATATTTCAAATTGTCAGTAGATGATTCTCTTCATTTAGAAAGAAAGTGATTTATTTGTTTCGGTGGGAAAATTTGATTAATTGTCAAACGAAAATGCCATGTATTATATGTTAGTAGTTTTTGTTAACAGATATTGAACATATTTTTTAAAATTTTTTTTTAAATCAAAAATGTTGTGTTCATTTGATACATTTAAGAAATGGAAATAACGATGTTACCTCATCCTCTTTCTTAACTAAGGGTTTTTCATGCCGAGACTGAAATATTTAAGATCAAATTTTGCGTCTTAGTGGAACTTGAATCTCATTTACAAGGGAAAAATCAATGTGTTCTTACTTGCAGGGCTTATAAAAAACTAAACAACTGTTTAACTAAGTATATGTAACTTAGCTTTAAGAATTTAAGGAATTGAAAAATTTCAAATTTGAATTTGCTTTAAGAAAATACTTGAAATCAAGCCACTTACTTAAAATTCAGTTCAAATCCTAAATCTCAGCTTTCACGCTTATTTAAGGAGCTATATACAATTTTAATTTTTCAAAATATCGTGTTATTTTAATATCATTTTTGTAATGTGAATATAACGAAAAGAGCAAATTCACAAAATTTCAAGTCAATCCGGCGGTTAATTTCAAAGTAACCGGGAAATTTTTAAAAACCATTTTTTAAGAACCAAAAGTCGGTGACCAAAATTTCTCAGAAACGGAAGAACTGGTCACTCTCTGACTCTTAAACTAAAAATACCAATAACTAACTTTTTACAACCTTTTTAACCTTTTTACAAATGAACATTAATATTTATTTCCTTGGCTGGCACCAATAGGGTACATGACAATTTTTTTTAACCTGGTTATTATTGTTCGTATGCACTCACAACAGCCCAAAAGTGCAATATTTTTTTAAAAATGAAGTTAATTTCCTAAAATTTTCCATTTTCCTATATACAATTTTATATTCGCGCCAAAACGCCGATAAATGACATGGCGGCTTCTGTGACGTCAGGGCGTGGTAAATATAGCCACACGCTCTCTGTCATATGTCACAACAAAGCGACAAGTTTGATAAGTTGGGTAGCCAACAAATCTTACTGAACACAAAATAGAGACGCGAACTGATGGTTTGTAGCTGTCAGTGGGTTCGGTCGTTTCAATTGACAGAGCCGACTGGAACCGACAGAGCGCCGACGTCACGAGCTCTGATTTGCGTTTAGTATCACGTGACAAATGTTTGAATTTTAAGACTTTTATTTTATTAATTTAAATAATAAAACTTTCAATATTACTTCAATAAGCGTGATTTTCTTAATCCTTACACGTAAATCTACCATCTAAATAACAAATTTTGTTAACTCTTTCTTACTGTCATGTACCCTATTCCAACAATAACAATAGTTGTACATTATATGATCCTAATAATTTTTAAATCGTAGACACTGCAAGGATACGCAATTATTTTTTTACTTATTAGTGCATTTTTTTTAAAGATTTTGTATTTATTTTGGAGTTGGTTTTTCATTTTGATATAATTTTTATTTATTTTTCGATTTTTAGTGATCCGAAGATTTTATTTCTTTGAATATGGGTAAACCTACCAAACGCGCTGCTCATACGAGGCAGTGTCGTTAAATGTTAAAAGTTACTCCTTCATCCCTTTCGCTCTTAAGGGTTGAAATTTTTTGCTTTTTAATGTAATGAAAAAACTAAGTGAAATACTCTTTTCGAAAGAAAAAAAAAACATCAAAATTCGATGAATCAGTTTAATGTCATTATTTTATCCCCTATTTACATCCTAAGGGGGTGGATTTTTTTCTTCAAATCGAGAGTTGAACAATTTAAAGGTACGATGTACGTAGTAACAATAAAGTTATCAAAATCGAGTTAGTCAGAAAAAATTTATAATATTATTCCATCCATAATTTTTAACCCCTTAAAAATAGAGTTTTTTTTTTTTATAAAAATGGAAATGAGATTAATTTAAAATTATGGTCTCCAAAAAAAAAAAACAAAAATTCAAAATCGAGTTATTCAATAAGAACTTAATATTTCATCCCATAGTTTTCAACCTTTTAGAAGTGAATGATTTCCTTCAAATTAAAATGGGACCACACGAAAATCACCAGCATTTAAATAAAAAAATAATCATCCAAATCGGTTCACCCAGTGAAAAGTTCTGAGGCAACAACCATTAAAAAAATACAATCGAATTGAGAACCTTTTTTTTGAAGTAGGTTAATAAATTCAAATTTTCTTAGGAAAATTCTGTAAAAATAGTTTTTTTTTGAGCCTATATTTAATCTATAAGAGTTATCATTTATGTTATAATTTGTTGTCTTTCTTTTTAAATTTTCCCAAATTTTGAGAACTTACTTGCATATAGTAATACATTTGTTTAGCCTCTATAAGTGAGAAAACCTTTGCTTTACCTTTGTTACCAAGAACTAAATTCACTTAAGATAATAAATTATCCAAAAAAGTAGAATAACTTGCATTTTCTTTTTTTTTCGTAATTTCTTATATCAGTTTCAGTACCTACCAGAAAAATCTATTATAATAATCTCTTACTAAGCTTTTAATATAATTGTTATTAAACCATTTCATACAAAAATAATTATTTTTTATTCGTAACTTTATTTAAAAATCCAATAAAAATATGCTTAAAAGCTTGGCTTGAATTGAATTGAAATTCTTCCAATTAAGTTAAATCAAGTATTCCAAACAATTGTATGTCTTGAGATGAGTGTACTTGGTGATATTCTGGAGTCTAGACGAAAGGTTATCTCACGAGAAAGGTGTCTCAGGTGCATCTCATCTGCTTCGTTGATCTTTTAGCAAACAGTCTATATTTTTTTAATCAGTTAATAATCACTTTTAGGGGTAGAAATATACTCTCAAAGTTATCCTTTAGAACTGCATTTTTTATTAACTTGTTTAGGAGTTATATGCATCAAAAATTAAACGATGGCTGTTTTTACTAGTTTTTCCCCACCACTTTCTATTGTATTGCAACCAAATCAAAGACATTTGGATTGAAAATGCATAGTATATATTTTCCTGAGTGATGGATACAAATAAAAAAAAGTGAATTTCGAAAGTGAATCTGAGTGATTTGAAGCTGGTAATGTTTGAAAATCATTCAAAAAACTCAGTTTCTTCTCCACCATTTTCTCCCAACACATAATATAATTGCTCCACTTTGTCCAAAACGAGAAGAAAACCGCTTAATTCGAGTCAGAGATGACGAGACAACAAAGATAAAACGAAATTAAATTAAACAGAATTAGTCAATATTAGAAAGAGAAATGGTGCATGTTACGTGAATGGAAAAGAAATGATTCAAGTGTGTAGTGTGATGTGGTAACGAGAGAAGGTAAAGGTAAAGATCAGTTAATGTGAAGACTTGGTTCGATCAACAGCAAACACTTGCAAGCGGTGCTCTTGGAATTTTTCGCTTTTGCAGTGTGAACAAAAATATAAGTGCGAAATTTTATTATTTTCTAAATTTGCCATTTGATGTGTAAGTTTTTTTATTTTTTTTTTTATTTCTCTAATTAATTAGTTTTAAGGTTTTTGGATTGTTTCGTTTATTTTTTAAAATATTTTTTTAACGGATGACTTGCTTTTTTGTCTTCAAACAACGAGAATCATAAATAATGTCAATGTTAATTTCATTAATTATTTTATGCCCTAATTATTTTTTAATAATTTTGAAAAAAATTAATTAATCACATTTTTCTTGAAAAATTTATTTAAAAAATTAAGTAAGAAGAAAGTTAAACGATAACATTTGAAATTGAACGACAAAAACGATGCCAAATTATATTCAAATCTAATGACTATAATTATGATTGATGGTAAATCAAATTCGTGATTTCTCTAACTAGGTATTTTAATTAAAAAAAAAAAAAATTGTCTCGATCTATAAATGGAGCTGCACCACATTAATTTCAACGAAAGTAAATTTAATGATTCTTATTATTATTGGGAGATAAAAAGATAATTTGTCGATTGACCACTTTCTTTCGTAAGTTTCAGATAATTGCAACTTAGCAAATCTTTAAATGTACAATTTTCCCATTACATAAAAAAGTTCAAGTTTTTTTTTTGCTCCACGCCCGGTATTTACGTTTCGTACGCGTTGTTATACATAATTCAAACGCTTGAAATTCGTACAAGTCGTAAATTTCTAGTCACGTAAGTACGACGAGAGAAGAAAAAGTTTACACAAATAAATTACAAACCAACCAAAAAGCATGAAGCTTTTTTTCTCTTATAAATAAATCCTCAATGTGCATCGCCACATAATCGTTAGAATAATTTTTGTTCGTCCTACGCTCGGAAAAATCTTAAAATAAACGAGCCAAGAGATATGAATGGGATTAAAAAGCTTTAAATCCTTGTATATATTTTAAAATAATTAAACGTTTGTAATACTATCTAAAAATTACTCTCGGTCTTAATTTTTTTATTTTTATTTCTTTCATTTCAATTGATGGACTTTAGAGAAAGTTTTTGATAACGAATAAACGGAAAAGAATATCATTAAAAAAGTTTCATCTATCAATTGAAATAAGACATTCAAATAAAGCATAGCCATGATTTTGATTAAACATTTATTTTCGAGAACAATCAAATACCAATTTCCTTTATTATTTTTCCGAAACAAATATTTGTGTAATTATCATTTAATCTGGTCGAGTGTAACATTAAGAGTTATGAAACAATTCGATACTCTCTTTCTTATGCGGAGAAATTTGACTTGATTTTAGAAAATTTCCATGTAGATATTTGTACGGCCGTTTGGCACGGGATTGATTATGTTTTACACGTCGATGAAATGAAAATGAACAGAACATGTTTCAGTATGATAACTGATGATTACGAATATAATTTACAAGTAAGTGGTGGAGTTACGCGACCGGAAATAGGAAACAGGTTTTTTGCATTTTTAATTTCCAGAATGGTAGTCATTTTCTTTAATTGGAAATTAATGGTGTGTTTCGCTAACGCGGTTTATTCGTAAAAATTGTAATTTTGCAGGCTTTTGAATAGGAAATAAACGGGAATTCGCATATATTATCGTTTATATAAAACTGGCTGCTACTCACCCGCATCACTAAGTGTAGCTTAATTAAGCTGAATCAACTGGTTTTTTAATACTTATATATAATAATATATAAAAACTTTACTTTTAATTCAATGGGATATTCAACACTAAGTTGTTCCTATATGTGTAAAATATGTGAACATATCATATAAAATCTGGATGTTTTATATAAAGAATTGAGCTTAGTATTCCATCAATTCAATACTTGATTTGATAAGTAAATATTTATAGTTGACTTGAATTTGAATTATTTTCAGTTAAATTTAAGTCAATAGCTTGAAAATCGATCAAAGAAGCTTCAAAATGAAATCCAGCAGTACATCTCTAAAAAATTCAATTAAAATATGTTCAAGACCAATGAAGTTTTTCGCTAAAAATTAATCTTTGTGTTATCAAGACAAAATACATTTTTATGTTAAACTAGCTTATACCCGCCCGCTTCGCTGAGTGTATCTAAATTAATCTGATTAAATAATAGAAAATTTTACCCAAAATAAGAAATTAAGCTATTTTTACAAAAAAAGATAATTAGATATTTCTAGACCTTTATTTCATAGAAAGTTCATGAAAATCTGTTAAACTACGTTTCTAGGAACAGATATAAGCTATCTTTTAGGTAGGATCTTTACGTTTTTTTTGAATATTGTAAAATATTCAGAAAATGTTAAGCCTTGAGAGCCTTTCACACCAAATGTCATATGAAATCATTTATTAATTTTAGTAGAATGGATTAGTAGCTATCCTTTAAGAAGTGTACTTTTTTTAAGCATCAATAATATTTAATGTGTTATCTTAAGATCTGAGGTATCAGCTTTGGTTGCCTTAGGTTCATTGTTCTAGAATATAGTATTAAGTTCATTATGTCTTATCGGCAAGTCTGCTATTTCCCGAGGTCCAAGATTAGACAACGAATTCTTATATATTTTGCTAAAATAAATTGAAAATTAGGAATATAGTTTCTATAATATGGTTTCTAGGAATTTAACCTATCGATATACTTCTATCATGGTTATAATTTTGAAATTTACGAACATTAATTTATAAGAATAACAAATTACATAGTTTCAAATCATGTCGTCTTTACGATATGTTAGTATATGTACATTGTATCACAACTGCCTGCCGATGTATGTTTTTCGTTGCGCAGTTTTTAAAGTTTTTATTTTTTGCTCATAAATCAACATTTTTTTGGAATAAAAAGCATTTTAAAGCACTTTTTGTAATATTTACTACTTGTTGTGAAAATCTCGTCCAAATCGGATCAGCCGTTTTCAAATTTGCCGAGAACAAACAAACAGACAGGGAAAACTATTCGAAATAAAAAGTAGCCTATAATGTAAGTTACAATATTTAATAACTTTTTGTGGAAATTCCATTGAAATCGGCTCAGCTGTTTTCAAGTTTACCCTTGACAAACCTTGTTATTACCCTGTTTTTTTGAGGAAAATTACAATGTAAATGGCATTTATTTTTTTGTATTAAATATATAAAAATGTAGGCAATAAAGAGATTCAACAATACACCTTAAATTTTTTAGATAAGATAAAATCTCAGCTGGGAAAAATTATTCCGTTTTTCGTTCTCTCGCGCAGGAGAGACGGAACGTTTTTATTATATAGGTATGCAGGTAGTAAAAATCTTCAATCTTATTATTGGTTTAGATTTCAAAAGTTTTCTTTAACTTTGAGGTAACAGTTTTTTTTCTATCAAACCAAATAACAAGATAATATAACAGGTGTCTGTAACCCTGTATTTTTTTTGGTATACAAAGTCGCCTATTTCATCTACAAGTGCCTATAATACCTTGATGCAAAAATAGACCTTTAAACCGTTGATGCGTTTTCAAGTTATAAAGGCACAAGAAGACTGAGTTTCCTTTATAATAAAGTAGCTGAAACCCGCCTGTTTTACTAAGAGTATCCAAATAGAACTAAATAAGCCTATGAATCTTTTAACGACTTGCTTTTCTTAAAATTTTTTAACAGATAAAAGCCATCCCATTTTCAACTATCCTTCAAGACCCGTGCAATTTTCCAGAATTATACATAAAAAACTCCTGGACTTAAAACTAAGACTTGTTGATCAAATTTAGTCAAATGCATATGCTTCGGAAGCGTATATTTTCCAAGATCAAAAGTATGCAACGTATTATTTTAATAACATCATAATAGACATCATTGGTCATGATGATAAAGGGACAAAATATCCTAAGACCCGTAGAACGATAAAAAAATCTTAATGCGTTTACAACAATTATGTTCACTGTTTTTATTTTTTCTTCACTCCACTAACTTTGAAGCGTTTGAGCGCCTCTGATCCACCTCTTAAGAAAGGTTTACGTGCATGCGAACGAAAATAATGACGTCATTGATAACGTTTGACTTAACATAACTTGACTGTGGTTGTCATAAATAAACGGCTGATTTTTTCACTTGCTGTTTAACTGTATTTAGTGGAACCTAGCCTAAAATTTGTTTTTTGTTCATAGTCAATATTGTGACCTTTCAAATATTTACATTCTGGCTTGAATTTCAAACTACTTGACTTCAATTTGAATTTGCAAATAATTTAATTTAAAAATTAAAATATTTAGCTCAATTCATTGCACAGTTATTTATTTATTAGTTGACTTGATGACTTTTTATGCATCTTGCTAGAATAAAATACTCTATTGCATTCATTAATAAAAATACATGCCAGAAATTTAAACCAATAAAAACTTCAAACTATCTCACAGGAACCACACATTTTTTCAGGGTAAAAATGGGTCCTTTCTTAAGACTTGCATTAGTCTAAACTAATTGTATTTCGCTAAGTTATTTAAATTATATGGATTTGTAAGTATCTCACAAGAATCATGAATTATTCCACATGAAAGAGTTACTTTGCACCCACAGGTCTATAATATGCAAAATTTCACTTCTACTTGTTGATACATTCTGCAGTTATAAAAAACAGATAAAATCGCATTAAAATTCATCACATTCTTTTTGACAAAAAATAAAACAGCAAAAATACAAAGAATTTTATATATAGTGAAGACGAAGTGAAAGGCTTATATAATTAAATATTTTGGAATTATTAACTACACTTGAAGAATATGTGTTCTTTTAGTAAAATTCAACCAAAATTAGAGGTTCACTACTTGGAAAAGTTAGCTTAAAATCAGGTCAAACTCAAGTCAAATATAAGTTTTATATATCAAGTCAAGTAAGGAATTAAATTTGTAAGTCATTTCATATCAAACTCAATTAATGTTTACTTAACTTGGTAAATCCCTAGCCAAAATAAAGCATTAATATTATGTATCAAACCCCGGCTTTTTATCGTTCATAATGATGATGAAATCATAAAAAACAGTAGAGATTTATTATTTGGTTTGATTTTCAAACTATTTGACTTAAAATCAAGTCAAGCTCAAAGAAAATGTAAATGTTTAAATGTCAAGTCAAGCTTAAATTCAAAGCTTAAATATTTAATGCAATTTACCGCACAAAATGTCCAAATACTTGACTTGATGAAGTTTTATTTCTAGACCCCCAACTGTTAGTTTTTCAACCAATTGACAAACATAGACTTATATCATTTACTAGCCGGTCCCCGCCCGCTTCGCTGAGCGTACCTAAATTAATCTGATTGAATAATAGAAACTTTCATCCCAAAACAAGAAATTCAGATATTTTAACAAAAACAACAAATATATATTTCTAGATATTTGATTCATGGAAAGTTCATGAAAAAACGATAAATTACTTTTTCCAGGAAGAGATTTCTTATAGCTATCTAGAAGCGCTATCTTATAGGTTCTATAAGTTTCTATGAATATTATAAAATATCTATACTTGTGTTCCTTAAGTAACAATACAGTTTGAAAATGTTTTCATATATTTAACTGAGTTTTTCAAATTTTTCAATATTTTCAAAAGCTGAGTAAGTAGATTAACTATTGACTGTTTAAATAAAATTTAACATGCTTCTTTCTAAAAATTATAGACATTCGAAATTTAACAATGAAATAATTTTTAATGTTTCCAAACTTTTCATTACCTATTAATTTATCGATGTTATCGGATGTTAAATTATAAATCATATTATGCAGTAAAAATTGTCATTTTTATTTTAACTTTTGTGGAGTAATTGTGTTAAAACGCTATTTCACGAACCTTAATGAAAGCTTTTTTAATAAGTACAATTGTTATGCTATCTTTTGAGAACTTTTCATTATTCTAACATAAGAAATAATCAATATTATTCTCTGACCTCTTAACTACTCTATTGCAAAAAATCATGTCTTTTGCTTTGAGAAAAACAAAAATATATCTATCCCACGGGAGTAGTATATTTTTCCTCGATAAAAAGATATCAGGCCTTCTTGAAGATAATGCGCTAGAAATCTATTTCACAAACTTTAACGAAACTTCTTTTAAATACACGATTCTTGTAGGATACAATTGTCTTGTTATCCTACGGGAAGAGTACAATTATAGGGATTTTGCTCTATGAAAAACAAAAACGTATCTATCCCACGGGGCCCGTACATTTTTCCTAGATAAAAGGTAGACTAATCCTTCTTGACAAAAATTTCTTAAAACGCTTATTCATGAATTTTTACAAAAATCCTTGTAATGAGAAATGAGAACTTTTTCATTTTTATATGTATAGATATTATATATATTATATATTATTATATATAAATATTATACATTATTATATATTCTCTGATATTACTTTCCTATATTAGCCGTTTTCTGATGTAAAGAATTTTATTTTATATTTTTGAACCACGATTACATACCTACATTTTTAAAATCCATAAAACTATTGAAGAATGTTTTTCTAGAAATTGGAATTAATTTAATTTTATTATATTTATAGCTTAAATAGTTCATCGATTTTTAACTATAAATACAAGAAAAGTAAATTTTAATAAATAAAAATGTATCACACAAAATCTGCTCTAAATAATTGAAAAGCTCGAATCCAACAGAAAAATGTTTGTCGAATTTGAATAATATCATGCTGTACACGTTTTATTAAAAAAAAAATCAATTTTAAGCGAAATCCATTTCAATCTTTCGTGTTTCACGAGAATTTTTCAATAAGAGTCGCTATGTCGCTTAAAAGAAATCGAACACCAAGAACGTATAAGTTATGGTACTTATTGTGATTATATTCAATAGTTTGTAACCTTTGATGACAAAACTGTATTTATAATCGGAAGTAAACTGGTTTCAAGTAAAATTTTTATTTTCACACTTACCATCTGTCATGGTATTTATGGATCTCATCTTAATAACATCAATATTTAACGGTGCTTATTTCATGTTAAATATTTTCAATATTATTAAATGAAATTGTTTACTATAAAGAATGACTTATAGATGTAGACTTTCTTTCATTAAAACATCTATAATGAATACCGAAATTGGTCAAGTAAAAAATGTTTCGCTTAATGAAGACAATTTTCATTTAAAATCAAAAAACCATGTCCTTCTAAGGCTTGTAATTTACATCAACCTCACAAAGCTAGCGACTGAAATCGAAAAGAGAAATTTCAAAAGACAACTTGAAACATTAAACGAAAAATTAAAAAAAAAATCAGTTAACAACTGGAATCATTATATAGAGACAATTTACACATTTTGATTTTCGATTACGACATGCACGCTGTAAGTGTAATAGCTCAAAAGACAATTACTTCACGCTGTTGACACACTGATCTTTTGTCATTCTTATATTTCATTATAATTTTTATTTTGATAAAAAATTACGTCACTCAAATTTCACTAGAAACTTAACCGAGAAAATATGTTCGAATTTTTATTTAAATTTTTGATTAAATTTTGCGTGATGATATTTACTAAATGATACGAACTAATTACGAAGACTATAAATTTTAATTAAAAACCACTCGAATAAAATCGTCAAGTCTAATTATATCAATCGTTTTTTTTTTTTTTACTTTTTCTAGTATGACAACATAATCAAGTTTTTCCAACAACATGGATCGTAAATCAGCGTTGATATTATTTCTGTCGTTTATCTGGAGTGCGTCTTGCGAATGGAAACCTCTTCAATTTTTACATGGTGAACATTATCAAGCTAAGCCAATCGAAACGATTACAACCTATCATGGAAACTTCGGTCACAGATCACAACCAATTGGTGTGAATATTAAAAAAAAATCAAGAAACAATTATTGATAATCTTTTTGTAGGACCACTAGAAGATTCAGAGCCAAGGTCTGTTTTCTCATCGGGACCATTGCATCAACCACATGCAGTTGGAAGAAATCCATTTACGTCTTTGGCACAACCAGCTGACGATCATTGCGGAAATTACAAAGTAGGCTTCACCCAGGATTTATATTTCCAATACGTCCAATACAAACACGCCATGCCTGAACTTAAAGAATTCACCTTGTGCATGTGGACTAAATTCTCGAATCATTCCAACGATCATCCGTTATTCTCTTATGCAGGTTAGTAGACTATTATGTCATATTGTTATTATCGGAAGAATAAAAGACCATTAACTATCGAGTGGCGATACTAACAAAGAAGGTATCCCAGATGTTGTCTTCCGGTTTCATGTATTTTAAATTATGCTACCATATTTATTGTTTTCATCGACAGAAAGTTATTCTCAAAAATTTATTTTTTGCATAGTTTATAAGCATGCATCGTTTCCTGTACTTTTCAGGACATTTTGAGTTCAATACCAATTTTTAGCAAATATTTTACTACTTTAGTTCTTATAAAAATTTCTTATAATTTAAGATAGTTTTTAAGATAGCATTCGAAAAATTTGAAATGTAAAAGAAATTGGTCGCTTCTTCATCAAATGTGTCATTTATACATACTATAACCAATAGGTACTAATACTAGTACTTCTTCGATTGGCATAATTTATTTTACACTAACTCACGAAATTAAATGTGTATTAAACTGCAGTGCACAATGCTACTCAAAGCTCAAAGCTTTTGACTTAAATATACGTTAATCAGGATATTTGTTTTTATTAGACTAGAGGCTGACTCCTTGAACTGATTTTCAAGTTACTTGAATTTAATTTGACTTGAAAAATCAAACCAAATTTTAGTTAAATATTAATATATTTTTGACCATATTTTTCCATTGGAAAAAAAGCATTTTAAAGATTTGATATCATCAAAAAATTGCCACATTACCAGGGTCGATAGTTTTTGAACACAAACAAAAATTATAGTAGGATGAAACCCATAAGAAAAAAGAAGAAAATATAACAAAAATAAAAGGAAAAATACATTACGGTCGAATGAAGTCGGAAAATGGTTAGGGGGGGGTAATAGTAAAAAATAATTATCTCGATTTCTGACAAAACTACAAGTCCTATGGAAAAAATTAAATCAAAAAGTTGTAAGGAGTAAGAAGATCTACAGCTTTTGTGCTAACACCTTTTGAAGTTATACTTCTTAAGGTGCGTTATGAAAAAATGATGAGAGTGAAATTTATAGATGGGCGGCCATCTAGAGACAAAAATTAAGAAAATTAAGTTAGCCGCAAAACCACTGGGTTTCTTGGCGCGCGTAATTTGAATTAATGTTGTATTTATTTACTTATTTATTAATTTTTATATTTAAATTAAATATATATATATATATATATATATATACAAATGACACGTATTGTTAATAAATAGGTTATAAATTTTCTCGAATTTTGCAGTAGCTGTTATACCATTTTTCTAATTTAGTGATGAACATGACGTCTCTATTTCATGCATATTCTTAGTTATCACAAAATCTGGGGTTCTGAAATGATTCAACCATCTTAGAATAATAATTTAGTAAAACAAGATAATAATAAGATTAAGACATTTTCTTTGACAAGTAGCTACTTACGTTATTTCGCAATTTCTATGAAGCTTCGTTTTCATGACATACATGAATTGTTAACCAGAAAAATGATTTTGACAAATTTTATAAACGTCTTGCAGCTTTCTTTGGATATTATTTATGAGTACAAACTAAAATCTTATCCTCTTAATTTTATTTCTAATAATTATATCTTTAAATATATATAAATTATTATTATTAAATATTAATTTACAGTTTTTTAAAATAGATTATTTGAATGCAATTAATAAAACCACTTTTTTTCACATAACCTCAAAATCTATGTGAAAAAATCCAATAACCAAGTTTTTGGTACTTTATTTTTATTTTTTACAAAAAAAAAAAATCAAGAAATTTGGTACAAACTTAATTTTTAACGTCCCAAACTGACAGTATTTTATTTGATTTAAAATAGTTATTTTTTTACCTTATTTTGACTTAATATTGAAAAATAACCCTAATTTTTAATCGAAAATTTTCACGTCATAATATCTACTTTTTTAAAAAAGTCGGCGAGCTTTTTATTTGTTGAAATCTCTACTTTCTGATGGTGAAAAAAAGATACTTAAAATATTTTAAAATATTAAATGTTCCCAGAAAATAAAAGCTATAATTAAAGTGTAAATTTTAATAATTTGCTCAAAGTTGTATTTGGACAATGTTGAACAATTTATTAAAATGAATACTTTAATTATTGTATTTTCTGGGAACATTTAACATTGTAGTTTTTAATTTTTTGCACCAGCAGAAAGTAGAGATTTCAACAAACAGAATGCCCACCGACTTTTTTAAAAAAGTAAATATTTTGACGTAAAAATTTTCGATTGAAAATTAGGGTGCTTTTTCAATATTAAAAGTCAAAATAAGGTAAAAAAATAATTATTTTAAATCAAAAAAATTACTCTGTGTTTGGGACACTACAATTACTTACATTTTTACCAAATTTCATGTATTTTTTTTTGTAAATAAAAAAAATATAAACGAAAAACTTTGTTATTGGAATTTTTTACATAAATTTTGAGGTTATGTGAAAAAAGTATCAGCACAAAAGTTGTAGGTCTTTTTACTACCTACAACTTTGCCATTTTACTCCTTTCCATAGCACTTGTAGTTTTGTCGGAAATCGAGATAAACCATTTATACCCTAAAAACCCCCTCTTTTCCACTCCCCGACCACAGATCGACCGTAATTTATATTTCCTTTCATTTTTGGTGTATTCTCTTCCTTTTCTAATGGGTTTCATCCGACTATAATTTGTTTTCACTTTTACCATTTTCAAAGGGTTTAGCTCTCTGGTCTATATTAGATTATAGGGATTAAACAGATCATGTAGCTGGGCATTTTTTAAATTAATTGGCCTTAAAAAATTGACCTGATGGTGAAATTATTCACGAAGTAAATTCTTGACTTGATTTAACATTAAAATATGATATAAAAATTGTTAAGCTCAATTAATTTCAAAAATGTCCAACTACTTGACCTGATGTATCCCTATAATCTAATGAAATATTATTGTGAATGATTTCCAGTCTTTAATATTTAACTTAAGTAGCTTGAAAATCAAGCCAAGTAGCGAATCCTTTGATTAAAATTTGGAATAATTAAATTAATTTAAACTGGTAATTGTCTCATGTCGATTGAATTTAAATCATAAATATTATTTATTTGTTTTTTTTTTAAAAATACTCTTTTTGACAGGGCAATGTAAATATTAAAATTAATACTTGAATCTAGAATTCTATTACTTGACTGGGCTTAAAATCAAGTTTAAATTCAAATAAAATGTTTTGGTTTTAAAATCATTATATCAGGCTCATATCATTTCATTACATAGCTAAGCATTCAAGCAAATTTTTATTTTTCGAACCGTTATTTTTTAAAAATATGCTCATTAAAGTGAAATTCTTTGTAAGTCACACAAAAAATATTCCATAGCTCTTTTGTATAAACTCAACGCTAAGATAAATGAACGAGAGAAATATATTCAAATGAATTTTTTTCTACTTCTTCCTATTTATTTGTGACTTTTTTTTCCCCGGCAGTCAATATGTGAGTGACACATCCACATCTGTTTCATCAATAAAGAATCAGATTTGGCCGAACAATTGTTACTTTCGCCCAATAACAATGCATTCTTCCGGTAAAGCGAAAATCACTTTCGCCCTAATTAAATATGCACACAACAATAACCCGATTAATTGCACTTCGTATCAATGAATCGAGTCACAAAGCGAGAAAAAAAAAATTTTGTAATCCATCATTAAATCAATTCTTTCTTATTGGTGCATTCTTCTAGAAAATTACACATTTACACATTAATGTAAAAACTGCAATAATCTATACGATTCAAATTAATTATTTAGTTTTTATATAAAAATTTAACTTTCTAGAATTAAAATTTGTTTTGTTTGCAGTGGAAGGCCAGCCAAGAGCGATTCTTGCTTGGGTCTCCAACACAGAGAGGTCTAGTTATTTTACGATGGCCGTCGCTGGACATACATTTTTCAGATTAAATTATCCAATTCGTTTGAATAAATGGTATCATAGTTGTCACAGTTGGAACGGACGAACAGGAGAATGGCAATTATGGGTGAATGCCGAACGCGTTGGTCGTGGTTTTCACAATCGAGTAATTCAGAACGTTTATTTATTTCCTTTCAACATTGAAATTATTGCATTTCTGTTTGTTTTAGTTGGTAGGACATACGATTCCGGCTGGAGGCGTTGCAATTACAGGACAGGAACAACGTCAAGTAGGAGGAGGATTTTTGGAAGGTGACGAAGCTCCGAAAGGTAAAGAAATTAAGCTATTTAATCTCCCTTTTTAACAGTGAATTGATTTAGGAGCTGGAGGAATGTTGGGAGAGATTACAATGGTGCAGTTGTACAGCGTAGCGCTGACAGCCGGAAAAGCTCACAAGGACCATAAACATCACCATGCTCATAAATTCCATCACGAAGGTGTTTCCACAACGACGACAACACCACGTCCACCTGCACCCCCGAATCAACCCCAACATCCCTTACTCACCGGAGGACAAATAAATCCGATGTTGGCCTTAAACTTTGCAGGAGGCCAACCCACCCAACCACCTCAACCCCAATTAATCAGTAGCCAATTTAATGGACAACCTTTGAACTCGCAACTATTGAACGGCCAGTTTCTAGGCCGCTTGGTTAGTGAGCAATTATTAACCAATGCACAACAAAACGTCAACAATAACAACGGAGGAATTACGAACGCGATACAAGTTCAACAGTTTCCGGTTAATGCCCCTCGTCGCCCGAACCCGGTCTTAACCGGTGGACTTGTTCATCCTCAATTAGTGAATCCAGCCAACGTTCAATTTATCGACAGTCCAACAACAAGACAACAGTACTTATTTAAACGTGACAGCACCCATTCGAAGAAAGTCAAGCGTGGCTTAGGGGAGCATGGCTCGATTCCAGAAAAAACATCTGAATCTGCATTACCCGAAAATAAACATAGTAAACGAGGTTTGGTTTTGGTGGGAGACGCGATTTATGAAGACTCGGCGCTGGCTAATGCCGGTATTGATGTGTCGCTTTTGGATGGCTTGGCTGTTATTGGAGAAAATCAACCGGTTTTACAGGAGCAAAAAGAACGTGACGAACGTGAGCCAGCCGAAGCTGAAGTCAAAGCTGTGATGAACATTTGCACTGGGTGCGATGAAGAACCATTCGAAAAAGCTCTCGTATTCGGTTGGAGAACCGTATCGAAAAAACTTTACTCAGGTGCATTCTATGCACCGGCAATACCCGAATGTAAAGCCTTTTAACGTAAAAGGGACATATTTAAGATATTTTGTACATTTTTTTTTATAGATTAGCATTAATGTTGTTACCTTATCTTGTCATAGACGTAAAACCTTTGAAAACTATTTTCCCATCAACATTGAAAAAGAAGATACGATGCCATTATTTTTTAAGATTTTTTGACCTACTTGTATAATTTTTATTGTTTAAAAAATAAGTTTGTAATAAAAAAATCTTTTGAAACATACCTTGCTTTTGTGAATATGTTGATGCTGATATTCCGAATCGAATTCGGGTTCAGAAAAATAGCTTTGGTCCTCGAAATGTCCAACTCCACCCGCAATGCCTTGACCTGCACCAGGAAGACCACCAGTCACGTCGGCTGACTCGAATAATCTCAACACTGAGCGATCTCGAATGTCTCGTAAATGAGACCTGAGACAAGTAAAAACAAGAAAAAAAAATCAATTAAAACAAGCATGACATAGTCAAAAGAAACACAAAGAGTTGCAACGTTTTAAAAAGGATGTGAAGCGTATTGTTGGAAGATAACGACCAAGGCAATATTCTACAGTTTAATTTTCTTTTCAGTCAACATTCTATTTAAATATCAGTACTGTAAATATTTTTTATCTTGAAAAATGAGAAATAAGCATAAACATTACCTGAGATCTTCCAGTTCATAAAACATGTCCTTAGACGAATCGTGAATATAAATTTTCACCAAAGGTGAATCTAAATATTCCATCGTAAGTTGTTTCGGAAATGATCGTACAAATAACGCTTTTACAGTGTCTATCGAAGTGATTTCGTTCGGGAGCAAAGCTCGTTTTGTTTCATTTCTATATTGAAGAAAGACAAGTCCTGAAAATCGATTTTTATTATAGGGTTTTACAATGAAACACTGCATTATTTGTCTGTTATTATCGCTTACCAAGAGGACGCTCTAAAGTTTTGCTTGGCGTACGAACGACCGGCAAAGAGCTTCGTTGTTTACCTCCACGTCTAAATCCGGTTGAACTCGTCTCCACCTCTGACATAATTCCGGGATCATCATCAAAGAGCATGGCAGATGACGGAGGCGGATAGCCACGAGGAAGTGAACCCTTATTACAACAAAAAAAGATCAATTATTAAACATATTAAAATATGAACAATTTTTAATACTATCATAAGATTTTATATACCTGAAACTTTCGATTCAATTTTGAACTTGGTTCAAATTTAATTTTTATGTTAAGAGGTAAATTTTTGTTAAGTGCAACTCGATTCTCTGTTAACTGAGCACGAAATCTTTTTTCATTATTTTTGGTATAATACGTCGTTATTTGATTTTTATCAATTAAACTGTTAAACATTTTCGATAAAAAATTTTACTAGGAAATAATTTCCAACAGATATTTTGATACGTTTCCGAAACGAACTAAAACTGTAAATGTGGAAATGAATGTTGATATAGCTTTAATAAAAAAAGTTAATTGAAGGATGGACCGCCTACTCAATAATTAACGCATCATCTACGAAATTAATCAGAATATTACGGTGATGACATCATATTTGTACCACGATAATTTTACTTGATGAAAATATTTTTAACGTCACTATCGTCATATACATTTCGATTATACTTGCATAATATTACAGTTTATTAACATATTTTGTAAATCTCACATTGGTTGTGTACATTAACAAATGCATAATGAGACGATAATTGAATGCAAAAATGCATAAATTTTGTCTAGATAACTTATTCCATATTATATTTTACATTATATTGTCGTCCTGCAGAACATGTTAATTCAGTGAATTTAGGTTTTAGAGAAATACACAATCTGCAATCTTCAAAGAAGCAATCCAACGATAAAATGTGTTCTGGTTAAACGAATAAGGTTCTTTCCCTGGTCCCCTTCTCCAATTTCTTGTATTTTATTTTTCATCGAAACCTATGCAAACCATTTCTTTAAATCGAAGGAACCATTCGGGCTTGTAGAACCCACAGACAACCACACCCACAAAATTTACCTAAATTCATTTCTGTAGATTTTTGCATACTTGCAGTTTTGAAATGGAATATTTTTACGATTGGTTTATATCAAAAACAAACAAAAAGTTATTGTGTGGTTTTACGAAAACCACGATGCAAGTGAAACTTTTTTTCGTATTGTATAAGCATTTAAGTAGGCAACTGAAAATTTTCGGAAAATTCTTCTTTAGGTTTTACAGGTTTTCTAGGATTTTAAAGGTTTTGCATCTAACTCCAACTGCTAACTCCATTTGCTACGCCTTTGGCACAATTATTTTACTACTTGCAACTAATTTTGAATTTTCATTATTGATATTAATACTCGAATGTTATTTTCATTATTGCATTTGTTGATTATTGTTAAAACGATCATCTGCCTGTTGTTATCTATTGTAAAGTTACTTCAAGAATAACTAGCATGTTCAATGATTGTTAAATAAAGTTTTTTGTGGCGAAGAAATTGCTTCTGGACGAAAGAGCTACACACTAACACAAACATCATACTAAACAACCTATCGCTCTGATATACATAAACATATGCACCAGCAGAAAGTTCTAATAATTTTAATAAATTCACTTCATAAAAATTAAATCAACTTACCAGGAGCCTTTATCCTGTCTCTATAAGCACGAACTCTGTCGGCAGTCTTTCTCTTAAAGCGTAAAATTAATTCACCGTCGGATATTTTTGCAAAAGTCTAACTAGCTGTATCTTTGTCAATCATAATCAAGTGAACAACAACATTTACATCAATACACTGATCAAAACACACAAATACCAATGCAAATATGATTGACAATTAATGACTACTTATAATATACGAAAACGTTGTGATGGAGAGGAAAATAGCAATTCAGCAATATAACTCGCGCAACAATCCTGGTAAAACGAAATGCTATATAGCTAACAATGTGTATATAAGCTTTGCCGAACACTTGCTGATTCCTTGCCGAGAATGTAACACACATTTAGCGACATGCTAAAGACAGGCTAAAAAATTTGAGACAATACGTAAAAAGTTTCATTTTAAAAATGACGATGGCGTAATCGAATAATATTCTTGTATTGTAAATATATCGTTACCAGTTCAAAACATTTTAGGCTTCTTAAAAATTTTAAAACAAAAAGTGTAACTAAAATAAGGTTATAAAATACTAGCTGATACCCACTCGCTTCGCTGAGCGTATCATAATTAATATGAATAAAAAAAAAACTTTACCCAAAATAAGAAATTCAGCTCTTTTAACAAAAAAAGATAATTGGATATTTCTAGAACTTTGTTTCATAGGAAGTTCATAAAACTCCTCTTCCAGGAATAGATATAAGCTATCTTATAGGTAGGATCTTGAGAACCTTTCACACCAAATGTCCTATAAAATCATTTATTAATTTTAGTAGAATGGATTAGTAGCTATCCTTTAGAAAGCGTACCTTTTTTAGGATCAATAATATTTAATGTGTTATCTTAAGATCTGAGGTATTAAGTTTGGTTGTTATAGGTTCACTATTCTAAGATATAGTATTAGGTCCATTATATCTTATCGGCAAGTCTGCTATTTTCCGAGGTCCAAGATTAGACAACAAATTCTTATATATCTTGCTAAAATAAATTGAAAATTAAGAATATAGTTTTTTGGTAAAAAAACAACGCGATGGTCACATCTAAGTTGCTATTTTCTCTTGAAAAATAAGTTGGGCTGGATTTCATTTTGTTCCGGGGGCTCTGCCTAACGGCTTCACCTCTCTTAATCAAACTCCTAATTGGGATCACTAAAGTCAAACTGTCTGTTTTTGTTATTTATTCTTACGGGTGTCATTTTGGAACTAAGATATTTATTTTTATGAATGAAATCATATTTACTGCAGAGGATTTCCTTCTCCTCCTTCGATAATTTGAACGTTTACTCAGCTGAACTATTGATAATATATTAACTACTTACTAGTAAATTCACAATAGAGTTATGGTTTCTAGGAATTTAACCTATCGCTATACTTCTATCATGGTTATAATTTTCAAATTTGCGAACATTAATTATCGTCTCTGCGATATGATATGTATACATGTACATTGTATCACAGCTGCCTGCCAATGTATGTTTTTCATTGCGCAGTTCTTATAGTTTTTATTTTTTTGCTCAGAAGATCAACATTTTTTCGAAATAAAAAGTACTTAAAGCACTTTTTGTAATATTTACTACTTGTAGTGAAAATCTCGTCCAAATCGGACCAGCCGTTTTCAAGTTTGCCAAGAACAAACAAACAGACAGGGAAAACTATTCGAAATAAAAAGTATCCTATAATGTACGTAACAATATTTAATAACTTTTTGTGAAAATTCCATTAAAATCGGCTCAGCTGTTTTAAAGTTTACCCTGGACAAACCCTGTTATTACCCTGTTTTTTTGGGGAAAATTACAATGTAAATGGCATTTATTTTTTTGTATTAAATATATGAAAATGTAGGCAATAAAGAGTATTCAACAAAACACCTTAAGTTTTTTAGATTAGATAAAAATCTTAGCTGGGAAAAATGATTCCGTTTTTCGTTCTCTCGCGCAGGAGAGATGGATCGTTTTTATTATATAGGTATTCAAGTAGTAAAAATCTTCAATATTATTATTGGTATAGATTTATACTGTAAAGCCTGTAGTTCTCAAACTTATAAATTTTTGGAGCCCCTAACATAATAGAATGTTTTCTGACTCCCCCCCCCCCTCAAACCAAACATTAGTCAGCCAAAAAAAGAAAGCCATTGATTTCTGTCACTCAATATATTTACCCTATTGTTTAAAATAGTGATAACTATTAAGTTACTACTAACAAGATAATAGAAACGATGCTGATTAGATCTTATTTTGAACTACTTAATGGTTACTCGTCTCTTTTTTCACGAAAAATTTAATAAAAGAAATTTAAATTTAAAAAAAACAAAAATTTAATAAAAAACAAAAGTAGAGTTTGGTTACATTTACATAAGGACTGATAAAAATTTGAGAAAATCAGTAGCTTTGAATCGTTGCAAAGCTTTCGACTTCATCATTGAGCCACTTAGGGGTGGAATTTCAAAAAATTTTTCATTTTATTTTCATTTATTTCTTCAATGGTTTAACCTTCAGTGTGCCTGTATTGATGCAATGATTGTATTCAAATTTTTACGTATTTTTGTGTCGTAAAAAAGGTACCATTATGAAAAAAACTACAAGTATACGAAAACTGCCATAATGTAATCTTTGGAGGAAACGATAAGGGTCTATTTCAATCTTAAACATTTTTTCTCTGTCGAAAAAAATTGGTCCAGTTAATTTCGAAAGACAGTTACATATCTTAAAATGAAAGAAATTGAAGAGGGGAACAGAATATCTTCTTGGAAAAGTCATATTTCTAATCTCCCAATTTTCGAATGTTTTTCCTAATCGTTTAGATAGATTCAGTATTATGAAAATAATGACGTAAAATTATTTTTGACACCATGTATATTCAAAAATTTTCAAAATTGCTCGCAAATTCTTGAGAAAAGTGACACGCATAGTTTTAACTTTAAAATTCGAACAAAAAAAATACCTCTAAGTCCATGGTTCTAGCCAGAATTCCACCTTGTGGTCCACCAGGACCATAAAGATGTTGATCTCCGGAGAGCGTATGACGTCGAGGGTCTTCCCGACGTGCAGATCGACTTCGACTACTTCTTACATCACCGTCGGCACTTCCACCCAGTCCTCCTGAAATGAAAATATCCACATTGAAATTTCAAGAACGTCCCAAACACAAAACCAGTTTAACTCCAACATGAAACTTCTGAACTGACAATCGTCAAGAGCAAAGGAAATTCGGTTTGTTTTCCGTCATAAATTTTTGACCTAGAAAATTTCTATTTATACACGTAATTTCTCATTTATTTCGGTTGCATATTGCTTGAACGATTTAATAATAAAATAGCGTAAGATCCAATTTTAAAATTGGTTCGAGTGGCGTCTATTTTCAGGTTGAACGTGTCGACGCGTCGCGACGACCAATAAACTCTTCATTCTCGACGTTTATCAATACTCGATTTTGATACAAGGCAGACGTTCAACCAACTTATTACATTCCCATCGTATAATTAAATATTTTAACACCAGCTAATCGAGATTTCTCGATAAAATCTCATGATTTCAATCTGTATAGTAAAATCAACGAGCTAATAAACACAAACAGTTCAAACAGTTTCCGCACGTTTTAAATTGAATTTATGCTATAATATTAAATAAATATTCAACATAAATTGAAGGTTTATTAAGCTCGTAATCGCCAATCGGTTGCATCTGGAGATTAGCTCTTGAAAAATGCAATTAAAAGAGCAAAAGGCGATTGAATATTTGCAAACATTTAAGAGTTGGTTAAATGCAGTGAATAAATCTATGTAGGTCAAGAATCCCGACAATAATTTATTATTTTATTGCGGCCAACGTCTAAATTTCATTCACCTCACTTCATAAATAAATCATACTAAATTCTCGACTAATCGATTTTTTCGTTTCGTAACAAGAAATGAGCTTTGGAATAAATTAAAATTGTACTATTCCCGTTGCTTAAGCTTAACGAAGTGATTCGGTCAATCTACAATTGACAAACATATTTTTAAAAAATAAACAAAATGAAACACTGACTTCAAAATAAATAGGTACTTAATCTTAAACAAAATATGCACTAAAAAGTTAAAAAAACAATTGCTTATCCTTGTAGTGTCTACAGCTTACAAATTATTAGAGAGACGAGAATGTAACACGCGACATGCTAAAGACAGGCCAAAAAATTTGAGACGATGTATAAAAAGTTTCACTTTAAAAAATATCGAAATTGGATTAGCCAGGAAAAATGTATAATTTCATCCCTAATTTTTAACTCCTTATGAGTGTTTTTTTTTTTTTATAAAAATGGAAATCAGATTAATTTAAAATTATGTTTTAACAAAAAAAAAAGAACTATCAAAATGAAGCTATCCAATACGAAGTTAATATTTCATCCTTTAGTTTTAAGCCTCTTAGTAGTGAACGATTTCCTTCAAATTAAAATAGGACCACGCGAGAAGCACCAGCCTTTAAATAAAAAAATGGGGTGCGTGTACTTCTGTACGCGCGTGAGAAGTTAAACTTCTTTTGCGTCAATAAAAATTAGTTCTTATTAATTGCGTACAAATAATTAATTAAAATAACATAATAAAAGGACTGGAAAAGGATAGTCAACACAATCAATAAAGTTCAGCTTAAATTTGAAAAATTAAATAAATATTATACGATATGATACGATGGGGTGGACACTTTTAGGAGAGGTGCGGATCTTTTGGATTTTAGTACGGCGCGTTGAACAGAGATGACGGGACAGTGCCCAAATCCGTTTAAGCATTATGGACTTGCGCTGTGATGATAAAATAGACCGATACTAACGCCTCTAAGAACAACGCGCCGTACTAATGACCTTAAAGTAATCTGACGTTTAACGCATTTTTTACAAGTCACCGTTTGTGTAGTAAATTATTTGTATTTTTATGACTATTTAATGGCTGAACTGCTGTGAAAAATTATGTTTTTTTATCTAAGAGAAGCAATGAAAATAAAATCCAAAGAAAGCTGCCAGTCGTTTATAAAATTTGTCAGGATCATTTTTCTGGTTACAATTCATCCATGCAATGAAAATGAAGCTCCATAGAATATTCCAAATAAAGTAAGTAGCTTTTTTTCAAAGTAAATGTCTCAATCGTATTCATGCCTTGTTTTATTAAATTATTATTCTAAGATGATTGAATAATATCAGAATCCCAGATTCCGTGATAACCAAGAATATGCATAGAATGCAAACGTCATTTTTATCACTAAACTCCAAATAGTATGATTACAGCTACTGAAAATTTCGAGAAAAGTAATAACTTTTTTTTTAAATAATATGTGTCATTTGTAAATGTACTTATATAAATATTTTCTAAATAAAATATAAAAAATATATTTAAAGAATTAATTATTTTTAATTTAAATATATAATTTATATATATTAATATAAATAAAACAAAAATTCAAATTACGCGCGCCTAGTTAAAAAAACTGAGTGGTTTTAACGGCCAACTTCATTCTGTTTATTTTGTGTCACCGTGATGCGCGCGCATCTTAAAATTTCACTCTCATAATTTTTTTATAACGCGCCTAAAGAAGTATACCTTCAGTAATCATCAAAAAGTTCTGAGGTACCAAACATAAAAAAATGTAGCCGAATTCAGAACCTCATCCTTTTTTTTAAGTCGATTAATAATAGTCTACAGCTTTTTAAAAAAAATCTAAAAGCACTTCTTCGGAAATACTCTTCAAGCACGTCTGTTGATCACGCTAATTTATTCAACAATAAAAACATCGATAAGAAACTGTCATTTATACAATTTCACAATTATTCCAGATGTTGTCTATTTTAATATTTCTCCATTAAACTTACATTCGGTGACAATAAAATAAATAGAAATTAAGAACGATTTACAGTGGAGAAAACTTTCTTCCTTATTAAATTTAGTTTGTTCGCCAGATGTTACGTTATTTATACGAACAAATCACATTTGCATTTTCCAGTTCATATTTCGTATTGTGGAATACTATTTTATTTATTCTCGGTTTTTTCATTCGATCGACTACAAATCATTGAATTTTCCAGAACAGATAAATCTATGTTTTTTTTATAGAAAAATGTGGTTTTTAAAAATAAAGATTGAATAAATAGCCTCAAACGATCATAAATAAAATATGATTAGATCAAAGCTGTTAAATGCTTGTATTTCAACAACGCCATAAACTTTAGTGGTTCAACGAGGTTCTTGGAATTCTTTAGTCTCTTAATTTCTTTTACACGTTAATCAAGGTTTATTCAACTAACAAAAGTTTCACTAATTTTTGAAAGAAATAACTTTCAACATCAAGTTTTTGGTTGTAAAACCTTACGTTAAAGTCACCTACTTCCATTACGTTATAAATCTTATAAATTGAAATCAATTCAAATATTATAAGTATAGAAATATAAAGATTAATAAAACATGGTCTTAATTTCATAGTATTGGATCATTTCGTAACTATTTCCATGTTAAAGAATCATTATTTCTCTACAAGAGTTAAATGTTTTTTTTTGAAGTTATACTTCTTTAGGCGCGTTATGAAAAAATGATGAGAGTGAAATTTTAAGATGGGCGGCCATCTTGAGACAAAAATTAACAAAATGAAGTTGGCCGCAAAACCACTCGGTTTCTTGGCGCGCGTAATTTGAATTTTTGTTTTATTTATTTACTTATTTATTTATTTTTATATTTAAGTTAAAAATAATTATATATACAAATGACACGTATTATTACAAAATAAGTTTTTACTTTACTCGAATTTTGCAGTAGCTGTTATACTATTTTGAGGTTAGTGATGAAAATGACGTCTGCATTTCATGCATATTTTTAGTTATCACAAAATCTGGGATTCTGAAATGATTCGACCATCTTAGAATAATAATTTAGTAAAACAAGATAAGAATAAGATTAAGACATTTACTCTGAAAAGTAGCTACTTACTTTATTTCGCAATTTCTATGAAGCTTCGTTTTCATGACATGCATGAATTGTTAACCAGAAAAATGATCCTGACAAATTTTATAAACGACTGGCAGCTTCCTTTGGATATTATTTATTGATAGAAATTAAAATATTATTCTTTTAATTTTATTTTTCATAATTATATCTTTAAATATATTTATTATTATTATTAAATATTAATTTACAATTTTTTAAAATTGATTATTTGAATGCAATTAATAAAAACTAATTTTTAATAATGCCAAAGAAGTATAACTTCTCACGCGCGTACATTATTTTGGTGTTCTAAGTCGCTTTAACATCTAAGTTCATATCACGACTGTCTAAACACAGAGATTTTCTGTTGGTCAATTATATTTTAGTTCTAGGATCTTAAGTCTAGGATTCAACGAGGATCGAACCCAGAACAACTTGTCGCATAAAGCGGAGAGAGCAATTGCTCTAGCCACTGCGCCAATAGGTGGTTCTCAGTTTCTTTTATTTAGTGTGAAATTTTTTTTTTGTTCTTGCCATGTCTTTTGTACCAATAAGACACAATGGGGGGGGCTGATTTTTTTATAATTTTTAAGAAAAGTAGTGTTGAAGAATATCGTTTGTTGTAGCTTATAAAGAACATGTTCCAGTAACGAAAACTTGTGAAATCGTGTTCTGGCGTTTTAAAGATGAAGATTTTGATACAAGCGACTTTGAAGACGTTGAATTGAAAATCTTATTGGACCAAGATTCATGTTAAACTTGAAAGCAGTTCACTAAACTTCTTGAAACTATGTCAATAAATAATTTCCAACCGTGTACAGTTTATCGGTACGCAAGGATGTAATTGGGTTCCGGGCGAACTCAATCCAGGAGACGTAGAACGCGGTTTTTTCGGGGGATTCTTGCAAGGGGAAAAAGAAGCAAATTTCGACTTGTCAATTTTAGACAGAAAATCATTGTACAAACCATATAGGGATCAACTTCAACTTCGAAGCCAAATATTCATGGTAAGAAATTAATGCTGTGAATTTGGTGGGATCAGCTTAGAGTGGTCTTCCATGGGCTACTCCAGTCTAACGAAATCATCACTAGGAACGTAACCAATACGGTTTGCAAACCGGTTTTTTAGTAAAAAATAAAAAACCAAAAACCCGGTTATTTTATAAAAATAATCGGTTTTTTAAACTGTATTGTATATTATTTAACATGAATTTCACAAAAGAAAATACAATAAATAAATCATTTTAACTGGAAATTTTTAGACTAAAACAAAGGGTGCTTGAGCGCAGAAATATTAATTTAGTGTCTTTGACGAAGTATTAAAAAGACCCAAACCATACAAAAACCAAATCAATTTTTTAACCGGGAGTTTCTCTGCCATATTTATCAAAATCAGAGAGCTTTAACGTTAGCAGGCGATTATTAGAAAGAATGTATCAAATTTAATCAGGACCAGAAAGTTTGGATGGTGAAGATAGTGAGATTCAAATAATACATGTGAATGAAGTGGAAATGTTGCATCAAAAACTCAAAAAGCCGGGAAAAGAACGAGCAACTCAGAATTACTTTTAAACGCCTTAATCACTGTTAAACCAACTTCGACGGATTCAGAAAGACCATTTTCTGTGTCAGGAAATTTTTGCAACAAATTTGGAAATAGTCTTTGAGATGACTCAATAAATGCATTAGTATTTCTAGAATACCAAATATTTCCTTTCAAAGAAAAAGTTAAATTACTCTAAAAACAATTTTTATCAGTTTTATTAAATCTTCAAATTCGGAAATGAACTTTTGTAACTGAAGTGAATTAAAAATATAAAAAAAATCATTAATTAATGGTGTTCTTTTGTAAATAAAAACTATAAGAGTGGGGCGATTTTATTATAGATTTAATTTTCTTAATAACTCGGTTTTTAACCGGTTAACCTTAAGCCCGGTAAAATACCGAAAAACCGGTTTTAACAAAAATATGTTTTTTTGCAAACCCTAGTGACCAACAGTAATTGAAACAAGGCATGCAGCTGAGAAACAATGTAGAGCCAGCAAAAGCACGAACCCGCGTTGCAAAAACCGTCAAGAAAATTTTGGAGGCGCTTTGATGGAGTGTCCGACTCCAACCGTCATATTCACCAGACATTACTCTTTCAGACTACTACTTGTTTCAGCCAATGGCTCATTACCTGATCGAGCAACTCTTACGAATAGCACGTTAGCTTGCGGGTCTGCTTTTCGGGTCTAACTCATTTTTTTTGTTTTCGACACTAAGCTCTTCGAATCGCCTTGAAAGACGAAAGAAATTTTCAAAGAATCATCCGTATATTGTCTAGAAGATGGGAAATATTATCACAAGTTAAGAAAATGTCTGGTTAATCTTTAAGAAAATATAAAAGACGGTTTTCTTTTTAATTGTTTATGAACAAGTTTCAGTCAAGATAATCTATGCAAAGTAATTACTCTTGGAAAAAATAAAGCTCTAGTTCTTGTTATATTAAAAGCTTTCAAACTAGGAACAAAAAAAAATGAATATTTAAAATGTTTTGTACCTAACAATTTTGTAATAAAAATTTCAGTTAATTATCTTCGTTACTAATTCAATATTTAAATTGAATAATAAAGCAATGCTCTAAAATACCGCCTATATTTATGGCTTTATACTAGACATGAATATTTTACATTTATATGGATAATACACATAGATTTCTAACTAATTGAAAAATGGTTTTTATTCCAAGAGTAAATGTTGAGATATTTATTTCATAGTCTCATATTTAAGAAAATGGGGATATCATAATATTAATAAAGAAATATAAAAAATGAAATAAAAGTAATAAGTTCGAGAAATAGCTCAAAAATATTTTACAACGAAATTTTTTTGCTCTACGATAGTCGTTATGAGAGCAGTCATAAAGTTTATTTTTCTATCGAAACATCGAAAATCCCAACGAGATTCATCGTAAACATAAAAAGCATTCGTACAGAAAAGTATTAGAGAAAAGCTTCTTATTTAGCTAAAGAAACACGATGTTTTCATTTATATGAACGCTTTTCTGGCAGAAACTTTAAATGTATCTTATTGAAAATGAGATATAATGCATTAATTTGAAAATAAAATTTTAAAAATTTTCCCGCAAGCATCAACAAAGAAATGTTCAATTCGGAATAAAATTAATTAATTGTAATCGAAAAAAAAATCCTATAAATTCTAGAATCTTTTATTAAACTCGTTCTTTATCCTGTGCTTTAATTTTATTTCCGTTTGATTATATTTTTCTGCTTGAAATTTTGAAATGAAATGTACGATAGATAAAATCTAAATTTATATTGAAAATTAATCTTGTATCGAGAACATTAACATGGAAACTTCAATTAAAAATTAATAAATACAATATTGGAAAAATCAATACTATTGTATTGAGTTGAATGTCTTTTACTCCGGAAATTCTAACTTTAGATAGTTTAAATATTTACATTACAAAAAAATTTCTTAAAATTTTTGTACTTTGAACTATTTTGAACTATTTCAAAAGAACATCAACTTCTTTGCATTTTATTCTTTCATTTAAGAATGAAGACTTTTTTCTAGTTTCTTTCAAGCAAAAATTTAAATCGAGATCCCACTAAATTATTTCTACTGAAATTTCTGAAAAATATGAACTAACAAAGAGTATTGTTAAGTGCAACAGGTATATTTCATAGGCATACTCAAATAAAAGTCGGTGAATCAGCAAAAAATAGTTCAGAAAATTTAAATAACAATTGTTTTTAGGGATTCGTCCAGTTCCGTAGTTGAAATGTTTTTTAAAAGCAATATACTTGCCATTTTGTAAATGAAACAATATGCTTTACTTGATTAAATATTAAGGTGTTTATATTTGAATCGAGCTTAACTTAATTTCAAATTAAATTAAAATCAAGTTGTAAATGTCAAAGTATATTTAAGCTGTAACTAAAATAAAAACAGTAGATAATTTAATTATAAAAAAAATAAATAACACATTTGTGTAGAGACTCAAATGACTTGAGTTTCCAAGTGTTTGACTTAAATATGAATTAATATCAAGTACTATATTAATATTGAAATGGCAATGTCTAGTCAAGCAAAATATTTACAGGCTATTTTATTTAAAAGTTAAAATCTTAAGCTCATTTCATTATACAAAATAATCAAATAATTATATTAGCTAAGTATTGGGAAAGTTAATTTTGTTATATTTTGTAAAGTAATTTTATGATATTATTAAACTGAATACATTTAGACCAGGGTAGATAATTTTTGAACAAAAAAAAATTATTGTAGGATGAAACTCATTAGAAAAGAAAGAGATAACAAAAATAAAAGGAAAAATAAATTACGGTCGATTAGAGGTGGAGAAGTGGAAAAAAAGGGGGAGGGGTAAGGGAAAAAATGGTTTATCACGATTTTCGACAAAACTACAAGTCCTTTGGGAAAAAGTTAAACAGCAAAGTTGTAGGTAATAAGAAGATCTACAAATTTTGCGCTAACACTTTTTTCACATAACCTCAAACTTTATGTTAAAAATTCCAATAATCAAGTTTTAGCTTTTTATTTTTATCTTTTACAAAAAAAAAAATTTACACGAAATTTGGTGAAAACTCATCTTTTGATGTCTCAAACACACTGAATTTTTTTTTATTTAAAATATTAATATTTTCATTTTTTTCACCTAATGATGACTTAATATCAAAAAAGCGCCCTAATTTGTAATCGAAAATTCTCATGTTACATAATAAAATTGTACATAACACAATTTTGAGCAATTTATTAAATTTACACTTTGGTTACTGCATTTTCTGAGAACATTTAACATTGTAATGCAAATAATTTTGCACCATCAGAAAGTAGAGGTTTCAACGAACTAAAAACTTAGTAACTTTTTAATAAAAATCAGATGTTTTGATGTGAAAATTGTAAAGAGAGATTGTAAATTAGGGTAGGTACTTTTTCGATATCAAGTCATTATAAGGTAAAAAAATTAATATTTTGAATAAAAAAATAATGTTGTTTAGGACCTTAAAAGGTACATTTTCTGTGTGTTAATAAATTTTTTTTTGTAAAAGATAAAAATTAAAAACCAAAAACTTAGTAATTTGTATTTCTCATATAAAGTTTGAGGTTATCTAAAAAAGTGTAAGCACAAAAGTTGTAGACCTAGTTATTATCTACAACTTTTCATTTAACTTTTGTTCATAGGACTAGTTTTGTCGGAAATCGAGATAAACCATTTCTATCCGTAACCCACCTCCCTTCCACTTCGTAATTTATTTTTCCTTTCATTTTTGTTATATTCTCTTCCTTTTCCAATGGGTTTTTTATCCTACTATAATTTTTTTCACTTTTTACCATTTTCAAAGGCTAAAAGCACCGATCTAGTTTTCATATAAAACCGCATTTGCATTCATTGAATTTTAGTATAAATACTAGCTATAAATTTTTTGGGATTGGAACCAAAACCACTGCAAGAGAGGTATTGAATTGCCTGAGAGCCCAGAGTAAACGTAATTTCTAGACAATTTTGCTTGACTTGATTTTTAAGCCACTTGACCTGATTTTAAAGCTACTTAACTTTGTACTGTTTTGTAAAAAAATTAAGCTCAACTCATTTCAAAACATGGCCAGATACTTGATAAATTAATAATTCAAAAAAAAAATTTCAAACCTTTTTTAAAAATGTATATACTTTTAGTCAAAATTGATACAACTTCAATTTTAACAGTGCAATGAGTGTATGCCAGAATTTTTGGCTTGTAAGCCAGCCCAGTGATACGGAGCAAAAGAAATTTACAAATAGTAACCATATAGGAACCAAACAGGCAGGAGCCGTACATTTTTTTTTTTTTTTTTGGGATAAATATCATAATGTGCAATCTTCAATATTTTAAACTAACTCGGAATTTCAGCAGTGTTTTACTACAAATAACACTTCATATTGAACTAAGCTTTAGAGATATTATTAGAGTTATTAATACAATGATTTCATACAATTCTCAACTCTTTGTCTTTTCCACCCCCTTTATGCTAAAAATACATTCATAATCAACTTTGTTTTAAACAAAATACAATAAAGTATGTTTTGAGCTTAAAATGTATGTATCCCAAAAAAAAAATAATTTGTTTTAGTTCAACATTTTCCTTAGCAACACAACAATGGTTTGCTTTTTCAATTTCTTTTCAAATTATGAACATTTCCCAACTTCTTTGCCTCAATAAGAACCCACTCCACATAAGTCGTGCCTTTTGATTCACGCATGTCAATTTCAAAAGAATTTATTTTTTTGAGCTTTGAAAGCTACCACAAACACATTCGTATTTCATTCCCTCGTTTTATATTACGCTATATGCACCCCTACAATATTTCATCCCTACAAAAAAAACTTTAGTCCCCTTGTCAAATCATCAAGAAACATAAGTGAAAAAAATGTTCGCCCTAATCGATTCTTAACTAGATTTCCTTACATATTTCTCGTTATTTCTTTTAAATTGTAACGATCAAAACAACGTCAGGTGTAACAAGTGGTTGATTTATCAAAAAGCTATTTAAATATTAATTTTAAGGTAGCTCATTTAATTAATTAAGCTGACTCATAAAGTTGTATATTAATTATTTTTTTTTTACTTACACTTTGGCTTAGAATAAAGATAATTATTGCTCAAAACTACAGCACAGTTTTAGCATGGAAATTTAAAAGGTTTTACTACAATTTCCTACAAAAACTCCACTTGTTACAAACAAGAATTCATTTTGTCTATTATTTTTCCGTTCAACACAACACTCACGTAAGCTCACTGTCGCTTTGACGGGGATAACAATTAAAAAAAGCGTACCAATCATTGAATGAAAAAGCTTCCAAATGGAAATGAACCGTAATCATCAGGAAAAACAAAGAAAAAGTTTTACACACACCACAGATAATGAACGGAAACGCAGCACTTTTCAATTGAAATGTTTCCCGATTCGCGTACCGCCGTCTCGGCTAGAAATTAAAGCAACTGTAGGCGGAAAACCAAGAGCAGACAGTGTGGAAAGTTTGCGAGCTGTCACAAGACTTGAACAGCATGCGACTTATTTAGATTTTCTTGTCTTACACGCGAACTTTTCCAATGAGTTTTCCACCCGTGCATATGTCGTTGATTACGTAAATATCGACAGCGCACGCGGCTTTCAATGTGTCGCGTACAAAGCCGTGGTGGGATTCTGCACGAAAATTTTACTTTTCCAACGAGTTATGTCTAATTTACCCTTAATAACATAAACTCTTTGTCAAAAACAAAACCTAAAGCTTTCAAGTTTCCACAATACAACAGTTTAAACAACAAATCAGATTTAATATTACTTATATAATAAATATTTAAAATAAAAAATTCAAAAGATGCTTGAAAAAAAAAGAACTTGAAAGATGCAAATCATATTTCCATGGCTCATACAACTCAAGCATCTTCCTTTGGAACAAATGGAAGTAATTTACATTTTCGCATGCCCTCATCGTTCCAATTAGAACAAATATCTCTTTATGTACTTCCCGGTCGCATTAATACGTAAGTGGATGCAATCAGAATTTCACTCCATCTCTTTATCTTGTCTCAAAAAACCGGCTTCAATAAACATTCTAAATAAAAATATTGGGAGAGTCCAATCAGAGATAGACTCATCAACGAGCATATGTTTGTAATTTTTATTGAAAAAAGAATATAAACAATTTCTTCGTCAATTTTCGGATATTTTTATGCATCAATTACCACAGGAATTCTATAGGTTTTCAATTCCTCAACAACAGATGAAAGCGATAGAAAACTATTAGAAGATGTAAATATTTATAGACAATGAAAAGTTGAGGTTTTTTTTTCGACAAGAAAATACATTAAATAAATTTGTTGTGTCTTTTCATCCGATCCGGTTATTATAGGCATGACGCCAGTAATTAAAAATCACTGAAGTTATGCATTTATTTAATGAAACTTGAATTATGGAATACAAAACACGCATTTATTCTCTTATTATTATTTGAAATTGAAAATTTGAAAGTCCGCCATGTTTTGTTAAACACCAATCAGAGCGAATGACGTCAATGTTGAATACAGCGAATGTAGTAGCAGTTGAATGTTGATAGACAAGCCGAACTAGCCAAGCCGACGACTAACTCAAAATTGAACGACTAATGAACTTCTAGTTATTATCTAGTATTGGTGTTTAGGTTGCGTTTATTCAACCAGCGTTCAAGTATGACGTCACCAGCACAGTAACTCATTATAGTTACAAGGCGTTTTGGCACGAATTTAAAATCTAAAAACTGAAATGCCATTATTTCCTACTTAACCTTTATTAACTGAAGAAATATTGATTGTAAATAAAATATGTTTCTGAGCCTTATTGGGTAGTTTTTATAAATCCGTCATCATGCCAATTATAGGAAATTTTTTTTTTTTTTTAAGAAGTTAATGTTAAGACTTAATAATTTCTTAGCCGGGAAAGAGTAGCGTAGAATTCTATGAATGGTTAAAGGTCCATTTACTTACTTCTAGTTCTTCTAAAGTTGTTCGAGAGGAGTCTTTTAGACAAAATAGCTATCATTATTAACAAGAATGAGGTAAGTTTTAAGTTTAACTTAAGACAGAAACATATTTAGGTACAAGATAGTCAAGCCTTAGAAGAAAATAAACATTGTGCGAGGTCATTTTTAAACATTCTTCAGGTATAAAATCAGAAAATATCTTCCTTAAAGCTACTTTTCTAAGAAGTGATTAGCTATTTCACAGGTTCTATTCGATTTGAAGTATAATAATGTCCTTTAACAAAAAATGAAAATCATTCATATAAATGTCATTGAAAACCATTCAGCTATTTAAGTAGAAAAGATTAAGGGCTTTTCTACAGGAGCCGTACCTTTTTTTTGGGATAAATGGACTTCAATATGTTAAGATCGGAGGTATCTTTAACAAAACTTCATTAAAGTTCTTCCCGTTAAGTAATTGTTAATTATTTAAAAATTTGGTATATTTTTTAATAAGTTAATTTCTTATTAATATCTTCGACAATGAACAATAAAGAAAATCAAATATTTTAAAAATTATTTCATTATTAATTTTATCGGGTGTTAAATTGAAATTCATATTTATTTTCCAGTAAAAATTATCAATTTTTAAATTAAACTCTGTAGATATTTCTGTCGTAACTGTGTACAATTGTTCAGGCCTTCTTGAGGAAAATGCGTTTAATTGCTCAATTAGTGCATAACTTTTGGAGTTTTGTCCTAGAAAAGGACCAACATAATATTTCTACATTTATAAGAAGAAGATATCAATAAAACAGCCACTATGTTCGCCGTATAAAATAGCCAGCCATTCTGCCAACGCTTTTTAAATCTCTGATATCTTTTAAGATATTTATTTTTATGGTTTGCTGTTAAGAGCAGTTTTGATCTATATGAAATGCTCGACGTATAAAATGTATTTAATTGGTTAAGGAATAATACTGTCACAAATCCAAGACACCCATTTGTGTCTGGCGCCCGAGGGCGGGATCAACAATCACCAGTGATAAAAATTGCACAAAAGGATGGACCCCCCTGAAGCGGTTTTATGACCAAAGGATTAACATTACAATGAATGAGACGAAGAACGAGTGTTCTAGAATTCTCTCCATTGGTATACCAATGGAGGAGAGAAAGACAGGCGCTAAGATTACCAATAGAAAAATCTAGAAACGGGTGATCGCTTACTATAAATAATCCGAAAGATGAGCCAACAGTTCAGTATTCAAATAAATGTCGAAGAGTATTCAAATAAATGTTCGACGAGTATAAAATAAACCACCGAGTGTGTATTCAAATAAATTCATCGAAGTGCTCAGTGTTAAAGTAAACGGTGTTATATAAATTCTGAACATTGTTAATAAAGTGTACATTGTGTATATAGTGAAAAATATAAACAGTACTGAGACTATTGTTGACAGTGAACATTGTTGTAGTGTATAAGTGTTAAATAAATAAATAAACAATTATTTAAAAATAAATTCGTAGTCATTATACACAAACCAACGAACCCGTAAAAACGTTACAATACTGTATTGTATAAAATAGCTTGGTTAATAACCAATAATTTTTTTGTAATATATAGAAGATAAAATACCCAATTTCGCCGCATATTAGTTTGATCTATCTAGTAAGATTTAGCCAGCGTTTGCAATGTAAGTGCACAAAAACATGCTTGTTATGACATCACATTACAAATCTTCGAATTTCCCAACTTTTCTCTACTATAATATGCATTTTTATACCTACAAACTTTCTTCTCGAATCACTATACCAGTTGTTGAAAACTGCACTAAAATCCGTCTTATAGTTTAAAAGATCTAAGGGAACAGACAGCGGGAGCGACTTTGTTTTATACTATGTAAAGATTAACTTGTTTTTAAGAAATATTTAATTTGCCTTTCAAGCTACTTGGTCTAAAGTCTTGAACAAATCAAGCCAGAAATTAGTATTTTATTATTAAGTTAAGTTAAGCATCAATTTCGAAAGTAATTTCAATTAAAATTTTTACTTGAATTCTTATACACTTAAAAGACAATTACTTCTTAGACTTGATAAAGTGAGTGATTGGTAAAAAATTTTCTGAAAACACAACCAAACAAAGGAAGAAATGGACGGCTATATTCTTCAAATTGAGGAATAGATGCAATAGGATATTTTGCCCTAAAAAAATTAATGATGCCTGTGGGATATAATATTATTTCTTTCTTTATCAAAAGATATCTAAAATACCACACTGATGTTTTTTTCCTGGAAAATTTACGATTTTTGTAGGAGAGTAGCAAATCCATCTTGTTAAAAAGATAAACGAAGTTTGATAAAACTCTATATAATGGGATCTAAATACTTGAAATTACACTCAAGATATTTATCATTCTGAAAAATGCAAATTCATTTTCAAAGAAAGTTTTTTTTTCATACTTTTTTATTTGTTTATTAGGAACTGAGCACAAAGTGCTCCTAGCCTAAAGAAAGTTAAAAATGAAAAAGTTTATCAATTAGCTTAAGATTCTAAAACGGGTTAAATTAATGTATACCAATATTGCCCCGAGATAGTTTGGCGATAGGGTGCAATAGAGATTGTTTCCCTTTGAAAAATGCACGGTGCTTGTAGAGTTTTTATTACCTTTCCAGTGCCGTACTGAAGACTTTCAAACTGGCCTCTGAATTCTGTTAAGTGAAATAATCGGTTCTATTCCATAAGACGTGTCATTTATTAAATGTAAATGACTAGATTAATGTTAAAATTAAAAAAAAAAATGATACAAATCTATTGCTACAAGTAATATTTTTCTAAAATAATGAAAAGTTGATATTATAGCTCGAGCCTTGTACCTAACAAAGCGACATTAAGTTATAACTATATGTACTCTTAAAATATACTATAGATTTATAACTTTACTTAAAACAGATAAAAAAATTTAAACATGGAAAAGGAGTATTTATAGAATTTTTCTAGAAAATTTCTAGTAGGGTAAACAAAGATTTCAAAAAAATATTTTTGTCGTTAAAGATTTCTCAATGAAAAGTACCTGTCGTTAATAGACATATCATTGAGTTGTGTCCAACAAAATAATACTCACTACCTATTCGCGCAGTGGTTAGAACATTAGTTCCCTCTGCTCCATGCGTCAAGTGGTACGGGTTCGATCCCCGTTGAAACCTAGACGCAAGATTAAAATTGACCAACAGAATTTTTTTGTGTTTAGACAGTCGTTATATGACCTAAGATGTTAAAGCGACATAAACACAAAAAAAAACAATACTCTTCCTTTATACCTTAATCTTAAAAAAATAGATGAATCATTTTTGAGTATAACACAGACACATTGTTATTTCTCCGACATTTAATTGAAGTGGAAAGATAAGTAAGAAAAAATTTTCAATAAAAAATATACAGATATGTCTATAAAAAATAATATTTATTCTGATACGAAAATTGGATTTCAAATTTATGATAACAGTCAATGCGGTTAAAATCCATTAGAGAAACATTCATATTTTCATTACAACAGCGATATCAAATTCAATTTAAAATTAAAAATAACTTTTGCCACTAATTCTTTTTCAACCAAATGGATTTAGATATTATATCGTTCAAAATCAACCAGTTGGTAATCTATTGAACCAATTTTGAATTCGGTACTAACCGATTACATGTGTAACACATCTTCCATTTCTATGCCTATAATAACAATGTTAGATTTTAGAGAATGAACATGGATGATGATGATAATATACCTTTCATAAACGACCGCACCCTTATTGAAGGGTCGATGACGTGTCCAATGTTGTTATTATATTATGTACGAAACATTCACTTTACAGCTAACATATCCCATATAATATTATTGTTATATGAGATATAACTACCCCTATAACCACTAACCATACGGTTACATGTAACACATCCAACCTAAAAATAGATCTTAGTTTAATACATTTTTAAAACTTAAATAACTTTATATTAAGCTACACAATTAAACATTGTGCCTTAATAAATTAATTATTTATCTTCAACCGGAAAATTTTGCGTTAATAAATAGGGAAACTCGAACCAAAATTAGAGTACATGAAATTTTGTTTGGGTTCAATTCTGATATTGATTTTTGCCAAGTAAATAGTTAAATCATTCTCAAATAATCAAATAAAGAAACTCGTTCCTAATAAGACAAAACAAAACAAAAAAAAAAGATACTTTGGAAACAATCGTATTAATAATTAAGAGTCTGTTAAGCTTTGTCATTTGTATATTAGTCAATAATAGTTTAGGTAATCTAAGTACTAGTTTCCGGTTTAATGTATTCAAAATGAAATCGTATTGCTTGTGTATGGTAATATGAAGTTCGATGTCATAGTTATTAGACTAGAGCTAAAGCCTTTGAAAATGGTAAAAAGTGAAAAAAAATTATAGTAAGATGAAACCTACAAGAAAAGGAAGAGAAGATAACAAAAACGAAAGAAAAAATCAGTTACGGTCGATCTGAGGTGGGAAAGTAGAAAAGGGGGGCGTTGTTAAGGTTAGAAACGGTTTATCCCGATTTCCGACCAAACTATAAGTCCTATAGAAAAAAAATAAATGGCAAAGTTGTAGGTAATAAAAAGATCTACAACTTTTATAAGAACACTTTTTTCACATAACCTCAAAATTTATGTGAAAAACTCCAATAGCCTAGTTCTTGGTTTTTATTTTTATCTTTTACAAAAAAAAAATCATGGAATTTGGTAAAAACGTACCTCTTAATATCCCAAACACTGTTTTAAATTGAAATATTTATTTGTTTACCTTATTTTGACTTACTTGATATTGCAAAAGCACCCTAATTTTCAATCGAAAATTCTCACGTCAAAATATCTATTTTTTTTAAAAAGTTGGTAGGTTTTTTGTTAGTTGAAAACTCTACTTTCTGATGGTGCAAAAAAATAAACATTACAATGTTAAATGTTCCTAGAAATTGCAATAATTGAAGTTTAAATTTTAATAAATTGCTCAAAGTTGTATTTGTGCAGTTGTAGTATGTACAAATTTGGACAATTTATTAAAATTTGCACTTTAACTATTGCATTTTCTGGGAACATTCAACTATGTAATATTTTTTTTTTCATCAGAAAGTAGAGATGTCATCAAACCAAAAGCCCAACGACTTATTTAAAAAGGTAAATATTTTGACGTGAGAATTTTCGATTGAAAATTAGGGTGATTCGCAAAATAAGGTGAAAAAAATAATATTGTAAATCAAAAAAATTACAGTGTGTTTGGGACATTAAGAGGTTAGTTTTAATCTATGAAAAAAAATTTCTTTTTGTAAAAGATAATAATAAAAACACCAAAATTTTGGTTATTGAAATTTTTCACATAAATTTGAAGGTTATGGGAAAAAGTGTAAACACAAAAGTTGTAGATCTTCTTATTACCCACAACTTTTCCATTTATCTTTTTTCCATAGGACTTGTAGTTTTGTCGGAAATCGACAACCCTTTTTTACCCTTAAAAACACTCCTCTATTTCCCCGCCCCCACCTCAGATCGACCGTTATTTATTTTTCCTTGCATTTTTGTTATATTTTCTTCCTTTTTTAATGGGTTTCATCCTACTATAATTTTTTTTGTGTTCAAAAATTATCGGCACTGGTCGATATATGTGCAATGTACATTGTACTATGTAAGACCAACATTCGTACTTAGTACCTACATACAAACACGTTTTATGCAACGATTTACAAATGCATAATTATTTAGTCTATATAATGATTCATAATTAAGGATTTACTTGACTTGATTTTCAAGCTACTTAACTAAATTATGGTCCGACGTCAGGTTAAACTCAAATCAAACATCAAGATAAAAAATCAAGCATTTAATTATAAAGCTATTTCATTTCAAAATTAAAATAAAAATCGTAATTCATTGCATGAGAAGGTCCAACTACTCGACTTGAGATTCACTAATTGATTTTATTTCAATGCTTTTTGACTTGATCTTCAAGTTAATCGGTCTAAATTTGTCGTGAAATCAAGGCAAATTCGTGCCAAAGATTAATGTTTAAACGTCAAATCAATTAATTTCACAAGTTTTTTCCTTTACAAATCAAAATATAAAATATAATTCATTTCAAATGGTGTCCCACTGATACATCCCATATAAAAAAAATTTGTATCTTCTAGTGTTTCCCGTTAATTTTGCCATATTCTTTTCGCCGAAAAAAAACTTCTAGAGGTTCAAACACATCCGATATAATGCCTCATAAAATCTTCAATCTACATCGAAAAATGATAAGAAATCCATTCAGGCCCATTGTTGGACATTTATGAAATGAATTGTGTTTTAGATTTTGACTTGAGAATGAAATTACTTTCTAAGTCAATGACTTGATTTGACATGTAAATATTAATACATGATTCAAGTTTAACTTAATTTTAAGTCAAATTTTAAGAATATAGAATATTATAAGAAGATTAATCTTATTTTAAAAAAATGAATAAGTACTTCAATCTAGAGATTCACCACAAGTCCTGATTTCCAAGTTGAAATTTGGCTTAATATGAACTCAATCTTAGATCAAATGTACCTAAATATTTAAATAGCAAGTCAAAAACTTGCAAATTATTGCAATTAAATGTTTCAAAATTTTGTTCAATTAATTACGAAAAATGTTCAGATACTTGATTCGATGAATCCCTGCTTCCATCTTTTAATTCATTTTTCGAAAATAAAAAAAAGGAAAAGCCTCTAACAAGAGGACCTTAAAACGTGCGGGTCACCGATTTCGACCAAATTTATACCACATGTAGCGTGCACCTAGGGTTGTAACAGGTGCAAGTAATAGAACCCGAAAAAATTCAATCAGAAAATTTTCGATAATTGTCAAGTGTTCATATACAGTCTGTGTTGAGCCCAAAGTCAAGTAGGTGACCCGCATGTTCTAAGGTCCCCTTGTAAGCTTTGGTCACTCTTTAATCTTACTATTAGAGACGTTTGGATGGATGGATATTTGTTTCTCAATCACGCCAGAACGGCAAAACGGATCTAAATTAAATTTGCCACAAAGGTAGATTATAGTCTGCAATATTTAATAAGCCATATTTTATGCTGAAAATTTGATTATCTTGGGGATCAAGAAGGGCAATCATATTTTAGGTAGATGAATGAATTTCCTTACCTATATGAATTATTTTTGGTAATTAAATTAGATTTTAGTTGTATTTCTATAATGAATACAAGTGGAAATCGAAGGGACACGCCTGAGATATCTTTCTTGTTGTAAGGTTTACAAACTAAAAATATTTTTACTTTCTTTTACTACTATATAGATAGTAAAGAAAGTATTGTAATCGGATCGAATTTTCAAATTCGAACTTTCAACGGAAATACATGTTTTGAGGTCCCCTGAGTCCAAAAAAGTGGTTCTTAGAAACATGTCTAAGTGTGACAGCCATATCGTATCAAAAGCTTTATCCAAATTTCACCAAACTTGGAATTTGGCTTCCATATTATACCTAGTTGTGCCGCGAAGCTTTTGGTTGAAATCGGTTAATCGAAAACTCCACTTTATTCTAGATGTTTTTGAGCTTTTTCAATTTTTTTCGAAAACGGCTCCAACGATTTTCTTTAACTTTCTATAGTTCTTAGACTTATTGGTGGCTACAACTTTTATTTGAAACTTTTTCCTGGAAAAATTCGAATAAGGGCGGTTCTGAGGTGAAAGTTCGGTATTCGTTTATTATCATATACAATAGTTCTGTTTATATGTATTTGTGTTGTTATAGTTAAGTACTTATAGTTCTTTTAACCAACAATGAGTTTCATAAACGAAAGTAAAAGAAAGTACTGTGACGCCTCGCAGCAGATATTTTTTTAATACGTTTATGTGAAGAAAAGTATTTAATCTTTTAATTTTGTAAATATTTTACTAAGATATTGTTATCTAAATTGTATAGGTATAACAATCTTAAACCAACAACAAGTTAAAAATATATTTTTAGGTCAAGTCCAAAAATTTAAAAGTCAATGATATTCAAATGAAAAATAATACTTTAAGATTTTTCTTTCAAATAAATGAGTAATTTATCTTAAATGAAGAAGAAAACTTAATTTTTCGATGAATTAAAAAAAACAATGTTTAGCATTATTTTAATCAACTGTTAACTGTGTTAAAAATAATTAAGATTCACTGTTTTTCACTCATAACTGAGCTGATTAACTTAGTTCAACATGTTTGTGAGATTTTAAATCAAATTAAAATTAATCAATAACTCTAATGTTATAAACACTTAAGTTTTAACAAAAAAAATTTACGTTTTTTACTTGGCTATTTATGTATTATGTATTTCCAACTGTATTACTTTTAGTTTTCCTAAGCTCAATACTTCTATGACATTAGGAATACCGCATCTTTGTCTCTGAAAACACATCTGAAAATGTCCCACCACCAAAAGCTCTTCAAAGCTCATTCACAGTCTATTTACGTTAGGTACTGAGTAACGATAACAGTTCATAGTTTTCTCGTATTTTCACTGGCCATGTGATCAATACACGCCAACATTTACTATGCTGTCTGTCCGCTAGAAGTCACTAGCGATAACAACATGTGCGCGATCTCAGTCGGTAAGTATGTTAAATGTCTGACCTTGAAATGTCAATAAACTCTAAGAACTCCACCCTTTAAAGCTCCTTTGAAAACTTGAGCTTTTATCTTTTACAATACACACCGATTACGGTGTTGCGTAACAATCCCAATTTGACGAAACGACTAAATGCATTCAGATGGAAATATTATCGTTTAATTCACCTGTGAGACATAGTGTAATCTAACGACGCTGCAACTCGTTAATTGGAAGCTAATTAAATTGGACAGAACATTCTAAATTAATAGTTTGAAACCGGTTCTAGATAATTTCATTGGTGATGGCTCTCAGCTTTAATTTCCCTAATAAAATTGCTCTTGAAATTGATTTCCTCTGGTATCACATACGTTATAATAATAAATAAATGAAACGCCGTGATAAGCTCACCCAACTCACTTCCAGAAGGGCCACGGCCCGATTTTCCGTCGGCATTCCATTCTTCCTCTGAAACAATACAAGTAAAAATCAGTTTAACCATGCTGAAACTTTGGCGTGGTAAGTTACAAAGCCGAAAAAAACATTGCAAGCTAAAATAAGAAGAAAATACCTGAACTGGTTTCAGACGACGGTAATATACAAAAGGAAACTGTCGGAAGAAGTGTTCGTGTGAGAGTTTACGGAAAAATTGCATACAAATGGTAAAAATTATGTACCTGAACACGTGTCAGACTCGGGCACTACATCATCGTCGTTGTGACAACAATTGGAACACGTGGAACACATACTGTCCCAAAACATGCGCTAGTTTCTTTTTTTTTTAATTACACTTTCTCTTTTAACCTTCAAAACTCGTATTATTACATTATTTGCCCGGAAAACTTAATCCATCGACAACCCTTTCCACAGTTTTAACTTTTATTTTATGGAATTAATTTTTTTTTTAAATTATTGATCGAATTGAATCACCCAACTACGGCTTCTTCTCGCGTATCGAATATCGTAAAAACCTCGAAATAACCCTCGCTCGAAAATATTACTATCGATAATCTATAATATAATAAGCCACACATATCGTATCAATTTTCTCAATTGCATTTTGAACTTGAAATCACCCACTCGTCGTATATAGATATATATCGAATACATTATACATTCCCTCCATACCAATTTCATTTTTTTTTTTTTTCTCAACTTTGATCGTATCGCTCGAGTACTACACATTTTTTCGTTCCCTTTTCACATTGAAAAGTTGTTAGTGAAATTACAAAATCATGGCTTATCATGCGAAAAGCTCATGAACTCGACGAGGTTTTAAGTACAATGCCTAATAACGCAAACTTATCGTTCTTATAATGAAAATTTTATTTTGATTTTTTTACTTCTTATTATTTTTAAATTGAAAACCTCCACCGTCTACGAGGAACGATTTGGGCATGACGCCAACCCCGCAACTATTTTACAAACTGCATCAAGCTGTGAACGCAGGATAATTAATGCACTCTAATAAAACAACTTTATAATTGACCTATTTTTCGGTTTGCAATTAATTAAAAACTGTGAACTAATTTTTTCATCACACTGCGCTTCATTATGACATTATATCAGAGTTTATGCATTTCAAATTAACTCAAGTGCTTATATAGAAAAAATTCACTCAATTTATAATTGAGATTGAATATTTAATTGCCACTGCATTAAATATTGTATATGCATTACACGTTTATACAAGTGCAATCCATTTGAACTGCAATTGAAACGAACTGATTTAGAAATTATTTCAATGGAATTGGAAATAATGGGCGTTAACCATACACAATATGTATGGTGTATAAGAGAAAAAGAATAACCGTTGCCAAAGTAAAAAGAATTTCATGTTAAAATACGATGCAGTTGGGATTTCTGAAAGAGTTGCCAGACATCTCCTTGAACTTGAGCTTGATTTACAGTGGCACGACGACGTGATATATAAAATTGGACTGTTCCAGTAAGATAAAATAAAATTCTTCATGAACAGTTTGTAACAGTTTTATCTTACTTATAATTTTCAGAAAAACCTTACATTTTAACAAATAATTAAGTTAAGTTTTGAGAAGATTTTAAGGACTGTCAAAAGGAATGAAGCTTGAACAAAACTTTATGAAAAGGGACAAAAATGAAATAATAGAACACAAAAAAGCAAGAAAAGTAGCCCAAACTTAAAGAGAGGTGAAATATTCACATTAAATCCTTCTCAATCCTCTAAATGAAATATATGCAAGTATGCTTTCCTGGAAAAGATTTCTTAATTTTTTATTTTTACAGTGTCTTTTTCGCACTTAACAAAAAGCTTAGTAAATAAAGTGAAGTAGCCATTAGGTGTACAAAAGGTTTAAGTAATATTGATATTTGGTATCATAATTTTTATAGAATTTTAAGTTTCTAAGTATAAATATTTATAAGGCCTACTTAGTGGTGTAACGGCTAGATCTATTAGATCTCCGCTCTATGTGTCAGTGGCACTCGCTTTCCGTTAAATCTAAGATATTTCGAGATTTATCACCTACAGAAATTTTCTGGGTTTAGGCAGTGATATGGCCTAGGATTTTTTTATGTTGGTACTAGTTGTCACTAACAATAGGTATTGCAAAAGATTGGAAGCCTTATTTTTTCCTCGAAACAAGGACGTTGAGTGGCAGACCCTATTACTGAGATCCACAATGAATCTTAAACCGATAGCTTTGCGGACCTCCAGGTTAAAAACCACTGTCCTCGAGATTCATTAACAAAACAGAGTCAAAAATTTTGGAACCCAAAAAAATTATAGTAGGATGAAACCCATTAGAAATGAAAGAGAATATAACAGAAATAAAAGGAAAAATAAATTATGGTCGATCTGCGGCAGGAAGTGAAAAAAGGGTGGGGGTTATGGGTAGAAACAGTTTATCTCAATTTCCGATAAAACTACAAGTCCTATGGAAAAAAAAATTAAATAACAAAGTTGTAGGTAATAAAGATATCTACAACTTTTGTACTAACACTTTTTTCACATAACCTCAAAATTTATGTGAAAAAATCCTATAATCAAGTTTTTAATTTTTTTATTTTTATCATTAACAAAAAAAAATTTTTTACACGAAATTTTTTTCATGTTTCTCATCAAAGTTGCTAATAGCTTACCTTTAAATGTCCAAAATACACTCTAATTTTTTTGATTTAAAGTATTTATTTTTTTACCTTATTTTGGTATTATTAACTTGATATTGAAAATTAGGTGCTTTCTCGATATTTCGACATAATAAAGTGACAAAAAAAATTTTTTAAATCAAAAATATTACAGTGTGTTTGGGACATTAAATAGTATGCTTTTACCAAATATAATGATTTTTTTTTGTAAAAGATAAAAATAAAAACCAAAAACTTTGTAATTGGAGTTTTTCACATAAATTTTGAGGTTATGTGAAAAAAGTGTTTTAATACAAGTTTTTAACTTTTTTCCATAGAACTTGTAGTTTTGTCGGAAATCGAGATAACCGTTTCTACCCTTAAACCCCCTTCCCCTAATTTATTTTTTCTTTTATTTTTGTTATATTATCTTCTTTTTCTTATGGGTTGCATCCTATTATAATTTTTTTTTCAATTTTAACCATTTTCAAAGGCTTTAGCTCTGGTATAAGTCAATGAAAAATTTCAAGAATATATTAAGAATGTTCATATACCGACGTATTTAAGCTCAAAGCTTTGTCCTGTGGTTTTCATAACATTTTGGGTTATGTATGAAGTCATCAAAGAGAAATTGGTATATCAATTCGATCCTTATTGAAACCTCAAAAAACGAACCGTTTTTGAGGTAAAACATCATTATTTGAAGAGGTTTGGTCGCATGTTTATAAACTGTATTGTAACTTTACGTATCTTGCTCTATCCCAAAACCTATTAGCTTTATGAAAATTGGATCAAAACCAAACATCTAGTAAATTTTCTGTTCAACTTCTCATAAAACTTAAAATCTCTTTATAAGCACAGGAAACAAGATATACTCAGAAGTTTGAAAATTAAGTTGTGTATTCCAATTAGACTTAAGAGAATAAAGGTGGATTTTAGATATGCATTTTTCAGTAAAACAAATTCAGTAAATCAAACTACTAATTTTTAACATGACATTTGTGAACTTCAACTACTATTCCTCATCGCTTTTGATGAAAATTAAGTTCAATTTCCGAAAATAACACTGCAAATCCGTATAGTGCAAATTACAGGGGTTTCTTGGGACGAGTTTTTAAGCCCCAAAATTTTTTTTTTTGGTGAATAATTAATATAATCTGGATTGCTAAGATTTAGATTTAGCGTAGTATATATCTTAAAATAAACAAAACAATAGTGAAAGGTTGGTAGTACAAGTCCAAATGTTAATACCTTTCAAACGTCAGTATTATAATAAAATTTAACTTTTATAGATTTAAAAAATTTTCTTAAAAAATGAAAGAGAGCCTTTTGAAAACTGGAGTAAAATATTTTTTATAAAACACATTGGACTGGAAGGAAAGCTTAACAAAAAGCTTCCAGTTTGCTTGTTTTAAGCTAAAAGAGTAAATATTTGAAAAGGCTTTTGTACTACCTATCAATTATGCAACTAAGAATTTAACGACTTTTATGCTTGATAATTATCAAACAAAAATTGGGGTTAACAATTATAATCCTTATATTTTACAATCTTAACATGATAACTAAAAGGCTAAAAAAGTTTTTTATTTTTACCTATTGATAAACTTTAAAATGTTACTCTTTTTCATTTTAAATGCAAGCCCTCGATATCATGATATTTAAAAAAAATTAAAAAATGTTTGTTTGCTAAAATACCCGTAAAAGTAATTGAAATGTGGTAGTTACTGCTCCAGATTCAATTATGATAATTAAAACCAACAATCTCAATTCAATTACGCCAATTAAATCCAACATGATCTCAAAAAAAAAATGTATTTTCCAAGAATTACACAATGACACAATACAATTACAAATGTCATGTAATGTATTTCCAACATGAAACTCGTGCAAACATTTGTTCGATATTAAAAGATTAATGGGTTGAAAACAAACTCGGACAACCCTTAAAATTTTAATACAAACATATTACAAGCTTTTGAACAAATACACTTATAGCACGACATCCCTCTTCTATTCGAAACTAAACATAATATCTCTCATTTGTGCATAGAATTTACACGAGATGGAATTCTATTAATAGCTCCTGAGGGAATGCACCAAGAAGTGAGAAGTATACAAATATATTTAGAAATGTGTTAGAATAATTTGTGATTTTTTCCTAAGAAATGAATAGAAAAAATGCGTTACTTAAGAGCAAACGAAATGAATTAATTATCAAATTGGTTTTTAAAAAAAATAAACTTAATCTTAAGAGCCCAATATGTTCATATGGCCCAGAAGAGTTGGGCATTAAAATTAAAACAAATAAATTCACTCAAGTACAGCTGTGGAAAGAACCTTTCTTGATTTTTTTTTAAAACTGGGATTTGAAGCATTTTTTCATCATATCAACTTCAATGAGAACGTGGTGGTGTTTTTAATTTAAATTGTCAATTCAACGACCCTTTTTAATAGCATCATAATTCTCATTTACGTATGGCATCGTGATTTATGTAAATCCTTTGAATAATTTACCTTCAAATTGAATATTTTTGACTTAACGTCCAATAAATTTTTAGTTCTCTTATTAATTTTGTTTGTGTACCGAAAATATTTCTCCATGATAGATTTATATGCTGTGTAAAGAATTTCAGGGGGATCTTCACAACGAAGACGAAAATTTTTTTTCTTATTTTCGTATTTGTATGGATAAAACGTATGATTAACTTTTTATTATTATCACTATAATCAACTTTTATTGAGTAAAACATGAAATCCTCAGGGATGACATTAAAAATAAGTTATTAAGACTAGAATGAACCAAGAATTTCCTTTGGGGAAATAGCTTAGTTCTATTCTTTTAATTCCAACAATTTTTCATAAATAAAAAACAAAGATTTAATGTTCCTTTGAAACGATAAAATAATCCAAGATACACGTTGGAGTCTTAATAAATCAACGAAAATTAAAAGTTCCAAATTGATGGATAAGTAAAAGAAATTATTTGTCACTAACACTTTAAATGTTTACTATATGAACAAAAGATTTTGCGATTTTGATATATTTGTGGGACCTGCTTAATTATTTCCAAAAAAAAAAAAATAAAAAAAAAATTAAAAGTCAGAATTATAGAGCTAGATAGGTCGCTGATGACCTTGGACGTTCCAAGCGACTATAAATAACCAAAAAAAAAATTATGATTTGAAGCAACGTTTATTGCCACTTTCTTGGTGATTTTATTGCTGGAAAAATGCGGAAAAAGTTCTCTTTCAAATTTATGTTTTACAAATATTAGCTTATTATAAGATAGTAGCAGATTAAAAGCTATGAAGAACGAGTTTGTTAATAATAAAAGTTATTTCGAGGTTTGAGAAAAATTTCAAAAGAAATCAAGCACATATTAAATTAAATATTATTGAAATTGTGTTAAACGGGTTATAGAAGAAGTGCTTTTGAAGAATTTTCATTAATTTAAACAAATCATGAAGTAATAATTTATGTTGGAACGGAAGTATTTTGAGCGAAACTTTAAACAAGTTTTCCTCCCCATTCAAACTCCTTAAATGTGTAACGCACGAAACAACACAAATACCTGCTATATTATAAAAAATTTTCACATTTTCTTTTTATATATAAAATATCACTAATTTGTAAAACTTATCACAAAAAAATTCGCACATTTAGTTGGACGGTTAATTAACTTTTTCTTAAGTTAACGTTTTACGACCGATAACCGTAAACAAAAATAAGTGCGCGGAATGGGGTCCGCAAGGGATGTGGCGATCACGCGGTGCGTCTCCGTGAACACTGAGAATCGCTGTTGCGGCCGTCACGGGAAGCTTTCTTCGCATGACTGTAGCTCGACGTCGACTGCGCCCCAATCCAGGGCTGCAACGCCAACATTTTCTACGCGACTACGATTACAACACTGTAACACAATACGCACGCTACACCCTTCACATATATAAAAAATGCAAATAATTGCATCAACATCTTATCATTTCTTTGGGGGCCGTACAGAAATAACAAGAGATCCTTTATAGAATCACTGCGTTATTCATCGGTCAAGATTTTCGTAAGTGTTCCAATTGAAATCCCTATCAATTTAGTTGAATGCGTGAAAAAATCTTCTAAGTTAATATTTTTACAGAAACCACACGATGTCCTGTTTTTTACTGGTTGCACTTCCTTTTAAATAAAAATTCAAACTATTTACAAGAACGTTTCCTCCATTCAATGTCTCACAAAAGAAACTTTTCTTTTCATAGAAACTTCAACAAGTCTTTAAATAAATGTTCACCAAACTCATTTTTATTCAACTATCTACTAATTTGACAAGAAATTAAAAGTATATGTACAACATGAAATAAAAATTTTCTAGTTTTGATTTTATCAAGACACTATGTCACGAATGAAACCACCTCAAAATATTCAAAATCGATTTAAGCCCTTTCAAACGTATTTGTTTGTGTTTGTAGTAGTCATGACAAATAATTGCATTTTTACTTTCATAAAAATTCCAATTAAAATCATCTGATAAATGCATTCAATTCGATCATACAAACGTTGGAAATATCATCATTGATTTAAGTGGATTGATTATAAGGTAAACACCTCATAACACGATATGATTGAAGTAAGAGAGCTTTCAAATGCACTTAATCATACTATAGTCAATGGCTGGTCCTTGTATCAATCTTACTATCCCCATTAAAAATTTGGTATAGTCAAACAATTAATAAATTAAATAATAAAAAGCGACATTGTAAGTACATTTATTGAATGTTTCCAACCAACCCTTAGTTTTTAGGATCGCAATATAGTCATAGGGGTGAAAAAGTACTATAAATCTATATAATAGAAAAGAGACCAAGTATATTTCTACATTTATAGAAAGACGATTTAGCTTTTACTCCACTCGCACAAGTTTCAAAAGTTTCGTCTCTGTCGTTTTGGGGTAGCGTGTCTTCTAAGTATTTTGATAACGTGCAGAAGCTCGACTGCAGTTGACAGAGACGCCTGTCACGTGTCCTCTACCCCCTCTTTCAAAAGGGTCAACCCACAGCTGCGAAATTTTATTATCTTCAACTAGTGAAAATGCTTCTTTAATTACACTAAGACCTTTTTATTAAAAAAAAAAAAAAAAAAAACAATAAACGTAAAATTAGTGTTACTCAATCATTAAACTCTCTTTCATATTTTAACCGACTTCAAAAAAAAGTAGGAGGGGTTCTCAATTCGACTGTATTTTTTTATGTTTGGTACCTCAGAACTTTTGACAATAGGTGAATCGATTTTGATTACTCTTTTTTTCTTTGAAAGCTGGTACTTTCCGTGTGGTTCCATTTAGTTTGAAGGAAATCGTTCACTTTTAAGTGGTTGAAAACTAAGGGATTAAACATTAACTTCTTATTGGATGGCTCGATTTTGATAATTCTTTTTTTTTTTTTTTTTTGATAGAACATAATTTTAAATTAATCTCATTTCCATTTTTATAAAAAAATTCACTCATAAATGGTAAAAAATTAGGGATAAAATTAAAAATTTTTCCTGGCTAAAAATAATATTTTTTTCTCTAATACGAACATCGTACCTATAAATTGTTTCAATTATTTCAATTTGAAGAAAGAAATACATCCTTTAAGGATGAAAATAGGTAATGAAATAGTGATGTTTAAAAGAATAATCAAATTTTGATGATTTTTTTTCTATTTGAAAGAGTATTACACTAAGTGCTTTCGTTCATTTAAAAGTAAAAAATTTCAACCTTTAAGAAAAAAACGGGGATAAGGTAGTAACTTTTCACATTGAAACGGCGCTATTTCATATAAGAAGCACGTTTAGAAAGTTTACCTAAACTTCAGATCAATAAAAAACGAGAAATAAATAAAAATTATAACAAAATGAAAATCCGACTTTAAAATAAATAAAAAAATCTTAAACAAAAAATGCACAAATACACTGAAAAGTAGAAAAAAAATTTAGTATACTTGCAGTGTCTACAACTTATAAATTATTAGGATGATATAATGTACAACTGTTGTAGTTTTTGGAGTTGGTGTCAGCCAAGGAAATAAATATCAATGTTCATTTGTAAAAAGGTTTAGTCGGTTATTGGTATTTTGTAATTTAAAGTTCCTAAGATATTGTCCCAGTACTAGTACATTGCATAAAAGTTCATTTGAAAAATAAATTTCATAAGGTATTCTCGTTTATTGCTAAGAACCAATATAGTCGCATTTCCTTGGCTGACACCAACTCCAAAAATAACAATAGTTGTGCATTATATCATCCTAATAATTTGTAAGTTGTAGCCACTGCAATTATTTTTTTTACTTTTAAGTGTATTTTTTGTTTAAGATTTTTTATCTTATATTTATTTTTATTTATAATTTTTATTTCTTAAGACTAAACGAAAATTTATGTTTACATGATCCTTGTTCCAATTGAAAATCAATACCATTATTAAATATTAACATCACGAAAACGAAATCTGAATATTAAATGAAGAGTAAATGCTGTTAAACTAATTGTAATTGTCAATAAGACCATGTAATTGGGTAATATCAAGACAAAACAAATTGGTTAAGCTTTCTAAAATATGATCCTTGTGTAGAAGAAAAAATGTAATAGCTCTCGAGAGGAAAAATATCCCATTAATGTTTTGTCTTGTGAAACATTTTTATTAAATTATAGAAAGAACGACAAGAAAACTCAGAAAATACTTGTCTATGGAAAACGAAAATGGTTTAAAATTCAGAAAATGACTTCAAATATGACGAAGAAATATTTTTAAGAAATAACATTAATTATTTAGATTCTGAACAGTATTTAAAAGCTTCATTATTATTATTCAGAAAAATTAAGGAGTATGAAAATATTGTTTTAATGCTCTTGTATTAAAGTCAATTAATTAACTGCTTATAAACAATAAACTCACGACAGAAATAATTTATCCAGCAATATAGAAAAATTTTATTCGAAGCATTTTAAGAGAACATTTAAAAATGTATTAATTAAATTGTTTCATTCTAAAAATATGATTAAAACATTGTGAGCAGTGAAAATTAAGTAATGTTTATAGGTGGGTAGTGTTAGGTTTATTTAGATTAATATACAAGAGAGGTATTTTTATAACCAGGGACCTGAGATTCTGAGTTCCCACCATAAGCTTTTTAAAAGGGAGCTTTAATAGATACCAACAACAAAAAAAAAAAAACTAAACAGACATCTTTTCTTACATTTCTATGGTACGATTGTAATTTGGCAACGTTTACTGGCTCTAAGATTCTTCTACATCTCATACATAACTAGACATGATAGACTTGATTTTTGAGCTACTTGATTTAAATTCGACTTGAAATAATTCCGAACTCGCTTTAATTATTAATACTTCAAATTAAATAAAATCAAGCATTGATTTTTCAAGCTTTTTTCCATTGTTAGACATATTTTGCACAGAAAACCAGCCAATTTTTTTGAACATAAAACCAAATTAATACATTTCCTCGAAAGTTAAAAATAGAAAACTTAAATTGATGAGATGTTTGAAAACTCAACAAGAAAAACTCAAAAATTAATGGTTGACTTCATTTTCAAGCTTCATAAATTTCACTTGAAATCAAGTCTAATTCGAATCAAATATTAATATTTTGAAGTAAAATCAAGCGAAAAATTAACTCTGCAAGTTACTTCGTTGAATATCGTATATTGTAAATCAAAATATCAAGCATAATTACATTTCTTTAGGTCTCTACTAGACTTGCTGAATTCCAAAGAGTGATTGAGACATCAAAAATTAAATTCATGTCTTATTGATGTTAACTCTACATTAAATTTTAATCTATTAAGCTGTTAAAAATCAGTTTTTGATTCGAGCGTAATTTCAAGTAGAACAAATAATGTCTAGTTTGAAGTTTTCGAGTGCATAGAAGATTATTTCCCAATAGAATTCATAAGAAATAGTTTTGAGTTTCCATTTAAACTAATTTATAATGTACGTACTATAGATAAGATGCTTCAAATAAAACGATAAGACGAGCTTAACATTCTGAAGCTTACTTGAACAAATTGATGACTGATGCAATTATAACATAAAAGCTTTACCTACTTAATATGCTCACAAGCCCAATACACTTTGTTTTAAAAACTGCTTTATGATCTAATTATTATGTTGTTCAAAGCAAGCGTTTTATGTACACACTAGCAGCCCGGGAACGCGTTGCTGTGGCAAAGTTAATGTTAAATTATATTGTAGTAAACTATTCAGTACAGAGAAATTATTTTAAAAGAATAAAGATTAAAACATTATACGTAGCCGGTGTAAAAATGATTGCGATTTGAACTTAAGGTAAAAATTTGAAAACAATTGATATTTGATACCCGCTCGCTTTGCTGAGAGTATCTAAATTTAATTGATTGATTTGAAAGATTCCCTACCTTCACAGCGAAATATAAAAATTAATCTATAATATTTTGACAGAAAAAGATGATAGATACGTCCAGACCTTAGATCCTAAGTAAGTTCATCAAAATCCTTAAAACTACTTTTCTAGGAAGAGATATTAGCTATCTCAAAGGTTCTATAAGATTTTGTCTAATGTCATCTAAAACAGTTCAGCTATTTTAGTAGAAAATATTAGGAGCTTTCCTACAGGAACCGTCCTTTTTTTTTAATAAATGATATTCAATAATATGTTTAGATCTGAATTTTGAAGTATCTTTAACAAAACTTCATTAAAATTCTATTCTTTCAGTAACTGTTAATTATTTTGTATGTTTATTATTTTAATACGTTTACCTATTTCTAATAAATATCTTCGACAATGAACAATACAGAGATTGAAATATTTAAAAAAATTTCTTTATTAGTTTTATCGGGAGTTAAATTGAAATTCTTATTATTTTTTTTCAGTAAAATTTTGTCAATTGTTTTATTTAAATTTTGTAGAGGATTTATTTCGCTACTGTGTAAAATTGGTCATTTTAACAATTTTTTTTTTAAATTCACGATTTCTGTAGGATACAATAGTGATGCTATCCTATGGTATTCACGTGTTTTTCACTATATATTACTGACGCAAAATATAGATTAAAACCATTCTGGATTCCGATTTTATATTATATCAAAATTATAAATATCAAATAAAGACCAACATTACATTTTTATATAATATAGAAGAATATACCAATAAAACAGGCAATACGTAGGTCGTACAGCCAGCGTAAAAGCCAGCCAACTCTACCAACATAATTTTCTGTCATTTGTAAAGGATAAAAATGGTTCCTGTGAGTTATCCTTAGGAGATAGACATATACCGTCGTGGACTTTTTTATCAATCTTTTTAAGATACACAATTTCGCCGCATACATGTTTGATCTATCTCGTAAGGTTTAGCTAGCGTTTGCAATTTAAGTTCACAAAAATATGTTTGTTATGATATAATATTAGAAATCTTTGAATTTCTCGACTTTTCCCTACTAAATTTATGTATAAATTATAGCCACTTTGCTACGAAAGACTAATAGCTACGTAAAAAAAAAGTTTCATAAAAATCCCATTCAGTAGTTTTTGCGTTAAAGATGCACAACAAAGAAATGGACAAAAATCTTCTACAGTTTTATTATATACATATATATAGATTATAGAATAAGTATAAAAAATCTTTATTGGATGAATTTTGAATTGAAAAATATTGCAATACATTAGAGCAACATACAATTTCGGTCATGGTATAGGTTTTGTGAAAATTATGTTTCAACAGAGAGCAATATTACAGTAGGTATATTCATCAACTGTATAAAAGCAATGTTTAATTGAAATTTTCGACCGTAGAATATTGAAACTATATTATATGCCTTTGAAATATTCAATTAAATTGATGTGAATTGTAAGTGAACTCGATGACAGCAGTAGCAAAATAAAACAATATGTTTGTTTGGAATACAAAATGGAAGCCGCGGGCCGTATCACATGAAATTTGAATATTTACCTCACGATATTTGCCGATGCCGGATGTTTTATGAACATGATGATTTTACTTCCTCATGTTTGCGTCGTTCTTTTCCGATTCTTTGACTATAACACAATATTGAATTTTTTGACATACCTAAATGGTAATCGTTAAGTACTTATATCGTAAAAATGTCAGGCATCCTGTTCGGAAACTTGATGAACTATGCGTGACTATATTTGATATTATTGGAACACGTCTATAAGAATAATAGTTGTACATGATAAGCAATTGTTGTTCAATCAGTTTTTTGGTCGAAGTTTTTAACAAATTTGACTTTTGAATATAGCTAAAATATTTGAAATCATTGATATGTTAAAATTATATTTTAATTGGCATGTATTTAATTTTTAGAGAAGTCAGCAATTGTTATGGTGTATTTTCATAATAAGCTTTATAATATTTCGGTCATTTTGAGATATATGTTAATCTACATAAAAATCTAAAAAAAGTGGTTGCGTGTACTTATGTACGCGCGTGAGAAGTTATACTTCTTTGGTATCATTAAAAATTAATTTTTATTAATTTTATTCAAATAATCAATTTTAAAAAAAATGTAATTTAATATTTAATAGTTATAATATATATATTTAAAGATATAATTATTAAAAATAAAATTAAGAGAATAATATTTTAATTTGTATCAATAAATAATATTCAAAGAAAGCTGCAAGACGTTTATAAAATTTGTCAGGATCATTTTTCTGGTTAACAACTCATGCATGTCATGAAAACGAAGCTTCATAGAAATAGCAAAATAAAGTAAGTAGCTACTTTTCAAAGTAAATGTCTTAATCTTATCTTGTTTTACTAAATTAATGTTTTAAGATGGTTGAATCATTTCAGAATCCAAGATTTTGTGATAACTAAGAATATACATGGAATGCAGACGTCATTTTCATCATTAAATTTCAAATAGTATAATAGCTACTGCAAAATTCGAGAAAAGTAATAACTTATTTAATATTAATAATATGTGGCATTTGTATATATAATTATTTCTAATTTAAATATAAAAATTAATAAATTAGTAAATAAATACAACAAAAATTCAAATTACGCGCACCTAGTTAAAATACCGAGCCGTTTTGCGGGAAACTTCATCTTGTTAATTTGTAATGATAAAATAGAACGCTACTAATGCTTCTGAAACCGCGACGCGATGCAGACGTCATTTTCATCATTAAACTTCAAAAAATAGTTATAAAAACTACTGCAAAATTCGAGAAAAGTTATAACTTATTTATTAATAATATGTGTCATTTGTATATATAATTATTTTTAATTTAAATATAAAAATTAATAAATAAATACAACAAAAATTCAAATTACGCGCGCCAGGAGACCCAATGGTTTTGCGACTAGCTTCATTTTGTTAATTTTTATCTTAAAATGTGCGCGCATCTTAAAATTTCACTCTCATCATTATTCATAACTCGCCTAAAGAAGTATAACTTCAAAAATCAATTAGCTTTATCAATGAAACAAAAACATTTTTAAGGGTTGTAAAACACCCTCAACGTTACTCTCTAAGACTCCTGGATAATACTTGTCTTTAAAAAAAATTTTTTTTTCCTCCTTACTGTTTCCATATATCTATGGTAACATTAATTTTGGTGCTCTTAAATCTAACATGAGTAGAAATACAGCACATCTATTTTAAATGTTATGTCCATTTAATTAAAAATGATATTATAAAAGTTAGAACTATCACAAAAAAGTTTTAAGGCACTACGTTCAAGTTTGACAGGAAAACTTTGATCTGTTACATTAATTTATCTCATTATGATCCAATTTATTTTGTAGTTTCGTTCCATTTCACTGTTTCAATTAGAGTTTTTTGGTGAATCGACCAATAGAATTCGGCAAGTATTGCTGCTGACCATTTCCCATTGTAGAGTCTCTAAATATGTAGTATATTCTCATGAAGCCTTTCACCATGCTCATTGGACATATTACCAAGATTTTCATGAAAATCAAATCCTAGTGCGAGTCTAAAAATAATGAATTTGAGTAGAGTACTACATTCAAGAGCTTAATAAGCAGAAAGTCGTTCTTGAATGCTTTTTTGGTAGTTGTCAGCTTTTGTATTGCCAACAAAATTATGATACACTTCTTTTAAAACCACTCAAACTCCTTTTTCTGCTCTTTTTAACTTCGAATTATAAGCTTCATCCGTCAAAAGCTCTCGAATTTGCGGACCAACAAAAATTCGTTCTTTTAACTTCGAGTCACTGGTTCGAAGAAAAGTTTTAAGATATTGAAAGCCTGCACCATCCTTAGCTCCATCATAACAAATATATAATTTGTGCTTTGTTTAATACATGCACAGATCCATCTAGGTGGACCTGTGCCAACCTAAGATGGTTATTAAAGTCTATATTTCTTTTAATCTTGTCAGTAAAGTTCATATGTGTGTGTTAGGATATTAGAGAAACTAGTGACAATCCGTGGGTATGTTCACGTAGGACTTAAACAATTAAGTAAACATGGTCCAGGAACAAGCCTTAGAGTCCAGACTAAGAGAGACCGCTGCTTATAAAAAGAAAAACTACAAAATTACCTAACTGTAAGCTGCACAATAACTTAAGAAAATTCCATAACAAATATTAAACACAAAATACGCTAGCCATAAAAATGAACAAAATATTTACTTACTTAAAATATAAAGAACTCTAACAATAAATTTGGACCTTAAATGAAAGAATTAAGATATATTGAAAGCAGAGGTTTTCTATTTTGATTCATAATGTTAATATAAAAATTAAAAAAAAAACTTAAAATTTAGGAGACGGGCTTATAAACTACAAAACTGTTAGGTCCCTCTAAGAACTGCTCGAGGGTAAAATTTCGAAAAATTGTTCTTTAGTAAATATGACTGTCTTCTAAGAAATTACAGTTTTGATTTCCATGGTTTTATCCCCACTGGTGTAGTCTACAGCGTGCCTGTCAGTCATTTACGGTACTGTTGATATAAACAGAGATATATCCAAAAAAATGTTGGTTATTGCCAGGTAATATGGGCAAGCTTTGAAACAAAATTATTTCTATATGAAAATTGCGACAATTTTATTATCTGGCTCCTGTTTGAAAAACAACAAATGTATATTTTTATTTATAGTTTTCCAGGAGGAATTGTGTTTTATAATACTCCAGAATAAATATCTATAAATGCTATCTTCAAATTATTAACTAAAACAAATCAATTATGGAAGCGTAAGTTTTTGAGGATAAAACGTAGTCAATATGCTACTGAGGACGATAATCTATATCTGTATCAAATTTCATTGAGATCCGTTTCGCTGTTGTTGCATGATTAAAATAACAAGCGTTCATCCATCCAAACTTTTGCATTTATAATTTATAATAGTAGTAAGATACAATTTTAGCTGAAAGCTCGTAAACTAGAACTTTTGTTAATATCTCTTTTCCTGTGATATAAAGCGGTTTAAAGTTTTTTTTTTTTTTTTTTTGTAATAGTGTAAAACAGAAAATTGGTTTTGTCTTCAGGAAATTTTTATTTAATTTACCGCCCGAGAGGGGCATTATAAGGTATGGCCAACTACTTAATATTTACGTTATATAACTACAACTGGACATCTTACATATGGTTAAGTTCCTTTCACGTATTTCAAAAGCAATAAACTGTATGAAAAACAAATGGACTAAATTCTCCGTTCAAGGACTTTGTAAACTACCCTGAATGCTTAAACGCACAGGAAACAAGATATTTATAAAAGTAAAAATTTGAAAGCTTTGAGATTTTAAATCGCAAATATCAAATTCAAACACATGTAAAGGTTTAAAAATTTAAAGCCAATCTAAACATCATCTATACCAATAATAAGAATGAAGATTTCTGCTTTTTGAATACCTATATAATAAACACTTTCCGTCTTACCTGTGCGAGCAAACAAAAACGGAATCATTTTTCTCAGCTGAGAGTTTTTTCTAATCTAAAAAAATTAAGGTGTTTTGTTGAATACTCTTCATTACCTTCATTTTCATATAATTTATACAAAAAAATTAATGTAATTTACATTGTAATTTTCCCTAAAAAAAACATTGTTTGTTCAGGGTAAACTTGAAAACGGCTGGCACGATTGGGACGAGATTTTACATATAGTAAACGTTACAAAAAGTGCTACAAAATACTTTTTTTCCCTAAAATTTTAATTTTTTAAGCAAAAAAATAAAAACTATAAAAACTGCGCAACGAAAAACATACATCGGTAGATCATATTGGAGAGACGATATGATTTTAAACTAACTTGTAATTTTTATAAATTAATATTCGCAAATTTGAAAATTATAACAATGATAGAAATATATCTAAAGGTTAAATTTCTAGAAACCATAAATCCATTGCGAATTTACAGGTAGTTAATATACTAATATCAATAGTTCGGCTGAGTAAACGTTTGAATTATCGAGAGAGGAGAAGGAAATCCTCTGCAGTAAATATGATTTCATTAATAAAAATAAATATATAAGTTCTAAAATGAAACCCGTAAGAATAAATAACCAAAAGAGACAGTTCGACTTAAGTGATCCCGATTAGGAGTTTGATTAAGAGAGGTGAAGCGGTATTAGGCAGAGCCCCCAAAACAAAAATAAATACAGCCCAACTTATTTTTCAAGAGAAAATAGCAGTTTATATGTGACCATCACGTTGTTTTTTTACCAAAAAAAAAATAGTTTCATAATTTTCAATTTATTTTAACAAGATCTAAAAGAACCCGTTGTCTAATCTTGAAACCCAGTAAATAGCAGACATGCCAATAAGACATAATGAACTTAAAATAATACTTTATCCGAGAATAGTGAACTAAGGCAACCAAACCTAATACCTCAGATCTTAAAAATACACATTAAATATTTTTTATCCTAACAAAAGTAAACTTCCTAAAGGATAGCTACTAATCCATTCTACTAAAATTAATAAATGATTTCATAAAACATTTGGTGTGAAAGTTTCTCAAGTCTTACAAGAACACAAGAATAGGTATTTTACAATATTCAAAAAAAAACGTAAAGAACTTACCTAGAAGATAGCTTAAATCTATTCCTGGAAAAGTAGTTTCATGAACTTTCTATGAAACAAAGGTCTAGAAATATCTAATTATCTTTTTTTGTTAAAATAGCTGAAATTCTTATTTTGGGTAAAGTTTTCTATTCTTCAATCAGATTATTTTATATTCGCTCAGCAAAGCGGACGGGTATCAGCTAGTTGTAAATAAAATAAATCAATGCTTGCTTGATTCTAAGTCAAATTTAGACCATGTAGCTTAGAATATCATTTATGGATCTAAACTAAATAAAATACAAACTTTCCATGGATTATGGAATAAAATAGTAAATTATGATAATCATAAAAGACCTTTAGATTGCTTCGAAGAATAAAATCAAATCAAAATGGAACACTTGGAAACTTTTTCTTGTTTGTAATATGAGATTAATTGTTGCATGTTCCCAACAATGTTTTATAGATTTAAAAGCTTACAGAGAGCTTTTAAACCCCTTTTCCAAACGTATTTGACTCAAACTTTAGATGACGAAGTTACTGATCTAATAATGAAGTTCATTTTGCTTTGAAGTAAGTCATAGAGATTTTACTAGATAAAAAAAAATCTCTATGAAAAGAAAATTTAATATAGATTTTTTAATCTAATAAATTCTCTATTAAATTTACTTTTAATTGCTACTAGAAGTTGCATTATTAAACGTTGCAAAATTAAAGTAAGATGATTTTAAGGTAAAATATAGTGTAGAATATTGTCAGTCTTCGACCTCATATATCAACAAGTACAAAGATGGTAAATGAATTATGTAGGTAAACTAAGTGCAAATTCAAGTCATTTGCTCTATTTTCACCGGAGAAAAGTCACCTGACATTTACCTATAACAAATTCTCCCTCACTAAATATAAACATCGTTAAATTGAATACTTTACTCAAAGAAAAATCTTTGAATTTTTTACCAGCAAGTGTGTCAACCTCAATCTTGCTTTTAAATATTAACAGCAAACGTAATTGAATTTACTATCACAAATCACATTATTCAATTTTAATTTAGTCTATTTTTTAAAAGTGAACGTAACTGAAAAATGGCTCAGACAATAAGAGTTTTTAGATTGAATGAGCCAATTTCATTTGAAATTTTCAAAATTTATTTTTATCTCAGTCTCAAAGTGCATAAAATTATATAAACCAAGCAAGGAAATAAGCTTAGAGTTGGAAGATGGTTACAATATTCACTCCCGGCACATTTCTTCTCGTAGACCTTACAACGGGAGTTTTTCTTATAGTTCTCTCTAGACAAGAATTTTATTATTTTGAAACTGACGTAAATAGACCAGATAATAAAAAAGATATTTCGTGTGTTACATTTGACCCGGTTTAAATCAGAGGGATGTTTCAAGTATCGTATTTTCCGGCAAATTAAATATTTTTAAGCTCATTATATGAAAAGCTTCATTGAACTAATTGATTAAAGGTAATGTTTTGATGCATTAAAAGTACTTTGTTTGACTAGGATGGAAAAAGGAAAATAATTTAATGGTGTGATTAAGAAATCCAGTGCAACTACGAGATGTTAGTTAAAAAAATTTACCTTCTAAAGACACACACTGTCTCCACACAAACATTTCACTTAGAAATTTCCACTACCTAACAAAATATCACAGCTTCAAATCACATATATATATATACATTTTTTTTTATTAAACAATTTAATTTGATAATGTTAAAGTTCACGCTTTATCGAAACAAAAATGCAAACTAACGAACAGAATTTTCCGAGATCCTCTCACGGCAGCGTGGTTTCCGCTCTGCCGGTAGATAGAGGACCAACAGCTTCTCGATGTATGTTGAGTTGTATACACATCGACCAACAACACCTATCGCTAACATTCGCACGGCTGGTGGGCGATAAAAGTGGCCTTATCGTGCATGCAACATGCTAAACAAAGTGAACACGATACGAAAACGTATACGTGCTCCTCGGGCCTCATCGCTTACCATAAAAGATAGATATATGCCATTCATTATTCATGGAAAAGAGAAACAGAATATAGGTTCATGTTTTAGACATGTTTGTTTCTGGATAAAAGGAGGAATGGATCACACGTACACCTGAGTCCTGAACTCATTTAACCGAGTGATATACCAAAGAGGCGTCCCTCTACCTTCCACGAGAATCGGGCTTAATTTATAATGATTCAAGTTTTATATTTTATTAATGGTGGAAAATGACAAAGAAATGAATCAAGAAGTCATTGTCTTTCTTTAAACAGCGGTAATTAAATTTTCTATAAATATTTTTATTTTTAAACAAATTATATTTTGATATTTTGCTATTTTTTTTCTTATTTATATATTATATGCGCATGAGCGGAAATCGTTCGTTAGTTGTGAGCTTTCTACCTGGCCACCTGTAAAAGTCCATAAAATACACGCTTTTATAGCCACCAGGGGTGCACCAAACCCAAGCTGATGAACTACCTACGTGCGTTACAAATTTTATGACTCAAACACAAATTTAACCCTTCAACTTGAGCTACTTTAAAAGTAGACATCAAGTATGTGCAAACGAGTTCAGTGCAAACTTCGTACATTAGAAGGTTCAAACAGAACACAGGTTCGATTAAACACAACTCTTGAAATTGTTACAAATGGTAAAGCGATATTGAAAGTTTCGTTCCTAAAGCCATTTCAATCGAAACATATGTACCGGTGATAAAGTTGTAAAATATTAAATAAAACGTCGACGGATGGTGACGTGATGTGCAATAGAAAATAATAATAATCTACCCCTTGCATCGCTCACCTTCACAAAAACCCTATACAAATAAAGCAATTTTTAATAAAATACCAGTGCAAATATCAATGTGCGAACGACTCTAATTCAACATGAAAAATCAATAATATTGCCTGCATCGAACTAAGTAGATTTAAGTCTATATGCAAAATGAACTCAAATAACAACCAAAAAATTTAAGTTAAAATTTCCGAAAATATATTTCTTCACTAGATTTGAATAAAATGGAAAGTAATAACAATAAATAATAAATAATTTTGTCATCGCAAGGCATTTTCATATGACATATCATAAATATAAAAGAAAATGAAATAAAACTACACCCCAGGTATATTTAAGTTTAAAAATTCATCTGTGCTCATTTTTTATTTCTTATATACTTGTAAGAAAAACCAAGAGGCAAGTTTTCAATAAAGTTTTCTAAGAAGAATATTTTTTGTATTCAAAATAAGTAATCAAGAAATATAAGTTATATAAGAAACTGGTGTAGAAAATCTTTTAACTAGAATCGAACTTTATTAGTTGTGCCACTTACAAGTGTTTATAATTAGAAAACTATTTCAAATCAAACATACTGCCAACAACCAGGTATTTGAATTATAAAGTTTTAACTTCTTCCTTTCTGTACGGCGTTTAAGAGGTTTTGAAATATAAAATTAATGAAACAACTACGATAAAGTTTCCTTTGACAGTTGTAAAGAAGCTTTAGTCGATTCCTATGTAAGCTTTTTAAAGGTTTCAATGCAATTTTATAGTAATTGTGATTGGCATATTTAAATTAAAAACTTTCAAAAGTTATAAGTTTAGCTTTATATATGACTAGCTGATACCCGCCCGCTTCGCAGAGCGTATCTAAATTAATTTGATTAAATAATAGAAAATTTTACCCAAAATAAAAAACTCAGCTATTTTACCAAAAAAAGATAATTAGATATTTTTAGACCTATATTTTGTAGAAAATTCATGAAAATTCGTTAAACTACTTTTCCAGGAACAAATATAAGCTATCTTATAGGTAGGATCTTTACGTTTTTTTGAATATCGTAAAATATTAAGAAAATTTTTAGCCTTGAGTACCTTTCACACCAAATGTCATATGAAATCATTTATTAATTTTAGTAGAATAGATTAGTAGCTATCCTTTAGGAAGTCTATCCTTTTTTAGAATCAATAATATTTAATGTGTTATTTTAAGATCTGAGGTATCAGGTTTGGTTGCCTTACATTCATAATTCTAGGATATAGTATTAAGTTCATTATGTCTTATCGGCAAGTCTGCTATTTCCCGAGGTCTAAGATTAGACAACAAATTCTTATATATCTTGCTAAAATAAATTTAAAATTAAGAATGTAGTTTTTTGGTAACAAAACAACGCGATGGTCACATCTAAGTTGCTATTTTCTCTTGAAAAATAAGTTGGGCTGGCTTTCTTTTTGTTCTGGGGGCTCTGCCTAACGGCTTCACCTCTCTTAATCAAACTCCTAATTGGGATCACTAAAGTCGAACTGTCTGTTTTTGTTATTTATTCTTACGGGTCTCATTTTTGAACAAAGATATTTATTTTTATGAATGAAATCATATTTACTGCAGAGCATTTCTTTCTCCTCTCTCGACAATTCGAACGTTTACTCAGCCGAACTATTAATAATATATTAACTACCCGTAAATTCACAATGGAGTTATGGTTTCTAGGAATTTAACCTATCGCTATACTTCTACCATGGTTATAATTTTCAAATTTGCGAACATTTATTTATAAGAATAACAAATTACATAGTTTAAAATCATGTCGTCTCTACGATTTGTTAGTGTATGTCATTGTATCACAACTGCCTGCCGATGAATGTTTTTCGTTGCGCAGTTTTTATAGTTTTGCTCAGAAAATCAACATTTTTTCGGAATAAAAAGTATCTTAAAGCACTTTTTGTAATATTTACCACTTGTAGTGAAAATCTCGTCCAAATCGGACCAGTTTTTTTTCAAATTTGCCAAGAACAAACAAACAGACAGGGAAAACTATTCAAAATAAAAAGTAGCCTATAATGTAAGTTACAACATTAAATAATTTTTTGTAAAAATTCCATTGAAATCTGCTCAGCTGTTTTCAAGTTTACCTTGGACAAACCCTGTTAATACCCTGTTTTTTTGGGGAAAATTACAATGTAAATAGCATTTATTTTTTTGTATTAAATATATAAAAATTTAGGCAATAAAGAGTATTCAATAAAACACCTTAAATTTTTTAGATTAGATAAAAGCTGGGAAAAATGATTCCGTTTTTCGTTCGCTCGCGCAGGAGAGATGGAACGTTTTTATTATATACGTATTCAAGTAGTAAAAATCTTCAATCCTATTATTGGTATAGATTTAATCAAATACGGCAATCGATTTTCATCAAGAAGTTTCCAGATATGTTCTGATTGAGATTGTATTCACGGAAGATTCCCAAAGTCTTCCTATCTAAAAAATTCATCTTGTTCAGGTTTCACTGATCAAATAACTAAAAATCACTATTCAAGTATTCAATAAGGGAAGGTTGGGTGTTTGAGAACACCAGGTAATTTGAAATAATTGAATTTTAATTGTTTCTTCTTTCGCGAAAATCATAAGTGTTTAAATGGACATGTTTGATGACCATAAGTTGCTGGATAAAAAAAAATATCTAAATTGACGTCCGCATACTGTCACGGTAAGTAGGTAAATAATTAATATATGTAAAAAAAATTTTTGAACTTTAGTGAGTGATATTTTGATCATCTTTCATATACAATGCATTTATACATTTTATGTGGCTTAAAAATATTTTGAGTATCGAGCATTTTAATTTCAATTGCCTAAATCAGGTAATTTGGAACGATTTTCGCGGGGTAAATGTGAACATTTCCTATTAAAATGTAATACATGAATTATTTTACAATTTTTGCAAAGAATTTTTTCTTTTAAACTATGATGCAACGTTTCGTTGGGTTGTTGTTGTTTAGTTTGATCAATTTTTAGCATCAATTGTATGTTGTGCTGTTGTTTCTAATAATTATGAATGTTCTTACGATAAAAATGTTTCTTTTTAAGTGCACTGAATAGTGCATATAATCAACAGTGTGAGCTCTACATGGTTAATAATCTTGCAAACAGATCACCCAATACAAAGTGACCGAGCTGTTTACAAATGTGTACAATAAGACAGCCAACAAAAGCAAAGCGATCAATGGACAACATCACACAATCATCAAAGCCACAATACCACTTTTGTTCATGAACATCAAACCGCTGTAACCATTAATACGTCTATTTCTCCATTAACTCCTGTGCTCCTGTCTGACATAATCAATGTACTTATCATACCAAAAGCAATATTTTTGCAACGAAGAAAAAGAAAACATTCTCAAATGTTATCCAGCACTCCGATACAAAACATCAATTAGAAGAAAAACAAAAAGGAAAAACTGAAAAGAAAAATAAAAATATTCAATTACAATAACGACGAAGTACAAAATAATTTGAATTCATTTTAATTCAAAGCCATCATCAGTTAAGAATACAGCGGTCGTTAGAAATTTGAAAACAATGTTCAAGGAAAGTGACGGCGTGGACTATTATTGCATATTTTGAACGGAAAAATATGAATCACCCCCTAAAGAAGACTGGATTATGTATACAAAATGTAAGAAATAGGCCCATGACGCATGCACGAACGGTCAATACATGTGTAATAAAAAAAAAAATTTAATGTTATGTGTAATAATTACGTTTGTGATTTGTGTAAGACATAGTTAATCATTAAAATTTAGATTATATATATTATCATTAGCCAATGTAGATTCTATTTCCCCCGTGGATTGATTTTAATTACCCCACACACTACCGGGGAAATAAGAATGGCAATATTTTTTATTATTATGTTAATTTAAAAAAGTTTTGTAATAAAATTATTAAAGTAGATAAGTTATGTTTATATTATAGCAAAAGTTTACTAAAATTGTTATTTTGTTTTATTAATTAAGATAATTTTAAGTTAACTGTATCAAATACCCCATTTTCCCCTACCTCTTGTAGAGACTAAAAACTTTTATACTTTCTAAATTTTAAAATAAATTCGATTTAAATTAGCAGTCACCCAAAGTAACGTTCAACTTTAAAAAAGTCTACAAGTTTAAAAACTTCTCATCGAGCATTTAAAACTTCAAAGGAAAAAATCAATGACTACATACATTCTCAAAGAAGAAAATTTAAACGCTTTGCATTATTATAAATGTAAAATTCAATCCAGCAAATTCCATTTAATGTCATTTCTACTTAATATTTGCATCCTTACCTTAGGTAGACGATATAATCCTTTGAATTTATTTGAATATCGTTTAAAAACTTTTCTCATTCAATATTACAAATCAACCCAAAAGAAAATTCATACGAGAATAATAAAATATTGATCATATTTTACTCAGAAAGTATCAACCAATTTCAAGTTGAAAAGTCTAAGAAATCAAGCTTTTACAAGAAAAAGCGCTTTAGTATTTACATCTGGAAAAGCTTGCTAGGTTTTTTTCGTTGTTTCATGATCAATAAAGCTTTGAAGGTATGAACTTTCTAATGTACGGATAATTCTTTGTTTTCTTGTTGTATGCTCTTACGAAATATGCAGAAAAGATGCGATCGCTATTTTTTCTAACGGAATATTATATGACGACTTTAAATAAAAATATATAAAGCCCTTTTGCCGTTAAGTTTTTATCTATCAAATGCATGAAATCTGTAGATATATTATTTAAAGACAAATATGAAACACCTGGCTTTGTTTGGGTTGAATATAGATAATAACTTTGTCATATCAATGCAAAATGCACTACAAATATTAAATGATTGCAATAAAGGAATGAAAACCAAAAAACATCATAAGATTTGAAATATATTGACAACTGCAATGATTTGACGATGTTGTTTCAAGGCACGTTATTTCATTTTAAAAAGTCAAAATGTCTGTTACAATTAATTTTGCATATACTTGATAAAATTTTAGTCGTTGTTAATGTTAATGAGAAGAAGACTGATAAAAATGTTTCAGAAATTATAAAATATTGTTCCTGTTTCACTATAAAAGCAACGAAAAATCCTATTTTTATTATATTAATGATATGTACTATATACTTTGTAATCAAAAGATATTTCTTTAAAAAATGGCATTAAAAAAATTACAATTTTAAATTAACTAAGGAGAACGAACATAAGTGAACAAGTCTTGAATACATATATCTTCTTTACATAGTATAAAACAAAGTCGCTCCCGCTGTCTGTTCCCTTAGATCTTTTAAACTACAAAACGGATTTTAATGCAACTTTCAGCAATTGATAGAATGATTCAAGAGGAAGGTTTGTAGTTATAATACATGCATATTATAGTAGAGAAAAGTTGGGAAATTCAAAGTTTTGTAATGTGATGTCATAAAAAGCATATTTTTGTGCACTTACATTGCAAACGCTGGCTAAACCTTACGAGATAGATCAAACTAATATGCAGCGAAATTTTGTATCTTAAAAAGATTGATAAAAAAGTCCGTAATACTATATGCCTATCTCCTAAGGATAACCCAGAGGAACCATTTTTATCTTTTACATGTTACAAAAAAATTATTGGTTATTTACCAGGCTATTTAAAAAAATACAGTATTATTCCTTATCCAAGTAAATACATAAGATACGTTGTACATCTCATGTAGATTAAAATTGCCCTCTCCAGCATTTCATCCAAATAAATATCTTAGAAGATATCACAGATTTAAAAAGCGTTGGTAGAGCGACTGAATATTGTACGTCGTACGTAGTGGCTGTTTTATAACTATCATTTTCTTATAAATATAAAAATATGTTTTGTTGGTCCTTATTTAGGACAAAAACTTGAAAAAGTCTACACTAATTAGGTATGTATGGTTTATGTACTCTTTAAAGAGTACGATTGGTCACCCTACATAGAATAGTATAACAATTGAATTCTACAGGTACCGTGTATTTTCAGTAAGTTTTGTTAAGATTCGAGAAATACCATTTTAACGCATTTTCTTCAAGAAGGCCTGACCAATTTTACACAGTAACGAAAAAAATCATAACAAAGTTTAAATTAAACAATTGACAAAGTTTACTGGAAAATATATATTATGAACTTCAATTAACACCCTATAAAATTTATAATGAAATTTTTTTCATATATTTGATTTTCTTTATTGTTCATTATCGAAGATATTAATTAGAAATAAACGTGTTAAAATAATGTACTAAATTTTTAAATAGTTAACTATTGCTTAACGGAACTAATTTTAACGAATTTTTGTTAAAGATACCTCAGATCTTAATATATTGAATACCATTTATCCTAAAAAAGGCACGGTTCCTGTAGTATAGCTACGAAACTATTCTACTTAAATAGCTCAACGGTTATAAATGACATTTGAAATGCAAAATTTTCAAGACTGACGGACCATTTTATATTTAAAATTGTAATGAACCTGTAAGATAGCCAATATCTCTTCCTAAAAAAGTAGTTTTTAGGATTTTGATGAACTAACTTCGGGTCTCAAGTCTGAAGGTATCTTTCATTTTTTTGTGTTAAAATAGATTAATTTTGAAATTTCGTTGTGAAGGTAGGGAATCAATTAATCAATCAATTAAATTTAAATACTCTCCGCAAAGCGAGCGGGTATCAGCTAGTAGTTAATTAAAACTGAAGATATTGAAAAAAAATCCTTTTTCTTTCCCATATATTCAATTTTTTCCTGTCGACTATAGCTTTTTTCTTAAGCTTGGATGTGCCTAGAAATTACTCGTCCATAAAAAGAAATTGAAGCATGTCCTTGTCAATTATTAACAAGCCATCGGTTTGAATTTTGTTCGTAACATTCCACTAATTATTTAGGTCAGGAAAATTTTCCCAAAATCCTCGATTAAAATAAAAAAATACTCGCACTTATTTCCACATTTCCCTCATAACATCCCTTAATCAGGTACAACAAATGTGTCAAACCAAACGACTTGGAATCAATATTTCTATGCTCTCCTGCCTATCACACTTCACCTATATGTGTTTAATGAAGCACACCTTAATTTTTTTTCCGTTCTTAAAATAAATATCCTCATACAAGATATGAAACAAACCATATTTATACACATATCAAACAACCAATAAATGATCTCATTAGAACATATCACGTTTAATCTCGTTGGTTGATAAAATTTATCAAGAGAATACAAATACAATTGTCTTAGATTTATTTTTTAACAGAACACAACTGCGTTTGTGGAACTTACGAATGAATAAAACAATTTTATTATTTACATAAATGATTCAAACTAACCAAATTCATTCAGCCTATATCCACAAATTACCATTTACTCGAACCTCTAATGCATCAACCATACATTTATTCAGTACTTAAGAGTTTTCAAGCAGTCAAATAAATGATGTTTAATGTTTTTGAGTCAAAAGTTGAGACACTTTAGAAGCGTTTTTAACATATCGTACTGTGAAGCTGTGTGATCGAGTTGGAATTCTTTAATTTTCAATTTAAATGCTAACATATTCAGTGAGCACGTAAAGCTGTAGTTTTTCCACTGAAGTTCGAGAAGTCGGTGAAGAAAAGACGAATCAACGAAAATAATTCGAATAATTCAATAAAGATAAGAAAATATTTCTTTTGGTAACGAAGTAACTACATAATTTGCAGAGTGACTGACATTTGGAGGTTCAAAAGAAAAATGTAGAGCTAAGTGATTGGGAAGAAGCAACGAAATAGTACCATGAAATAGGTCTAAAACTGAGTCAAAAGCTCTAAACTTTGAGTATAAGAACCATAAAAATGTGACTCAAAGAAAACCAATGAATTAAAATTGTTTTTATAAGCTAAAACGGACTTTAGTCTACAAAAAAAAAAACTTAAAATCTAAATCATGGTTTTTTTCTCTAAAATTGATCTTGAAAGTAAAAAAGCTCCCTTAGTTCGATAACTCAAACAGATATTTGTCAATGCCGGAACGAAAGATAATGAAATCTCCAATAATGTACCTTCTTTCAAAACATTGGTTGATTTGACGATTCTAAAAATATCAAAATTAGATTTATGAAAGCTTGGAGCTTAAATTTTAAAACATGTTTAAGTACATCAATTTGATTGAAACTGGTAAAAAAAGAAAAAAAATTAGGATGAAACCCATTAGAGAAGGAAGAGAATATAACAAAAATGAAAAGAAAAATAAATAACGGTCGATCTGAGGTAGGGAAGTGGAAAAGGGGGAGTGTTTTAAGGTTAGAAACGGTTTATCTCGATTTCCGAAAAACTACAAGTCCTATGGAAAAAAATTAAATAGCAAAGTTGTAGGTAATAAGAAGATCTACAACTTTTGTGCTAACACTTTTTTCACATAACCTCAAAAATTATGTGAAAAATTCAAATTACCAGGTTTTTGTTTTTTAATTTTTATCTTTTACAAAAAAAAAATGCATAGTACAATTGTACAAATATAACTTTGAGCAATTTATTAAAACTTGCACTTTAAATTTGCATTTTCTGGGAACATTTAACATAGTAATACATTTAATATATATATATATTTTACACCATCAGAAAGTAGAGATTTCAACAAACAAAAAACCCGACGACTATTTTAAAAAAATAGATATTTTGACGTGAGAATTTTCGATCGAAAATTAGGGTTTTTTTTTCAATATTAAGTCAAAATAAGGTGAAAAAAAAAATATTTTAAACCCAAAAAATTACAGTGTATTTGGTATTGGGTTTTTACCAAAGTTTTTACAAAATTTCATAAAAAAAATTTTAAAGTAAAACTTTTTTTTTGTAAATATAAAAATTAAAACCAAAAACTTGGTTATTGAAATTTTTCACATAAATATTGAGGGTTTGTGAAAAAAGTGTTATTACAAAAGTTATAGACTTCTTACTACCTACAACTTTGCTATTTAACTTTTTTCCATAGGACTTGTAGTTTTGTCGGAAATTGAGATAAACCGTTTCTACCTTTAACCCCCCCTCAGCAAAAAAAACTCCAGTGAGCACAAAACATCCAACTACTTAACAGTTTTATAACAATGACATAACGAAAGAAGTTATGTTACTGTAGCTGGACGTTTTGTGCTTAAAAAAAATAATTCCAAAAGATCAATTTTAAAAATTTTGAGATTCATATAATATGTCCAAAAAGCTCTTTGTAAATGTTTTGGATTATCAATCATACTGATATTAATCTTTATTTGATACGATTGCCTCAAAAAGTGTGCTTTCCACTTTAATGGCTGTGAATGAATCTAAAAAGTTTCAAAAAAAGCTTCTTTATCTATTATACAGCCATCGATCCTTATATGGTTAGATAAACTAAGCGAGTTTCTCCCTTTGAAAACTTTTTATACAAAGTAAAGCTTTTTTTAACATCTTAATTTTATTCGTATGCAGCAGTGTCAATTTGTCGCCGTTAGCTTATTGGTTTCTTGCACAGCAGTGCCAGCCAATGGAGTGATGTTGCCACGGAATTCAAAAAGTCCATATATACATTTATACTATGCACTAGAACAGCAGTCAATTCTGTTGGCTGCCGGGCTTTTACTATTAATATATTATAATAAGATCTTTTTTAAGAGCCTTAGGATCTAGTTTCTTAAGACGAACTCCCATTACAGTAAAAATACTTTTTAACTTAAACTTTTATTGTTTTGACTAGAACTTTCGAGCCAATTTTAACCTCGTATAATAACACCAACTTATTAAAGTAATTTGTAACCATATAGTAAACAATCACTAAAAGAAATAAGTATCTCAAAAGTCCCAACAGAAAAAGAAATAAGTTTAAACGTAAATTTTCGCTCAAGTTCTAATAAAATTCGAACTCCTACCTATATTATAAAATATCAGGTATTGTGCACATTAAGATTTCGATTAGAGGACTACAAATATTTTTTTTTGTATGTTTAAACATTGCCTACATCTGTAAAGCCTAAGATTTGAGAGAAAAATAGATTAAATATTGAAAAACGATTCACTCAGAACTAGAACTAGTAAAACTTGAATAAAAATTAAAAAAATCATCTTAATAGCCTTTCAATTGTACACAGTCTGAATATTTTTCATTCGACGCAAAATTGTGCATCTAAAAAACTGCAATAGCACGCACTAAAACATTTAATTTCACGCTTTCTATTTTTTAAATTATATCATTTGACATTTCGTTCAACTAGTTGTAAGATATGCATCTTTTTATTTAAAATTTTTGAGACAGTCAAAATCTTGTCAAGACAATATCAGTGCAAGCCAATAAAAACCAATCTTCCAACCATTTAATGTGTCAAAACAAAGATATAGAGACCCATCAATATGTGTGTACGACAATGCATTGCATGCATGACATATTTTATAAAATATTCCCACAAAAAAACCAATGCTAATTAAAAGATATGAATTCAATTCAATTAACTATTATCGTAATAAAATGTGGGCTCCTTGAAATGAGTAAGACAAGAACGAAAAATACGTTTTAGCGATAAACCTTAGACCTCTTGGTAATTGCTCGAAATAATTAAATAAATAGATTCCAAATGTAATTCTTTTTATTTATTTTTTTTATTCTTTTATCAATGCCATTTCATCAATTAAAGATAAAGTGCATTTCTTGCTTCCATTATCGAATTGCAGCCAATTTAATTATTTGCTTTCATCTAATATTACGAAAGTTTTTATTGGTAATATCATATTATTATTTGCACTTAGAAATCAATATCTATCGAAAGTAAATAAAAAAAATTCCTTCGCATTATATATTAAGTGCAAAAAAAAATGTTTGTTGATTATTTGATATATTTTGCTATTTTTTAAGGACAATGCATGTCTCATTAATGTCAAATCTCAACGATTAAATAGCTATTATTAGCATTCAATTATTAAATTTTTCTGTCTGTGTCGGCAGGATATAACAATCGATATTGTGTCCGCTTCTTAATAGGTTCGTTCGCGGATACCATACTGAACCGATAACGAACCAGTTCAAGACCGATTTGGGATCATTGCCAAGCGCATGCAAGTTTTTGAGCCGAGTTACGGTCCGATATTCGCGGTCCATACGAAATGCGTTCGTTACCGATTCATAATTGGTTCTAGCGATCCTCAGATTTTTGTTAAAATGAAAAATTCCATTCTCCTACTCATGCGAAAGTTACTAAATTGTGGCTAATTCAAAATCCAGTTTCACTGTTCATGCTGCGTTCATACGAGTCAACTTTAGTTGCCCGTTTTTAGTTAATCAAAAAAAGTTGAATGAAGAACCTCGTGTGAGAACCGTGATCAACTAAAGTTGGCTCGTGTGAACGAGGCATCAACGTCTGTCTACGTTCAATTCAATTAACAATTTTCGTGGGTTCTCGTTAATCCTCGTCTTACTTCCGAACATTTTCAAACTCGTTCACGGGAAAATAACCCTCAATCAGTTCATAAGCGTGTATGTGTTTGGCGCTTATCCTATCCACTTGGATTGATTCGTTATCGGTTCAGTATCATATCCGCGAACAAACCTAATATCAAATCATTTTGGCACCTACAATTGTTCTGGTTGATGAGTAATACTTAACAATCAAATGGATAGTAAGTTAGTTGATAGCCTGGGGATGGTAAGCGACTGGATACCCACTTTATACAGATTCAAGTGCCTCTACATGGTAACTTTAGAGCCATATATGAGAGAAAATAGATGGATCTTTTGTATACGGCGGATCTGGCATGGGATTATGGGAGGAGAACTAAAGGTGCGCATCTCTTTTTTCCGTTCTACGGATCCCAGGATATTCCTTCATCTTATCACCACGACCAAGAAGGTCTATTGTGATGTGACCTTCTGTGTTAATTAGGAGAGCAGCAGGTTTTTAAAGAAAGTCAGCACCTGCCTAGGGGTTGCCTTTGCTATCTCGCCAGGCGTCATGTCCGTCTTTCCGAGATGCTGCAGTCTTCTTTTGAAAGCTGCCTTACATGAGCACAAAATGTGTTCCGTCGTTTCTGCCGTTTTCCAGCAAAGACAACATATGTAAGTGTCGCCAATACAACGATCAGCTCTAAGCTGGTGCTGGAGTGTCGGAAAGTCCTGGAGGACCTGGCAAAGCACAACCGAGTCAAACTTGGTTGGGTACCGGAGCATATTGGAGTTGAGCCCCACTCGTAGACCTGGAGCCTAGACTGGGGATCACTAAACTTACTGTCAAAAGGTTGATGGAAAGTTGGCTGAGACGGCAGGAAAACAAATACTGGCTAGAAATTTCTGGTCAGACACTTAACAAGAAAATTATGGGGAGAATTTGCCCCTTGCTCACCACCAAAGTACTACGGCTGTGAAGGAACCAACTCAAGACAGTAACGAAGCTGATAACCAGACACTGTGGACTGAGAAAGCATCTGTAGACTATTGGGGTGTCTTAACGAGACCTCAGCTGCAGATTGTATGGGAATGGGGTGGAAACCGCGATCCATGTCATTTTTGACTGCAAAGCCCTCACAAAGTGGCGACTGTATGGGATAAATGACGCCCAAACAGGCACAAATAGCGCAAAAACCTTAGTACAGGGAATGTCTTTGCGATGCAGAATGCTAACTCGGAATAAGCAAGAGTCCTAGTACAACAAAGGTACAGAGCAAAACAGGAGTACAATAAGTCTAAGGCTGCAGTGCGAGAGGAACGAATCCTAATCTGGTTTTCTACTAACGGGAGAAAAAAATCAAATTCATTAATTAGTCAATCAAAATTAATAACATAATATGATGAGTTCTCCAAAATATGGCGCAAGTTTCATAGGTAATATGATGAACAATGGCGGGTATATTCCCAATAAATTTTTATACCACCTTGTGAAGTGATACTTACATAACTGAAAATATCCAGAAAATTACAGTAAAGCAAATGTTTATAGAAAGAAAGTTACTTGATATTTAAAAATAACTTTATGAAGAAAAACTTTTTTCTTAATTCTTTTGTGTAACTTTTACAAAGAATCGATTTTTAGTTAATAGCTCTTAAATTGAAAGTTTTGGTTTTTGAAAATCAGATGATTAAATTGATTCTACTAACATAATACTTGCAAAAAACGGTATAGAAACATAAGTGAAATGCAATAAAGGAGTTGAATCTTTGCTATAAATTAAAAGATTCGGTTTGCTTGTGGTCAACACTGAACTCTTGAGTAAACCTAAAAACGTGACACCCATAATTTATCCGACTAAAATGCATCAACGTATTCCTTAGATCACTTTTCCAACAAAACCATTAGGTAAAAAAAAACAGGTGGAAAGCAGCAGAAATAAGTGGTCTATACTTGAAAAGTGATTTACATACCTCCATCACGTCCAAACTTTCGTTTCTTCTTCGATCCACTTGATGAGCCACTGGATTTCTGATTGGACGGCTTCTCATTACATTTGTCTTTATCCTTACTTTTCCACCGAATCAACATGATTACGACTAATTTCAATACGGCTTTTTGCGACTGTTCAAATTTTTTATTATTTGTATCATATAACCCACGACATTATGACAGTTTTGAATTTCGCACTGAATGACCAAACAAGTAAAATTACACAAATGAAATAATCAAATTTATTTGAATTGTAGATGGTGTTACGTTTGCAAAAAACAATTTCAAAATTCCTTTCACTGAAAGGTTTTATGCAGTTACGTAAATTAAGAATGTATTAAATGGAAATAATTGGATTTAATGTTAAAAATTCGGTTACTAAAGAGAAATATTTTTGATTACATTAACATCATTTGTCGCTCGAGTGAAACTCGCCCACACGCACACCCCAAAATATTATCGCATTGTGTTTGCCCCATCAAAGTTATTAAGTAATTTAATTATTGACCTATATCAGGGGGTCAGTCGAGAATGGATTAGCGGAACTGGACTTAGACAAAATGAACAATTTCCATTTTCCATTTTATTATTGCAAGTACCAAATGGGTGCATGTGAAAGGACATAGATGAGAATGCATTTGACCCGGTGTAGTTGGTCCAAAAAAAATATAAATAAGTTTTATTATTTGAACTCGAAACGTTGGGCGTGGGTGACTTAAAAATCAATAGCAACCAGCGCTCTTCAGATTCACGAAATTTGAACAATGTTTTCACAACCTAACGAGTTACACCTTGCATAGACTTGGATAAAAAAAAAAAAAAACAAGTAAAAAGAGTAACCAATAATTCAAGATTAAAATTTGATAACTTCATATATTTTATATTTATTTTTTTAAATAAAACTGTTTGATTTGAACAAGGTTTCATAAAATTTGTCAGAAAAAAATATTTGTATAAAAATATGAAAAAATCATTGAGGTGAGAAAAGTATATAAGGTATAAAGGTAAATTGATAATTTCCTGTATCAACACTTCCGTGTAACGTCTTCCTATAATATTTAAAACTCAACTGAAATTTATATCGTAGGTGTATAATTGCATGGAAGTGTTAATAGAAGAACAGAATGAAATACGCGATAGTTAATTATTTAGATAAATCATTTTTAAAGGAGAATATTAACCCGAAAGACATTAACAAAATCGTAAATGTCGTGCGCCGCTCCCCAATTGTCTTCACCGTATCATATCCACATTTACACAAATACACAAATGATATCAACCCCCTAACTCCGAACCAAAAAAAAAAAGTCACTGCAAGTAATTTCACAGTGCAACTCGTACTATCAACAACCGATGTTCATCCACCATATTTTGATGGATTTCGAATTAAAAACCGGCAAGTTTCCGATACGATTTCGGCGATTGAAAACGAATTTTCACATGGTCCAGTCAAATAGGAAAGGAAAGGATCTGCGACGCGCGCGACACCGCCAAGGCGAGACGAACTGCGTTGGTCCACTCAGCATCCATTGGCGTCGCGATGACGTCACTTTGAGGTGGTGGAAACTCGCGTTCGCGACAAGGATGGCGGCACGAGTCGAATCGATACGTGCAGGGGTGGAAAAGCTTTAAAAGCACCATTCAACAGCGCTCGCAAATTCTCGTTACGTTATTGTTAGGGTGAACGAGGATGAAGAATTGTGTAATTCTTTTGGCATTGCTTCGTCCACATACGGAATTGTTTACACGGCGCGATTGTCATAAATGGTAACAATTTACTAAGGATTTGCATCAGATTTGTTTGCTCAGTCGGCAATAAATAATCGTGGGACTTGAAGTAAGAAAAATATTTATTCCGGTGATATAACGACAAATCGTCAAATAAACGCCTTATATTGAAATAAAATGTTTTTCTAAGAAAACATTTTTGGACCCACTTTTGTGATTCTACCGGATTATAGATGTCACAATTTTCTTGTGTATTTCGAAATGGAAATAATCAAAGCTCCATTGTCCTCAATTAAAATATTTTAATAAAATAGCATTCTTCATGTTTTCATCGAAACATTAATTTTCTTTTCGAAAGCTCATTTAAACTAATTTCGAATCAAAAACCAAACATAATTGGGAAAAGGAAAAATTTATTTTAGATTTGACTAGAGCTTTTTCATGATCAGGGTCAATGATTTTTGACCTCAAAAAAAATAAGTGGGATGAAACCTATTAGAAAAGGAAGAGAATATAACAATAATGAAAGGAAAAAAGTCAATTACGGTAGATCTGTGGTCGGGAAATGAATGGGAGGTAAGGGTAGAAATGATTTATCTCGATTTTCGACAATACTACAAATCCTATGGAAAAAAGTTAAATGGCAAAGTTGTAGGTAGTAAGAAGTTTACAACTTTGGTAATAACATTTTTTTCACATAACCTCAAAATTTATGTGAAAAATTCAAATAACCCAGTTTTTGGCTATTGATTTTTATCTTTTACAAAAAAAAATCACGAAATTTGGTGAAAATATACCTTTTTATGTCCCAGACACAGTGTAATTTTTTTGATTTAAAATATTTATTTTTTCGCCTTATTTTGACTTAATGTTGTAAATAAAAAATAAAAAAGTCAGTGAGCTATTTGTTCAATGAAATCTTTACTTTCTGATGGAGTAAAAAAATACATAACAATGTTAAATGTTCTCAGAAAACGCAATAAATATAAATGTAAATTTTAATAAATTGCTTAAAAATTTTATTTTATTTCAGAAAAAAAAATTGTAGAAGATAAAAATCAAAAACTTGGATATTTGAATTTTTCACATAAATTTTGAGGTTATGTGAAAGAAGTGTTAGCACTAAAGTTGTAGACTTCTTACTACCTACAACTTTGCTGTTTCTTTTCTTTTCCGTATGACTTGTAGTTTTGTCGGAAATCGAGATAAACCGTTTCTACCCTTAAATACTTCCCCCTTTTTTAATTCCCGACTTCAGATCACCCGTAATTTATTTTTCCTTTCATTTTTGTTATATTCTGTTCCTTTTCCAATGGGTTTCAGCCTAATATAATTATTTTTTACTTTTTACCATTTTCAAAGGCTTTAGCTCTGGTCTTCAAGTTAAATCATCAATGTTAAAAATAATTAAAAATTAATTAATTCATAAAAAATAAATTGTGAAAGCAGTAAAACTGTTTTCAACTAGTAAGTCAATTTTTGAGCTTTGTAAGCTGTACAGACCTACGGTTTATTTTTAATTCTCCACGTCTAAGCATTTATACTTTTAGAATTGTATGGTATTAGGGGTGAATGCCCTTGTATCTACACTTGCATAATACATACGCTCTTTATTTCATATGGTAGTAAAAACTTTGAATAATTAGAAAAAATATAAATAAGCTAAAAGTTGGTTTTTAAACAAAATATGTTTGATAATTCTTGATGAACAATTATATTTTCATTTGAAACACATTTTAATTCTTGCAAGTAACATTTAAGTCTCGTTCATTTTCTTTCCATAGCTTCATTATTTCTTACAAATAATTGGATGGCTTTAGAACTAAAGTAAAATTAAGCTCTCGTCATTATTTCAGGTTTCCCTTGTTATTTTTCTTTACATTAAAAATTTAACTGTTAGGAAAAATAAGATTTTTAGATGGGTTAAGAGGTAAACGTGTGGAATTACTAGCAAAAACGAAGCAAAGAGAAGAAGAAGAAAAAAGGATAAAGCGAGTGACGGAAGTAAAAAGCGCTGCAGGGATACAGGAAAAGCGTTCCATCTATCAACGAAAGGACGAACTTGGAAAATTACATTTATCCCCTGAATAATATGATACGGTACAATACAAAATGTATTATTGAGGTAAATATTTAGAGTAAGCTCAGAAATATGAATTTTTCACGTCTTCACGTTCTAAAAACTAAGAACAGATAGAAGATGAATGTTTATCGATAGTTTATTATTTATCAATATTATATGCATAATGTCAAGATTATACGGTTTACTAAGAAAATTTTATTCAATTTGTAGTGAATATTGTGCTTGTAATTAAAGATAATAAACTGAAGCGAATACTATAAAGTCTAGGTTAAATTGATTTTCAAACTATTTGACCTATTTATGACTTAAAAGCAAGTCGAATCCAGGTCAAAGCTTAATATTTAAAATTTTAAGTCAATATGTTAACTATAAAATTGATTATTTTACAATTTTGATGTCTCATTTGACTTGAACGTTATTATTTAGATTCAGTTAAATCAAACTTAAGTCAAATAGTGAATCTCTGCTACTTGACTGAAGGTTTGTTCCATACGACTAGCTATGGCAATGCTCAAACATTGACAGACAGACAAAGAGCACATATTGGCCAACAGACAAGAGTGATTGAAGAATTGTATCAACTGGTTCGTTCCGTGTGAACATCGAGCCCTATTCAGTAGTCAGCACAGCCATTGCCCCTCGCTCACAGCTGAGGTTTTACGGCTGTGAAAGAACCAACTCAGGACAGTAACGGGACTGATAACCGGACACTGTGGACTGAGAAAGCTTCTGTAGACTATTGGGGTGTCCTAACGAGACCTCAACGAAAGATTGTATGGGGATGGGGCGGAAACCGCAACCCATGTCATGTTTTGACTGCAAAGCCGGCAAAGTGGCGACATCTGTATGGAATAAATGACACACAAAAAGGCTCAAATCGCGCAAGTTTAGTACAGGGACTGCTTTTAATAAGCAGAATGCTGGACCTGGAATAAGCTAGGATCCTTGCACAGTAGGAATACATGAGCAGAACAAGAGTACAATACGCCTAAGACTGCAGTGCGGGGGCAACGAGCCCTAACCTGGCTTTCTGCTAACGGAGGAAAAGGAAGAAGCACAGCCATTTTCATGATGAGCGCTTATATTGGCGCTCATCGACACTGGTTTCGGCATGCTTATGTACTTTTTTGTCGGCCCTCGGCTCAGGCTGAAACAGTTTTTCACTCCCTCTTGCCTCTTGGTCAATGTTGTCTTGCTCTTTGTCTGTTTTCGTGGCTGTGAACCGCCATAGCTGGTCGGTTAGAACAAACCTATTAAAAGTTTGTTCCAATCGTCCATCTGGTGATGTTCAAACATCGATCAACAGACAAAGAGCAAGGCAGCATTGACCAAGATACAAGAGTGAGTGAAGAACTGTTTCAGCTTAGGCTGGATTAGGGTCGACAAGCACCGCCAAAACAGTGTCGATATAAGCGCTCGTCACGCTCGTTGTACGAAAATGGCTGTGCTGAACGCGGGATCACTCTCACACTTACTGGACTCACTCTTGCCTCTTGGTTAATGTTGTCTTTCTCTTTGTCTGTTGGTCGTGTCTGTGCGTCGCCATAGTTGGATGATTGGAACAAACCTAATGTATCTCTCAAATAATCATATTCCTTAAAAGTACCGTTTGAATAACAACTGAATAACAACTGATTGTTGCCAAAAAGGTTTCTTGATCGTATATTTGAATTCACTGCTGTTTGAATTATTTTTCAACTAAACAGTAACAGTAGTTTTATAGTGAACGTTGAATACTCGCTTTTATAATATAAGACTGATGAAAATTCGGTCAAACTTTTCCTCTAAAAACCTCATAAATCTGTCAATTGCTCTAATATAAATTCTTGCGCAAGTATTCTGAAGTTCAGCAACCTGACCTTGTATTCCTTATAGATTCGTAATATTGAATCCAATTAAATACCAATAAAATTAAACAATCTTATATAAACGCAATAAACGTCTCTATTAAGTGTAATAAATAAATTTTGCTTAACTTGAAAGAATGGTAGATATTAGAATAGTAAATATTTAAACATAAAAAACCCGATTTGGAATTTACTATAGAATCAACCTTGATATCTAATAAAAAATAAATTTTTAAAATCTTTCAATATAAAGTGAATGGAATATTGAAAAAAATGATGTGGGGATTCTTAAGATTTTGCGGCACTTTCGGTTTAAGGTCAAACTATTGCTATTGTGTAAATATTTAAAAGACTTCTGAAGGTATTGATAGTAATAACTTTGCAATTCTGAGTTAATTCTTAGCTCTTTTTTATTTAAGCAGAGGTTAATGATATAAACTTACCATTTTCTTTTTTTTCATTTGAAATTTCCCTCGTGGCATCTGGAGGACTGTGCACGGTGACTTGACTCGTTTGTAAGATACGTTGCACTTCACCCGCCTCTGAGCCGCTTTCCGATTCCGACACCGGGTTGCTCAAAACCCGTTTCTGTTTATCGACGGTCGCGTAATGATACGACGAGCTTCGCGGAATCTGTCCCGGTTTGGTGTCACGCGGTATCGGCGGCAAAGGGCGATTCGGTGCTTCCGAAACTTTTTGTTCACCGTTTAACGTCATTTCATCGATCACACGAGGGTCATCTCGAAAAAACTGCCCGTTTCGTTTGTCACCATGTTTTGCCGGTTTCGTCAAACTCTGATCACTGGCTACTTTTGCGTTACGCATCACGACCGGACTTCCCGTTTGCGGATTGCGTTTCAACTCACCATAAATAACACCCGACTTTTGAATCTGACCGTAGGTTTGTTGTGGGTTCACGTCGTGAATCTGACCGTAAATATCACAAACTTTATTCGATACCGTAATTTGTTTCGTTCTGCCATAGACTGGTTCTTTGATTGCATTCGTTGGAGTGTCGAAAAATTGTTTCGATTGACTTGGTGTACCCGGTGTAAACACATTGTCGCTACCAACACTTTCTGAGCGATTTCGTCGAGTTGGTGGACTTTGGACAAATCCGTTTTTGGTCGGCCAAATTGGATTATTAACAGGTGTCACCGGCCCACCGGAAAAGCTAACTTTTTTCGATTGTTGCGAAGCTAATTCTTGAGGTGAATTCGATGAGTTACTCAGTAAGCTGCCTCGTTTAAAAATTGGAGCGTACCCATTGTCGTTTTTATGGACAGCCTGAGCTTGGTGTCTCAATTGGACACCAGGAACATAATTTTCATAAATCACATCGTTAACAATAAAATTTCCGTTGGGGCTTGCAGATTGTCGTTGCATGGAAACGTTTCTTTGTGGAATGTTCGGATGATAATTACAAGAACCTATGGTGCTTCGTTGGGGAGTACCTCGGATGAAATTTTGAGGTAAATTCGCAGGAATTTGTTTAATATATCCGTATTCATTGGATGTTGGCATTTGGACATAATATTGTTGCTCTGGGTAAGGCATGGAACGTGGAATATTTGGATTTTGTAGTTCCACTGGTGGTTTATAGTTAATGCCGCGTGGTAAACTTAAACTTCTTCGTCCATTCCGAACAAATGCAGGTGATAAGCTTCGCGAGCGCATTCGTCGCATTGCTTCCGTATCATCTTGCGGCCGTAACACCACCGACTGTCCCCCCAATTGCGAGTACAACAACATTTGTTGTTGCTTGAACATTTCTTCTTCTTTCATTTCTCGAATCTTTTGCCAGTAGAACGCTTCAACATTTTGTAAATTGCGCAACTTTTGCGGAGATAGTGACGGTTTTGAAATTTGCGGAGAAATTTGTGATGGGGTTGGTCTTCTGGGAGAGCCTTGTGGTGTTTGTGGTTCTCGATGTGTTAAAATCTGTTGTTCCGTCATTTTGTTGATATTAGGAGAAAATCGTGGTCCTAGAGAATTTTGAAAAGCGAGTTCTTTTTGTCTTTGGGACCAATAAATGGCTTCTTTGCTTTGATGTGGTGATATTTGGTTGGAAGTTTGACTTGATGATCGTGAATGTTGCGTTTTTATGGAATTTACGTCTATGATCAGTGGGGAATGTCTTGAAGGAGTTTGATTTACTTGAGGTTGTTGGCGTTGTCTAACTTGTGGTTGTTGCTTGGATGTTAAATGCAGTTGCTGCAACTGTTGCACTTGTTGAGGTGTAAACGGTTGTTGGTCTGGGGATTTTGGTTTCATTCTTGGAATGTTACTGGAGATTTTATCGAGAGATCGAGATGTAGGAATACGCGATTCAAGAGAACCGTGCGAACTTAATTTAGGCTCTTTTTCAGTCATGGGTGACATCGCTGTTGCTTTATTAACCATTGTCACAGGTTGTGGACTATCTTTAACAGAAGATTTTTCAACTTTCCGTTGTTCGATCGGATCGTCACTTTCTTCCATTTTTAACAAAGGATTTGGTGTTTCATTGAAATTATTTTCAGGATAGTCCAATTCAATTTCTAACGATTGATGGGATGACTCAGCTATTTGTTTACTGGACTTTTTACTACTTCGTTCGCTTCGTAAGATATTTGATAATTTCGGCGATTCATTGTGTTTAACAACATTTTTATTTTCTTCTATACTCGGCTTGACTGTGCTTTTCGGGATGCTTTTAATATCCATTTTATATCGTTGCTCTGGTGAGAGACTTCTCGCCCGGAGTTTATCGTTGCTCGTTGATTTCTTCGGTGCCATTATCGGTGGTTTTGTTATTTTCACCTGAGCCGTTACCGGAACAGGATCGCCATAAACGGTCCCATAAAGCCCCTCTGGATCACCGGAATTTGATGGGGGTTGCGATTGTGAATATTCAATCTGTCGTGGCGGATTTTTTATGTTGTTTATGATTTTCTGTTCTTTGATTGAAAAATCAGACGATTTCGAGTAGGACGAGTTTAAATTTCTCGCAACAGTTTGAGGCTGATATGGCGAATTTTTCGCCGTGTCATTTTGGATTTTTTTCTCGTAAATTACTGTCGAATTATCGTTTTGAATGCTCGGTTTATTTGGGATTTTTTCGTCGTACTCATTTTTGTTCATATTGCCGTACATTGGCTCGAAAATTGCTGTTTCTGATGGGGATAAGTGCAATTTGGTGTGGTAAGGATTGGGCAGTGGTCGTTCCGTGCTTATTGGAATCAAAGCTTTTGGTTTGATCAGTTGATGATCGGATTTGTGGTCGAAATCTTTGGCAGCTCGATAAAGTTCAGGTGGACTGATTATATCCTCATTTTGTCTCCATGGATTATACTCATTTGCATTGTCTGCATTATCTAAGTACAAACGTTTTTCAAAACGATTTTGGCTTGCATATTGCGACTGTGATGAACTTGAATTCGACTGACGACTGTCATTATTTCGATTCAGATGCAAGTTTTTCACGTCCGGTGAGTCTGTGCTTCGATCGCACGAATAAGTGATACTGTCAGATTGTAAAGTACTTGATGAGGATGAAGTGCTCGTGTCTATGAATTTATTAACGACCGCATTCATATTAATGTAGTCTCTTTTCGGGAGATCGGGTTTTGTTGTTTTGGAACATTCCTTACTGTCCATACACACGTAATCTTCCGGTGAGAAATTCGTCGGTGTACTGGTCACCATTTCAGGGGTACGATCGTTATCGAAAGTTTTATTTATATTTGCTCGAGCATCGACCGGGACACTATAATCGTCAGTATGACCATAAAAATTTCCGGAATAATTTGAGGAGAAAGACGATGTTCCTGATTGCAAGCTATTGCAACAGTTTTCGTTGCAATGCCGATTCGGGTTGCGGATAAAATCAGAACGTGATGTAGCTGAATCAAATCCTTTATTTGCATAGTTTATATTAAACGTGTGACGTTCAGCAAGGTTTCGATTGAAATAAGTCGTTTCATTTTGAATGAAATCAACCGAATCGATGGAATTTTTGTGTTTCGTCTTCCCATTTCCCTTGGGATCACTAGATTTACTCTTTTGTCCAAATAGACCAGCCGGAAAGATTTTCCGGAAGCTATTACTTCGTTTTTTGGTCGGTTTTGGTTTTTCGTCGGCCATCGTAAACTCTTTGATTAGATCCGCGTAGGCGTCAGGTGGTTTTAACTCGAGTTCTTCGATTTGCTCCTCGACTTCTTCAGATTCACACTGATCGGACGATGGACTTTTTGTCAGTGTATCGTCCCTTTCGGGGATTTCGTCAGTTAAGATTTTCGCCTCTTTATGCGTTTCGATTCCAATCAAATTGTTCGAGTTTAAATCCAAATTTTGCAAGTCTTGATTTTTTAAATTTTCTTCGATAATCCTAGAATTTTCTAGGTCATTCGAGTTCAGGTCAGACTTGAAATTTGAATTTTTTACCTTTAAAATTGGACTTTCATTTGTTTTTTTCGAATCAAATTTTTTTTCAATTTTATTTTTTACAATAGCGTCTTCTTTATTTTGAAAAATTTGTCTCGTTTCAAAAAAGTTTAATTTATTGGTTGTTATTGAGTCGTTGGAAGAATTTTCTTTTCGTTGAATCGGAATTTTACTGGTTGGCTTTGGAATACTGACTTTTGATGGTAATTTTTGGTAACCGAACGAAGAAGATTTAATTTTAATGCTATCACTAGTGCTTTTAAATGGAAGATTCTGTTGTAATTTTGCTATTTTTGATTGACTTTCAGCCAAACGTGAAACTCCAACACTTGGAGATTTCAATTCAATTTTCGGTGATGTTTCCTCGGCTCTTAGTTCTATCTCATCTTTGTTTTCATCACACAGTAAATCATTTATATTCTCTTGCAAAACACTTTCGGAATTTTCAAGTTTTTGGTGTTCATCGTCAATAATTGCGACTGGAATATCTTGAATTATAATACTTTCAACTTTAATTTCACTTTTTTCAACAATAAACTTCTTTTTAACTTGCAAATCTTCCGGGGTGAGTTTTGACGTGAAATTTTCCGATTCACTACTACTCGATGCTTTTTTTAAGATACCCTTCAACGGTTTTTTGATAACAGACTCTTCAATAATTTTTGGAATGTTCTCATTATTTTGTTCCGCGTCTATTTCGAGAACATTTTCATGGTCATCGACAAACGGAATATTATCCAAGTCAGCATTAAAATTTTCAATAGATGATTCAGAGAATGTCACACTACGATTCGTTTTATTCACAATACCGTCGTTGTTATCAGTAGATAAACTGAGCTCACCTACAAAAACATCAATAGTTTCCAATAGCTCAGTCTTATCACTCGTTTTTAATGCATCCACGAACGTTTCACGAACTAAAACCTTTTGAATTTTTTCTTCAATATTTTCACAGTCGACACGAAAAAATTCCTGCTTTAACGTTTCATTTAAACCTTTTATTTCATCACTTTTAATTTTATTTGCAACGGCATTTTCCGCGTTAACTTTTTCTTGTAATTTAAGAGTCACTTCACTGCGTACACTTTCGTTGGCAAGATCTGGTAATGCGTTGACTCCCGAGTCAGAACCGTCCTCTGGAGGGGTTTCTATGTCCTCCATTTCCACGTGAAGTGCTTGAATTTGAAGTGTTACGAAACCAGAAGAATCCTTCAAGACGCTTTTTCATCACTAAGAGCAGATTTAGTTCAGCCTAAACAGAAAAAGAAAACTCCATATTAATAAGCATGTAAATTTCCATGCATTACTCGAGTTATAAAATTCAATTAAAGGGTTAAACTAATTAAAATTTAATAAGGAAATTCAAGCTAATTAATACCCTACATGCTCCAGTTAAAATAGATTAGAGAGAAGAAAAATTAATAAGACTAATCACTTTTTACGTTTGTATTAACTACATCTATCTAGGTTCATCTTATAATAAATATTTTATTCGATTCCACTTAGATATCTAATTAAGGTAAAATTTTGCACATATTTAGTCAATGCTAATACGTTTGTATAAGATTATCAATTTTTTTAATAAAAAACTTTTATACATTAAATCACTAAATAAAGCCATCAAAAGAAGGCGCTGGTTTCTTCGCTAACTCAAAAGTGGTAGGAAGAGATGGATATAAACAAATGTCTGAGCCTACGCATTGTAGTGTACACGGAAAAAAATAGTGATGTAAAATTTACAACACTAAACTAGTAATATTTTTACTGCACTTTGTAACACAAATGTAACAGCAGATAACACACTTTGATGTATTCAGCTCTAACGTATAGTATTTTTAACTACCATAGTGTAGAAAATATATGTAGCTGTTACAACTGCTGAGTGTTGTACAATTAACACATTTGAGCGTTTCTGTTACTGGTGCGCATGCGCCGCGTACAACATAACCAATAATTTTGACAAATAAATGCAAGTGTCAAAAATTCAACTACATTTTTACTAGTTCGTGTTGTTAATAATACTACAGTTTTTTAATTACACTTGACTGGTCAACGTTACCACACGTGGTGTCATCCTATATAATACTAGTTAATGTAGTAAAATTTACAAGGAATTTTGTTAAATCTACAACACATTTTTTCCGTGTACTCTTTCCCACGAAAGAACCCAACTATACAGAAGAAATTACAACACAATGCATTTCCAGAGTTTAATAAGACATTGTTATATAGATTTTCAGTGACAATTATATTTTAAACTATAATTGTCATAAAGGATTAAACAAGTCAAGTAACTTGACATTTTGTGCAATGACTAGAACTTAATGTTTGAAATAGCTTTCAAATTCAATGCTTGACTTGACTTTCTATTTGAATATTAACATTGAACTTGAGTTCCACTTAATTCTAACCCAAAATTAGTTTGATTTTTGAGATTACTAGCTATGGCTTCTTCCCCTGGAATCTTTAAGCTCGTATCAGAACATAAATGTTATTTTGAAAAATCAGCGTCAAAGTTGAAAAAAATATTTTAACATCATGTACCTAAACGGGGGTAGGAAGAGGATAATCTTTTATTTAAAAAAAAATTACAAACGCCATAGTTCACCATTGGTGTTTGGAGCGAAATCCCCATATTGATCCTAAATTATGGTTCATAATGATATTTTCTCCGAAATTCAAGAGTGTTGATTGAAAATTGGAAGAAATCGTCACCGAGATTAAAAGGCTAAGTGTTAAGATCCCGATTTAGATCGACCTATCCCCATTGAGTTTCCAAATCAAAGCACTCTTTGGAAACGATTCATCATTTTCGTAAAATGAGTTAAAACGTAGATAAGTGGGTCTTGAGAATAATTTTACACCCTTCTTTGATTGGCATCTGGGACATGGACCTCACTTCCTACCCCTATTTCACAATTCCACTGACCACAAATTGTTTTCAAATTGGTATAACTTAGATATGAATCATTTACTCATATAAGTAAAAAATTTGCAACCACCTAGTGGTTAGAGCAATTGCTCTCTCTGCTTCATGCGTCAAATGATACTGGGTTCGATCAACAGAAAGTTTCTCTGTTTAGACAGTCGTGATATGACCTTCGATGTTAAAGCGACTTAAAAGATCAACAACAACAAAAAATGGAAGGCTGGATGAAAATCATGAATCATATGTTGGTGACCACTGATTTACACTAAGAGACTTATTACTAATGAGACTCTAAATGAGCTAAATAAACGACTGACACTAAAATATATTAAGTATTTATTACAAAATGTCAGTTTTTTTACAATTATACAATTATACACGTAAAGAGATTCATCAAGTCATTCAAAAAATGTGCTGCAACTTGCAAATTATATCGTGTTCACACGAGTCAACTTTAGTTGAACGACAAAAGTTGAATGCGACTTGAATGAATTTTGGTTCAGACGTTTTAATTGAAATCTGAATCTGAATTCTTACAATGGCTTTGGGAGTAGCAGCGCTAGAAATGTTGTATACTATAACAGTTATGTTAAAAAGAACAACTGCAAATATTTCTTATTATTTCAAATAGTTGTCCTTGTAAAAGGAATTAATTTATTACTTTTAGAAGTAAAGGTAACGACAATCTAAGTTTTAATTAGAGTCATAAATACTCTAAGTATAATTTTTACTATGGATAACCAGAGGTCCAAAATATAAATTAAATGTAAATTAAGACGCATAAGACATCCTCATCGTGTATAGAACGTATCTTTCGATGCTCCTCAGTAAAATATAAATTTTTATATTTTAAAACTGTGCAAATATTAAAATAAAACATAAACCACAATCCAGAATACCAAATAATGCCAACAAAGTGGAAAGCTAACTGACCGGCCAATTCAATCTGAAGGGTTCACGCATGTCAATACCTGGTAAAACTCGAATATGACTCATCACTTGAACGACAACAGTTTGACTCGTTCAAGTTTTTGTTGATCCACTAAAAAGTTGATCAACTTAATTGAAACAAAGGTTCACACGAGGTTTTTCATTCAACTTTTGTCGATTAACTAAAATCGGTCAATTAAAGTTGACTCGTGTGAACGCGCCATTAAATAACAAGTGAAGTAAATATTGCCTTGACTCGACATGTGTTAGAATTTTACGCGAGTTTGCCTTTATTCACGTTAAATGTTGAGGACCCTTTTTAAATTTGTCTTTGAGTGATCGTGAGTAAAAATTTACTACGTCACTTGATTTTCAAGTTAGTTCACTTAAATTTTGCTTAATAAAAAGTCAAATGTTAATATGTAAATATCAAATCATGTCATGTATTGAATTCACAAATAATAATTTGTCCAAAAATTTGACTTAATGAACTCCTGGGAAGACTTTGACTCTCTCTAAGAAATAATTTTTCAAAATTCCACCTCTTGGTTGCTCAAAAATGGAATTAAAAGTTTCCAATCTGTGATTCCTAGTTAAGGATCCATCAAGTCAAAAGTGCTTAACATTTTAACTTTGAAATGAAATAATTTATAAATTGAATGATTGATTTGATATATAAATATTGCTTAGCAATAAAGGTGAAATTTTTGGTAGTCACTAGTTGAAACATAATAGTAGAAAATCCGAACCTACATCAACCTTCACCAAGTTGATAATAGAATGAAACCTAGTTTTTCATAAATTCAGTATATTAGGAAATATATTAAAAATGAATTGACTAAAAAAATCCGGGGGAAACTATTTTTAATTAACATCAAGAAAATAGAAAAAAGTGGTTGCGTGTACTTATGTACGCGCGTGAGAAGTTATACTTCTTTGGTATCATTAAAAATTAGTTTTTATTAATTTAATTCAAATAATCAATTTTAAAAAACTGTAATTTAATATTTAATAATAATAATATATATATATTTAAAGATATAATTATTAAAAATAAAATTAAGAAAATAATATTTTAGTTTGTATCAATAAATAATATCCAAAGAAAGCTGCAGACGTTTATAAAATTTGTCAGGATCATTTTTCTGGTTAACAATTCATGCATATCATGAAAACGAAGCTTCATAGAAATTGCGAAATAAAGTAAGTAGCTACTTGTCCAAGTAAATGTCTTAATCTTATTCATATCTTGTGTTACTAAATTATTGGTTAAATTAGTTAAATTAATGGTTGAACCATTTCAGAATCCCAGATTTTGTGATAACTAAGAATATGTATGGAATGCAGACGTCATTTTCATCATTAAATTTCAAATAGTATGACAGCAACTGCAAAATTCGAGAAAAGTAATAATTTATTTTTTAATAATATGTGTCATTTGTATATATAAATATTTTCTAAATAAAATATAAAAAAAATATTTAAATAATTAATTATTTTTAATTTAAATATAAAAATAAGTAAACAACAAAAAAAAAATTTAAATTACGCGCGCCTAGTTAAAAATACCGAGCCGTTTTGCGGGCAACCTCATCTTGTTAATTTGTGATGATAAAATAGAACGCTACTAATGTTTCTAAAATCGCACCGCGATGCACACGTCATTTTAATCATTAAACTTCAAATAGTACCTATAACAGCTACTGCAAAATTCGAGAAAAGTAATAACTTATTTATTAATAATATGTGTCATTTGTATATATAATTATTTTTAATTTAAATATAAAAATAAATAAAAACAACAAAAATTCAAATTACGCGCGCCAAGAAAGCCAGTGGTTTTGCGGCTAACTTCATTTTGTTGATTTTTTGTCTCAAGATGGCCGCCGATCTAAAAATTTCACTCTCATTATTTTTTTTATAACGTGCCTAAAGAAGTATAACTTCAAATATTTATATGATCACAGTTAACTGCGAGGTTGGGTCCTTTATTATTACACAGTATACTCACCTCGAATCTCTCTATCACACATTTCCACACGCATTAAATTTAAATCCCTAATAGGACCGAATTTTTTGCATACAAACCTATATCAACGTGTACTCAAAAAAATAGCGCTTTTGATGATATAAATTTTTTCTATTATCTTGATGTTGCAGTATTTTATTAAAAATAATTTTTTTAAATAATTAAAAATAGTCTGCCCCGGATTTTTTTAGCCAACCCATTTTTAATATATTTCCTTATATACTAAATTGATGATAAAATAGGTTTCATTCTATTATCAACTCGGTGAAGGTCGATGTAGGTTCGGATCTGAGACTATTAATAATAGTACTTACCTATATTCGTATACGAAGTGAACGTTATACGATTTTTAAGAAAAAAATTATATGGAAACTGTTATTTTAAAGATCAAGAATGAAAAATAAAACTTAAGGAGAAATTAAAATCCTTGAAAAATTACAATAACGTAATTAAGTGTAATAACATCTTTGATGTTACCTTCAAAATAATACAATTCTTCGAACTAACTTTGTTCAGTGAAAATTTTAAATTTTATACAGTAAGTTAAATTAAGAACCTTAGTCAATTACCTGAATCACTCAATTTAATTAACAAAAAAAAAAAAAATCTTCTAAAAAACTAATCCCATACCCAATACAGTACTAAGATTTTCATATCCCCATTTTTATGTTAATATTTTAAAACTCCTTCGAGAGATCACACATATCACTCCGTTTAATTTGAAAAGTCACTCGTTTTAATTTTGAAAAAAATTTTACATCAAATCATTGTTACTAACACCCTAAAACATTGAGTAATTTCTCAGTCAGACGGACCCATGTTTATGTAAATCATTTAACCTTTTTATTTGACTCACAAACAAAAGATTCACAACGACCAAAATGCAAATTGAACCTCCCCCCCAAAAAAATTTTTTTTTTCGATATATTCACATTAAATTTTGTGTCAAAAGGCGCCACATTGACGATCGATCAAGTGATGAATCTGTCATTATCAAAATAATTAAGCGAAGAAAAATATTAATGACGTCATCAATGCATATTATGGTTTATTTTTAGAAGCGATTTTATGTTTTTATTTGTATTGGAAAATAAATTTATTTACTTTCAATGTTTGCACTGTTTAACTTGCACGTGCATTTTTATGAGTCAATTTCCAATAAAGCAAACAAGCAGTTTCGAGGTTTTCTTGTTATAGACCAACAAACTGGAGTAATGCAGGAACCAAGCTGATTTTGTTTGATTCGCATAATTTAAGTTTTAACTCAAAATTATGGCGTTTTGTTAGTGACTTTTGTCGAGTTAAGAGCATGAACTTGAACGACCAAGACGAGTGTTGCACTTTTCTTTTTTGTAACTACATATAATTACGTGCAGTCTATGAATGTCAATGCGTTTATTATGTCCCACTAATGTCACGTACAAAACCAATAATTATGGTATGATTTATGTGCACTTTACTCGTAATAATTTGCAAATTGCATAGGCGTGCACCCATTTTTTCTGCATTTGAACAAAATGACAACAAGCTTTTTTTCGTTACATAAATACTAGATTGGAATGGAAATCATTTTGTTGGAGAAAACGTTACAATAAAAGCTCTCGGTCCGTCTGTGACATTTCGCTGACAAGCCATTGTTGTTTTGTGAAAGAAACGAGCTTTGTCATAAAACCTCTATACAAACATGTGCAACACAGATTATTTCATCGACTCAATTGCACAAGACAAAGTTTTCTGCATTCAAATAACGCTTTCATTTACAACATGTACATTTTGACAGTCATCTCAAAAATTATTACATAACATCACATGGCTGCAAAATTTCAATTGTTGCACATTGAAAATCAAATGTTTAAGACATGAAAAACTGCCTCTTGATATGGTAATAATTAAAACTAAATTCAGTAGTTAATCTTTGATCTCTCAAACAAATTGAGTCGACTTTGTTTCGTTTCTCTAATTCCATAATATGTTCGTATAATATGAAGTAATATAATATAAAGAATCCAAGTAGTGTAGAGACGATTAGAAACCATTCGTACAACATATAATTCAGTTTTTCTTTCCGCACGATAACGTTCAAGGTTGTAGACAGCCATACTCTAAGTGTAAATGTTTAAATAATTTGAGAAATGCTACGACACGCACTCGAATAATATGAAAAAATACAATTAAATATTTAGACTTTTCACATGAAACCAACACGTGTTGGATTTATATCGACTATAAATCGTCTATTGACAAAAAGATCAGCCGGAAATTTGAGGCATTGACGAGCACAGATTATATAGGTTTTATTTCGATTTTTTATGAGGTTCGATATCAAACGCCACAGGTGGTTGTATGTCGAGAGCCAATGCATCAAACTATTCAAACTATTTTAATTTCCTTGTTTTACCGTAAATGAAGGGTTGTTAATTAAATCTTAACCAACACAGGAAGTCGAGCTGAACGATTTTGACCATTATCATTACGAGGGTGAAAAAAATGGCAATCATTTTAAGTGGTTTTTATGGTATGTTATGATTTTTATATTTTTAACAGGCATACAATAAGCCTTGGTTGGATTTTTTTTTTAATTTAGATATTTATAGTTACTCTTATATGAACGTTAAAGTCATACAAAATTGTATTAACATCCATTCATCTAATTTACTATAAGAAATAGCAGTTAAAGCATAGAAACCCTGGATTTTTACAGAATAAATATGGACTAAAAAGACACCCTCCTTAAGAATACAAGATAACTTAACAATACAAGAAATTTGATGCTTTTATCTGCTCTACATGAGAGATGCAACAGACATAGTTTGAGTTTATTACTTTCCTATAAAAGCTATGCATATTTCTAGGATAGTAACTCGCTTAACTCATTTAAAAAAATGTTCAACTACTTGACTCAATGCATCTCTAATAGACTCTACGATACTCTTCGATCGACAGATATTTTTCTTAAAACTTATATTAAATTCTTGTCGAAGAACCAATGAAGACGACCAATACGACCTATGAAGTAATCTTAGTATAAAAAGGGTTAACAATAGGTTAATTGTGATCACCTGTGTTCTCACCTAAATCCTCCAACAACTCGCAATTATTTCTTACTAAACTAGATTCAGAAACCTACATAGAAAACACGTTCAATTCTATTTGGTTCCTACCAAAGAATCAACAAAACAAATATCTATTTTTTCCATCCTGTAGGAACCATACATTTCTCCAAGATGAATATTCCTTTATACATACAATCTTGAACTCATGAATTAACCTTTGATAAAAAATTATTGCGTGATTTTACAAAACCACCATGCAAGTGAAACTTTTTTTCGGATTTTAGGCACTTAGGTAACTGAAAATTTTCGAAAAATTATTCGATTTAGGGTATGAAAATAGAATAGAAAGAAAGAGATGTGGCACGAATTCACTGTCTGACTTGACGCACACCGTTGCAAGTATTTTTGAATTTCCATTATTGATGTTAATATTCGAATGTTATTTTCATAATTGAATTTGTTGATTATTGTTAAATTGCTCATCTGCCTGTTGTTATCTATTGTAACATCACCGTCGGATATTTTCGCACTATTCTCACTAGCTGTATCTTTGTCTATCATGATCAAGTGAACAATAACATTTATATTAATACACTGATCAAAATACAAATACCAATACAAATATGATTGACAACTTATAATATAATAAAACGTTGTCATGGAGAGGAAAATAGCTCATTGCATTCAGTAATAGCTCGCGCAACAGGCCTGGGAAAACGACATGGGTATATAGCTACCAATGTGTATACAAGCTCTACCGAACACTTGCCGATTCCCTGCCGAGAATGTGTTACATTTAGCGACATGCTAAAGACAGGCCAAAAAATTTGAGACGTTTGAAACGATGTATAAAAATTTTCACTTTAAAAAGAGTTATTAATGGGTTTAATCTTAAACTACCTGTTTTTCTACGTCAATTCCTCAACAACTCCCATTGTCATTATTTTTTATAATTATCCTACAGGAAACAAGCATTTTTCAGGATAACAAATGATATGCAATCCTCAATATAAAAAATATATAAGCCACCACAACCAACTACGTTATTTTTTTTTTACAACTTTTTGTACATATATTGTACTATATAGTTCGGCTCTTATACATAAATCACAGTAAAATCATGAGGTTAGGCGGCTGTCCACTGACAGTCCTAACTCACGTTCATTTTTCTGTTTGATTCCTGTTAGAAAATGAACATACATAAACTTTTATTTGCAACCATCCTGTAGGAACCATACATTTTCACGTTCAGAAGAATTCATTACTAGACTTTATTTTTCGGTTATTTAACTAAATTTTTAAGCTAATTGACTCTAATTTGACTTGAAATCAATTTAACACTATGCTAAAGAAACTCTAACAAATGTTTCTAGAAGGCTGTAACTTAATATAACCTTTTTAGAAGGACCTTTACAAGTATTTTTAAAGCTTTTTGAACTTCCGATTTTCATATAACTGCTAAGTTTTTACTAAACTATCAATATTTTCCAATAGAACTTAACTTGATATGGCTTTGATTAAATAGTTAAAATTCGTCATGTAATTGGACATTTTTTGAAATGAATTGTGCTTGATATTCCGTTTGTTAATGAAATATCTTACAAGATCAATGTTTGTCTTGACTTGATATTTAAAAATGAACGTCTGTATTATGTTTAGTTTGATTTCAAGTCAAATGTGAGTCAATTAGTTTAAAAATGTAGTTAAATAACCGAAAAATGAATTCTAGTAATGAATTCTTCTGAACATGAAAATGTATGGTTCCTACAGGATGGTTGCAAATGAAAGTTTATGTATGTTGATTCTCTAATAGGAATCAAACAGAAAAATGAACGCAGTTTGTTGTAGTGGCTTTTATATTTTTTATATTAAGGATTGCATACCATTTGTTATCCTTTAAAAAATCATCTCACTTGGAAAACGACACGTCATACAGAATAAGCCGGATTATTTTTAACCGACTTCAAAAAAAAGGAGATGGTTCTCATTTCGGCTGTATTTTTTATGTTTGTTACCTCAGAATTTTCGACTGCGTGAACCGATTTTGATGAGGATTTTTTATTTGAAAGCTGTTGCTTTCCGTGTGGTCCCATTTCAATTTGAAGCAAATCGTTCACTTCTAAAGGGTTGTAAACTAAGGGATGAAATATTAACTTCATATTGGAGAGATCGATTTTGATATTTTTTTTTTTTGGTAGAACATAATTTTAAATTAATCTCATATCCATTTTTATAAAAAACTACACTCATTAGGGATTAAAAATTAGGGACGAAATTATAAATTTTTCTTGGCTAACCCGATTTTGATAATTTATTTTCTATTGCGTACATCGTACCTTTAAATTGTTCACATTTTAATTTAAAGAAAAAAATCCACCCCCTAAGGATGAAAATAGGGGATGAAATAGTGACATTTAACTGAATCATCGAATTTTGATGATTTTTTCTATTGGAAAGAGTATTCCACTTAGTTCTTTCATTACATTTAAAATCAAAAAATTTCAACCCTTAACAGGAAAAGGGAATGAAGAAGTAACTTTTAACATTTAAACGCTTAGTAGATAAACCCATATTCAAAGAAATAAAACTAGTTATTGAACTTCAAATCACTAAAAGTTGAGAAATAAATAATAATTATAACAAAATGAAAAACCCACTTCAAACAATAAATAGAATATCTTAAACAAAAAATGCAATTAAAATAACTAAAAATAATTGCGTATCCTTGCAGTGTCTACAACTTACAAATTATTAGGATGATATAATGTACAACTATTGTTATTTTTGGAGTTGGTGTCAGCAAAGGAAATACGGCTATATTGGTATTAAGCAATAAACGGGAATACCTTTTGAAATCTATTTTTCAAATGAACTTTTATACAATGTACTAGTACTGTGACAATATCTAGCGACCTTTAAACTACAAAATACCAATAGACACCAACTCCAAAAATAACAATAGTTTTACATTATATAAACCTAATAATTTGTAAATATTGTCTAATACAAGAATACGCAATTTTTTATTTATTTTGCAGTCGGGTTTTCATTTTGTTATAGTTTTTATTTTCTTGTATACATACTTCAGAAATAATAATAATTTCATTCTAAAAATCATAAATATTAACATCAACTTAACCATAACATTCTTACAAATATATTTCTTAAGTCTAACTAATGAAAGTATTTAAATTTATTCTTATTTTGGAAAGTACAGAAGCTATTATCTGATCAATAATTTACATAAGCTACTTAAAAACAATAAAAAGTTTTGTTATGACACTTTTAAAACAAAAAAAATGCTACGTATTTGATTTAAGACATACAAACATTTTTTTGATATCATCACAACGTAAATAATATTCCCAATGAGATAAAGCAACAACTTCTTGTTGGAAAATTCCCTTGAAAAAATTTTAATGAACACAAAATTCTAAGAAGAAATTTTTGCTCTTGCAAAAATCAAATAATATTGTTCTACGAATGATGAAACTATAAATTATGCGTATAAAACCTTTAAAATTTTCCTGTTTTAAAGCTAGATGTTGAAATTTTAATTGGTTTTTATAAATTAATAATTTATAGGTAATTTCAGGTTTCAATCAACTTTGGGCGGGAGTCAATTTATATTTGGCCCGCAGCATCCCTAAAAAACGTAGCTTTAATTCGATTATTTTCATGTTGTCATTAAAATATAATTGAAGGAAATTTTAATAGGTTTTTTTCGATTTACCGGCTTGAAAATTAGCCAATTACTAGCTATATTTCTTATCATATTCACGATTATCTTATCGGTCTTAACGATTGTTTGAACATTCAACCTTTTGCAGAAAATAAATATTAATTCACTAACTTTAAAATTAGACTTTGTCTCGTTCGGTAAACATTTTTGAACGTACCTTACGGGTTGCTTGAAACTAATTATTTAGCCTTAGATAAAAAATTAATAACACACATTCACAAAAACACAAACAAAAACCAACAAATACACCGGTGTTGTGATCACGTTTTTTAAGAAGAATTTTTTAAGGTGGAAGCGTGGCCAGCGGTGCACTAGGAGGTGGTGTTTGTGCGTCCGACCAAGAAGACGGCAACCGTGCGACTTAAACCGCGATATAGATACAGAACATTAACTCGACAATCGCGTATAGAGAGGAGGTGGACATCGCGTCTTCGCGCCTTTTCTACTAAACTATAACACGCGTATAACGCTCTCGGTTAACACACATTTCAACCAGATATCAGCTCAAACAATTTTAACAAAACTAATCAGAAAAAATCAAATAATCTCATTAAAATTAGTCTTTTAAAAAAATTCATTGAGTGACTCATTTCTTTTACGAAAACTGAATGAATCGTGCAAAGCGAAATACAAAAGAAGTTGATTTCAAAATTGAATTAAGACGACCAACTTTTTATGTCACGTTCGAAATTCAGTGAAAATGTATTTCATTCATATTTAGGGTTCCGTATCTTACTCATTTTCACTTATATAAAGAAATTGAAGTCACTGTTATTGTGAAAAAAGATGTTTTGTACCTACTAGCCAATAAAGGTCTCAATATTTAGATACTATTTTAGCACTTATAGGTTTGAAGGTGCTAGAAGTTGTGTAAGGTTACCCACATTTATTTACATATATATATATAGTTACAATTACAGCGGTCAGCACTGGCCCCGAACAAAATGAATTGCTTAAGGTATATAACGTCGTTTCGTCAGGGCAGTTGCGAGAGGCATCACCGCAATTTCATTTCTAATCGCCACATCACACCCCTCCTAATGGCCTGGTCGCGATTATTGTCGTCGTTGGGCTGTGAAACTCGGGGGTGCTATAATTGGAACCGTCGTGGAGCCGGGCTACTGGGGACGAGCTGCTGTGGCTCGAGTTCGAAGACGACGTAGGACGGCTATGGATTAGTACAACTGTAGTCTAGGATTCCGCTACTCCATATTTGAGTCCTTAGTGAGGGGGTTCAATGTATGTGGCGACTGTATGACGTCCAAAATATGAGACAAAACTTGCAGGTTTAGGCAGAATAGCCGTTCCTCGCTGCTGCTTTGCATGCTGCAATTCGGGGTCACCAGAATGTAAGGTGGGGGTGGTTACCCACATTTACTTACATATAATAATAAACAATTACAATGCTCGGCACTGGCCCTGAACAAATTGAACTGCTTAAAGTATATAACGTCGTTTCGTCAGGACAGTTGCGAGAGGTATCACTGCATGTTCGAATTCCGTTTTTAGTTGTATTAAATATTTAATAATTATATAGTAGATAAACCATTTGAAAACCTGTAAAAACAACAACCAAACTCATACTTAGTATCCCACCCACCAGTAGAGAATTACCATCAGCAAATGTATAGACTCGGAGTGATAAAGAAAAGGTGGACGCTTTTGCAGAATACTTTGCAAATGTGTTTGCGGCCAAGAACGATCAAATACTTCAAGAAATATTAGATTTCTTGGAAAGAGATGAGGAAAATAATTACCAATCAGCTTTCTTCTCTCCTAGCCAATTGGTAAAGATCATTTCAAAACTGAAAATATAGAAAGTACCAGGACATGACCAAATCATGACGAAAATGATAAAAGAACTGCCTCGAAAAGGAATGAAGTGCCTTTTGTATATTTTTAATGCAGCCACAAGAATTTATTACTGGCCAAAAATATTAAAAATAGCAGAATTCATCATAGTCCTCAAGCCGGGTAAAAATCCCACCAAGATGGGTCATTGTACAGACCTATCAGCCTCCTACCCATAATTTCTAAGGTTACTATTGACAAACATGAACCAATTGTACGAAACTGTGTCTGACCATCAATTTAGGTTCAGGGCTGAACATTAATCCATCCAACAATGTCACCATGTGGTACAAGAAATCAATACAGCTTTCGTACAAAAACAGTACTGGCATTCTGGGTTCATCGATATAAGCCAACCTTTTGACAAAGTATGGCACGATGACTTATTATATAAAATCAAAATATATCTACCTAACACCTATGGAAATCTTTACAATCATACCTGGAAGACCGAAAATTTAAAGTACGAATCAATACATCACATTCTGATACTTATGATACAAAATCTCGAGTAGGTACCTCAAGGGAGTGTTTTAGGGCTCTTCTTGTACCTGTTGTATACCTTAGATTTCACTGCAAGCGACGGCGTACTGACCGGAACTTTCACTGACAATACGGTGATCATGGAAACTTATACTGATGCTTCCATTGCCTCTCATCATATTCAACAACCCCTGGATCTACTGAGCACGTCGGCCAGTAGACGGAAAATCACTATAAATGAAGTCAAATTAGTGCAGGTCACTGTCGCACTCAAAACGTCAGTACGCCATCCGGTTACCCCAAATTCTGTCGAGATCCCCTCATCAGACCATTTTAAGTACCTTGGAATCCATCTGAATCGAAGGCTTACTTGGAAACACCAAATTACCCAAAAAGGGAAAAACGATGTGCAACGGGTTAAGGATTTTATACTGGCTTTTGAGAAAACGCTCCAAGCTTTTTCTTGAGAAGAAAATACAAAACAATAGTACCAATCTGGACGTACGGGATTGAGCTATGGGGCTCTGCCAGCAAGTCCAACATTAAGATATTAGAAAGAGCTCAATTAAAAATGTTCAAAGAGCTGGCAGAAGCTCCATGGTACATAACCAATGAATTCCTGCGTACGGACTTAACAATTATATCAGTAGCTAGTAAAATTGAGACTCGTGTCACCAATTACTACGAAAGCTCCATCAACACCTGAGCCCACAAATATCACCTACCCTGGAGCTTCAAAATAGTAAGTGATTAAAAAAGTGTCCCGTGACCTGCACGGAAAAAAAAGTGTTGTAGTTTTAACAAAATTCCTTGTAAATTTTACTACATTAACTAGAATTATATAGGATGACACCACGTGTGGTAACGTTTACCAGTCAAGTGTAATTAAAAAACTGTAGTATTATTAACAACACGAACTAGTAAAAATTTAGTCAAATTTTTGACACTTGCATTTATTTGTCAAAATTATTGGTTATGTTGTACGCGGCGCATGCGCACCAATAACAGAAAAGCTCAAATGTGTTAATTGTACAACGCTCAGCAGTTGTTACAGCTACATATATTTACTACACTATGGTAGTAAAAAATACTATACGTTAGAATTGAATACAACACAGTGGGTTATCTGCTGTTACATTTGTGGTTATAGTGAACACAAAGTGCAGTAAAAATATTACAAGTTTAGTGTTGTAAATCTTACACCACTATTTTTTTTTTTTGTGTGGTTATGGTATAAAGAGATACTCCATTGGGGGTACTCTCTATCAAGCCCGATCCAGACAGAAAAATAGATAAAAGGACCATTGTCCTGATGACCCATAAAACATATTTAAAAGAATAATTATATATATATATATCTGCGATGGACAACGAATTGCAGTTGGTTTTGTGCTTTAGTTATAACTGTTAGAGCTCCCATTTTTTCCGGTTTTCAACACCTTAAACAAACTAATTTTTTTTTGCGTTATAGTTTCAACGGAACCGTCAAAGTGTAAATCATTTTCGCACTTGTCCATCTTTTACTCGTCCAACTTGTAAAACATAAAATCGTGTGAATCAGTGACAATTGAATTGGCCGAAGAAAAGTTTTTATCAAAGTTAAAAGCGACGCTGAAACTTTGGGAATTTGATATTTGACAGAAACACCGTTTGACTTTTTAGCATTAAAAATTTCAGGAGTTAGACGAGGTATAAAATTTCGTTAAAATATGCGTAGACATGCAAAGTATTTTATATTTAAAGAAGATAAATGAATTTTTAATCATGCTATGGATAGCGCTCTGATAAGATACCTCGAGTCTATGTTTGAATTGATCTAATCTTTGTTGCATCAAATGGCGGACAGATAGAAATTAAAACGCAGGCATTTTATGTTGGGACGATGATAACGAGATGTTTGTTAGTGAACGTCGATCGAAACACGCAAAAAAAGTATCTAAGTAATTTTCTTTCAATCATTCAATTTCCGGCCAACATAAATCATTTTCCTCGTTACATGTTTGTAATTAAATCTCGTAATTCCGCTCGGAAAAATATGGGATTTAGTTAATATTTTCTACATCAAACAAGTTTATGAATCATTTACGAACGTCGAAGATTATTCTATAACGATTTATTTAAGTTTACTACTCGATAATAAAGAAAAATATGGATTTATTTGGATCTGTGAATGACGTTAAGGAAGAGTAATTAAACTTTCTGACTTACACTTAAATGCATTTTTAAACTTAACCAAATAAGAAAATAGCCCAAAAATAAGACTCAGAAAAACAATATTTTCTCATCAACTGAGGAATTAGAAAATCACTTTATTGTTAGCTGTAGGACAGTTTAAAGAAAATACGTTAAATTTAAAAAATAGCTGAAAATAATAATGAACTTAGAATAATTATTTTTGACCCTTAAATGAATGAATTAAAAAACATCAAAAGCAGAGATTCTTCATATGACTACGTAGATTCATAAATTAACAATTTTTACTGGAAAATAAATATGAATTTCAATTTCACACCCGATAAAATTAATAATGAAATTGTTTAAAATATTTGAATTTTTTTCATTGTTCATTGTCGAAGATATTAATTAGAAATAAACGTATTAAAATAATAAACTAAAAGTTTCAAAATTCTACAATTACCTACGTAACGAAACAAATTTTAATGAAGTTTTGCTAAAGAGTCTGTAGGATAGCTACTAATCTATTCTTTTAAGGGAACATTCATTAATTACGTGAGGCGTTCAGGGGCCGATGGGGTCGAGCCAAATCTTATCTAATCTTACTTTGTGGAAAGGGAAGGTCTCCCAAATATCACGTATTTTTTTGTTTTGAAAAATATCACATTAGGTTGCGGATTAGGGAAATGATATATGCCAAATCTCATGACATCTTACCAGAGGAGTAGATCCCACTAACTTTAAACGAAAAATCACTCCTAATCATTGTTTCGTGCAATAATTTGTAAATTCAATGCTTGACTTGATATTTAAATATTAACATTTGACTTGAGTTTAAGTCAAATTTAAGTTTAGTAACTTGTAAATCAAGCTAAACAGTAAATCTCGATTTAAATATTACTATTTTTTTAAAGACACAACTCATGATAAATATATAATATATATATATTATATATGTATATAAAATGAAATTTTTGCTAGAAAAATCCCGAATAAAAAAGTTACATTTTGAGTTTGTTGTTTGGCTCCAAAACTTAAAGATTCCATTAAGCTTCCTAAATTCATTTAAAATTCTTTAATTTAATTTTAAAAGTTAAAACTTTCAAAACTGTCACAATATCAAGTTCTTACGTTTACTTTCTCATTAAAAATTCATGAAAATTTATTGAAAATGATATTTGAGGTCAACTTTTTGACAAGAAACCAATCTTTGGCCAATAAATATCAGTTTTCATATGGAGAAAATTGATGAATTAATTTCCAAATCAACTCGTATAAGTACCTACTTAATTTACAATACAAGTACTCTATATTATATAAAATAATATTGTGATTGGTTGACAAAAACGCTGGAGGCTAAATCATTCAAGATAAAAACATTAAAGAAAGTGTTATTCTATAATGAACTGTGAATTTTATAAAAAAAATAATTTTTTTGAAACTGCACCCCAGAAGTGGCTAAAAGTATATTTTTTGAGATATCTTTCTATTTTGCACGTATTAATCTCATTTGATCTCTTCTTTTTTACGGAGGGTAAACTTCATTAATCCGAATTTCTAGATTGTAGAGGTATATCTAGATCAATACAAACACATATTTAGACAATAGCTAAAGTTTTTAGAAATGGTAAAAAGTGGAAAAAAATTATTAATAAGATGAAACCCTTATGAAAAGGAAGAGAATATAACAAAAATGAAAGAAAAAATTAATTACGGTCGTTCTTAGGTCGGGAAGTAGGGAGTAGAAACGGTTTATTTTGATTTCTAACAAAACTACATGTCCTATGGAAGTTAAATGGCAAAGTTGTAGGTAAAAAAAAGATCTACAACTTTGGTATTGACACTTTTTTCACATAACCTCAAAATTTAAATGAAAATTTCCAATAACCAAGTGTTTGATTGTTAATTTTTATTTTTTAGAAAAAAAAATTTATATTTTCACATAGATTTTGAGGTAATGTGAAAAAAAAATACAGTGTGTCCGGACATTAAAAGGTAAATTTTGGCAAAATTTTTTTGTTAAAGATAAAAATAAAAATCTATAAACTAGGTATTTGGAATTTTTCACAAAAATGTTGAGGTTATGTAAAAAAAAGTGTTAGCACAAAAGTTGTAGATATTCTTATTACCTACAACTTTGCTTTTTAACTTTTTTCAAAAAGACTTGTAGTTTTGTCGGAAATCGAGATAAACCGTTTCTACCCTTACCTCCCCCCATTTCTACTTTCTTTCCAAAGATCGACCGTTATTTATTTTTGTTATATTCTCTTCCTTTTCTAATAGGTTAATGCTACCAACATTTTTTTTTTTTTGGTTCAAAAATTATCGACCCTGGTCTAATTTGACCATTATCTCGTTTGATTTCAACATTTTTTGACTGAAATTAGAAGCTACTTGAGCTAAATTTAACTTTAAAAAAAGTCAAACTCGAATCAAAGATTGATTTTCACCAAATCAAGTCTTGCACTGGCTTCTTTCGAAAAAAGTTCCAATTACAAGACTTGATGAGTTCACCCTTATTAAACCCTATAAGAGCTTTCTTTTCCACTTCGTTTCACTCAGAATTGGCAACGGATACCGAATTGGGTAAATACATATATAAGACTGTTTCTTGGTTCAATTATTGAAGGATTAAAATCTATTGAAAATTGCTTAAATTTTACGCTCTTCAATGCAATTTTAGAGTATCTAAATTTCGGCTGTTAAAATTTGGGTAGTCACGATATCTATATCTATTATCAATGATATTTATAATTTTCACATTTTCCAGAAATACGATTGTTAATCCAATTAGAAAAGATTTAAACAAAGCATATCATTCGATTCACTATGATGAGGAAAATAATTATTAATTATAACTGTAATGCATGTTATCATAAAATGCATACAAATAAAAATCTTTTTGTGTTTGCACTAAAGTGCATCGACTCGTTTACGATTACCTTAAATGGATTAAATCTGATTTGTCGTCTGTTACGTAATTTTTTTTTAAATTAAAAAAAAAAAACTTAAATTACAAACAAGAAATGTCACATTAAGTCCAGACGGAATAAAAATATTTCTTCGTCTATAACGATATAAAATGCGAAAAACTTGACTTAAATTCATTGAATAATATTTATAAAGTTTTTACTTTGATTCATGATGGAAACGGTCTGAAAATTTGTATGAAGAAGGACCTTTGAAAAATGACTTTTATAGATACACTAACTGATACCCGCTCGCTTCGCTGAGTGTATCTAAATTTTACTGATTGGTTAAAAGATTCCCTACGTCCATAGCGAAATATAAAAATTTATTTATTTTGACAAAAAAAAATTATAGATACCTTCAAACTTTAGACCCAAAGAAAGTTCATCAAAATTCGTAAAACTTATTTTTCAAGAAAGAGATGTTAGCTGTCCCACATCAGCTTCTATACGATTTTTAGTAAAAAAGTACCTGTATTCCTTCCTTTAAGACGTTTAAAAATTTTTCATACCAAATGTCATTTAAAACCGTTCAGCTATTTTGGGGGGCATACATTAATTGCGCGAGGCGTTTTTTGCGATTTTTAAATCCCTCCCCTCTGGTAAGATGTCATGAGATTTGGCATATATCATCCCTCCAACCCACAATCTAATGTGATATTTTTCAAAACAAAAAAATACGTGATATTTGGGAGACCTTCCCTTTCCACAAAGTAAGATTAGATAAGATTCGGCTCGACCCCATCGGCCCCTGAACGCCTCACGTAATTAATGAATGTTCCCTTAAAAAAATAGATTAGCAGCTATCCTACAGACTCTTTAGCAAAACTTTATTAAAATTCGTTTCGTTAAGTAATTGTTGAATTTTGAAATTTTTAGTTTATTATTTTAATACGTTTATTTCTATAATAAATATCTTCGACAATGAACAATGAAAATATTAAAATATTTTAAACAATTTCATTACTTATTTTATCGGGTGTTAAATTGAGATTTATATTTTTTAATATTTTTTTATTTTCCAGTAAAATTTGTCAATTTTTTAATTTCAACTTTGTAGAGATTTCTTTCGTTATTGTGTAAAATTGGAGGAAAATGCGTTAAAATTCTTTTTCACGAACTTTACCGAAACTTTTTAAATGTGCGGTTCCTGTAGGATATAAATGTTTTGCCATCCAATGGAAACCATGCATTATTCTAGCCAAACAAGTAATCTACATCATTCTCCTCCAAACTACCACATTGCAAAAATCATATCAATCTTTAACTCTGTGAACAACAAAAAACATATCTATCCCACGGGAATAGTACATCTCTCCTGAGTAAAAAGTAGATCAAATCATCTTAAAGAAAATGATTTAAGACTCTACTTCGTGGATTTTAATAAAACTGTTTTAAATACACGGTTCTTATGGAATACATACTTGTTTTACCATCTCATGGCAACCGTTTATAATTCCGGTATGAGAAGTAATCTATATCATTTTCTGACCCCTAAACTACCACATTACAAAAAAGGAAGTTAATCTTTTGCTCCGTAAAAAAAAAATATTTATCCCACGGGAACCATACATTTTTTCTGGATATAAAGTATACTATATGTTAAACTGGATTATAATCTATATCTATGCTAAATTTCATCCAGATCCATTCAGTACTTTTTAAGTAAAAGAGCAACAAACATCCATACTCACAAACTTTCACGTTTATAATATAAAGTAAGATAATTCAATATAAATTGTTCGTAATTACCTATAACATCTGAAACTTACAAATTTAATATTTTAATTCGAAAATTAAACATTGATTTCATGAAATTTTCGATTCATCTTCAAACATATTGGCTGAATTAAAACAAGCCTCATTAATTCCCTTTGATATTTTCTCGAGATAGAGCATCAAAGTTCGAGCCTCAATTTGTACCAAACACACGAACTAATGCAATTTAATTTTATAGTTCAATAACTTTCAACTCTTGCTAGCAAAAAAAAAAAAAACGAATTTTTGTGCTTTATATATCGATTTGTATATAGCAATAGATATTTTGATTTTTAAAACCTTTAAAACATGCAGTTGGTTGCAATGCATTTAACGACAGATGTTTCAAATAAAAATTTAATATTGAAATTTCTAAAATATTTGCCTTTGAAATTTTCATTTAAAATGAAAATCTATTGACTAAACGTTTAAAAAAATACACTTTTAGATAAATATTATGACTAAGTTATTGTAAATCTCACGTGTATTCCGGCATCACTCGTTATGTAACTCGATCGTCGTTATGTTATTTCTCTTTCAAGTTGAATTTTATAGAAAAGTAAAATATGAAACTATGAATATGTTATTGTTATAATACTGATACTGATTGCGTTTTCCACTTGCCAGAAAATTTCTTATACACGAGCTTTTATTTTCTCCTCATAAAAAAGTTTAATTTAATTTTTACCATTTGACTGATTGTAATTTGATGACACAATATTGATATTTTTGTGAATACGAGTAAGAACCCGATTGACGATTTATCAACGTGCAAACCCGTCCAATTCAATCAAACGCAAAAAAAGTTGAGGCTGGATCTGGAAACACCATTTATGGAGGACTTTCATTAATCAAATGTTACTCATATTTATTATATGATCTGCCTTTATTAAGTCGTACCTGACTTGAATGTTGGTGTATAAATCGTTTATATATTTCCAATCTAACTTAGTTATTTCAATGATTAATGACCAAATGGAAATTTTTTCCCCGTGTCATTACCCATATATTGAAAGAGCAATTTGAAAAAGTGTCCAGTCAATCAATTGATCAATTTGGAAAATGACAATCATATCGATTTATCACGAAAAATTTCTCATTTTCATATTATTTTCAATGTTTTTAAACATTGAGTTTATATGGCATTTCAGTTCATTGCAAAAGGTCAAATGATTTCAGAGACAATGTTGAGAAAGAAATTATCTTGTGGTGAAATCCAGAATGTGAGTTGCGGTGTGCACAGATCTTTCGTATGAAGTTTAATATATATGTACATACTATATACAAATGTATTTGGTAGATGAATCTACGCAGATGGACAAAATGGATCTCTGGTACTTTTTATGTTACTCCAAAATTAAAAAGTTTATCGTATGTTTGTTTATCTATTAACGTTTAATAGGTTCATGACATCGCTCATCAGAGCCGGGTTTTTCACGTCTTTATTATGATTTTAACAATATAAAAATAGATTTTGGTTGAATTCAATGTTTCGTGCATGTGTACGATACATTTAAAAAAAAAATTATCTCAAGCAAAACATAATATCCATAATATTATACAAAGCATCAATCCATGTTTCCGATAAATTTTCTTTATTCAAAAAAAAAACGAATTAATCATAGTATATCGTAACGGAAGCGATTTTTAACCATAAAATGTTTGAAAAGTTTTTTTTTTTCATAAAAAATTGTTCATTGTCTTACGACTAAGTACGGTACTGACTCACAAAACTAACTAAAGTATTCATTTCCATGCCATTTTTTTATTTTTAACCGATTCAAAGTATATAAAAATTCTAAAACAAAAAATGCACTAAAAAGTAACAAAATAATGGCGTATTCTTGCAGTATCTACAATTTACAAATTATTAGGATGATACAATGTACAACTATTGTTATTTTTGGAGTTGGTGTCAGCCAAGGAAATACGATTATATAGGTACTTAGCAAAAAACGAGAATACCTTATGAAAATTATTTTTCAAATGAACTTTTAAACAATATATTCGAACTGTTACAATATCTAGCGACCTTTAAACTACAAAATACCAATTACCAACTAAACCTTTTTACAATTTTTACAAATTGCCATTAATATTTATTTTCTTGACTGACACCAACTCCAAAAATAACAATAGTTGTACATTGTATCATCCTAATAATTTGTAAGTTGTAGATACTGCAAGGATACGCCATTATTTTGTTACTTTTTAATGCATTTCTTGTTTAAGATTTTTTATTTATTTTGAAGTCGGTTTTTAATTTTTTTATAATATTTATTTATTTCTCGCGTTTTAGTGATCTGAAGTTTGATAACTGATTTTATTTTCTTAAAAATGGTTAACCTTCTAAACGCGCTGCTCATATGAGGCAGCGCCGTTTAATATTAAGAGTTACTACATCAGCTCTTTTTGCCCTTAAGGGTTGAAATTTTTTGCTTTTAAATGTAATAACAAAACTAAGTGGATTATTCTTTCCAACAGAAAAAAAATTATCAAAATTCGGTTAAATGTCACTATTTCATCCCCTATTTTCATCCTTAAGGGGTGGATTTTTTTCTTCAAATTGAAATTTGAGCAATTTAAAGGTACGTTGTACGTAATAGAAACAAAACTATCAAAATCGGGTTAGCCAAAAAAAAATGTATAATATTATTTCATCTCTAATTTTTAACCCTTTATGAGTGAAGTTTTTTTTTTAAATGAATAAGAGATTAATTTAAGGTTGTGTTCTACAAATAAAAAAAGAATTATCAAAATCGAGCTATCCAATAAGAAGTTAGTATTTCATCCCTTAGTTTTCAACCCCTTAGAAGTAAACGATTTCCTTCAAATTAACACTTTAACGACCGCATATCTGCGCAGTCAGCCATCGCAATTGGCCGCCAGTATTTTTGAAGAATTAATTTAAGAGATCTTTATTAAATTCATAAAAAAGGTTCCAGAAAACAAAAAACAACAACAATTTAACAACGAATTTAATATTTACTGGTACTGGCCAACAACATTTTGCGGCAGTATCACACACATGTTGTGTGAGCGGTCGTTAACGGTTGTTCCTGCTATCACACACATGTTGTGTGATCGGTCGTTAAAGTGTTAAAATGGAACCATTCGGGGAGCACCAGCTTTCAATTAAAAAAAGAATCATCAAAATCGCTTCACCCAGTCGGAAATGCTGAGGTAACAAACATAAAAAAAATACAGTCGAATTGACAACCTCCTCCTTTTTTTGAAGTCGGTTAAAAAGAAGGAGATTCTCAATTCGACTGTATTTTTTAATGTTTATTACCTCAGAACTTTTAACTGGTTCAACCGATATTGATGTTTTTTTTTTTTTATTTAAAAGCTGGTGCTTTCCATGTGGCCACATTTTAAGTTGAAGGAAATCGTTCACTTTTAAGAGGTTGAAAACTAAGGGATGAAATATTAACTTCTTATTGTATATCTCGATTTTAATCATTCTCTTTTTTTCTGGTAAAACATTTGTTTTAAATTAATCTCATTTCCATTTTTATAAAAAACTCCACTCATAAGGGGTTAAAAATTAGAGATGAAATAATAAAGTTTTTCCTAGCTAACCCGAATTCGATAATTTTTTTTCTATTACATACATCATACCTTTAAATTGTTCACATTTTAATTTGAATAAAAAAACCCACCCCCTAAGGATGAAAATAAGGGATGAAATAGTGACGTTAAACTGAATCATCAAATTTTATGATTTTTTTTTTCTTATGGAAAGAGTATTCCACTTAGTTCTTTCAATACATTTAAAAGCAAAAAATTTCAACCCTTAAGACCAAAGGTGAATGAAGAAGTAACTTTTAACATTTTAACAGCGCCGCCTCATATAAGCAGCGCGTTTGGAAAGTTTAACCATTTTCAAGAAAATAAAATCAGTTATGAAATTTCAGATCACTAAAAATTGAGAAAAAAATAAAAATAATAACAAAATGGAAAACCGACTTCCAGATAGATAAAAAATCTAAAACAAAAAATGCACTAAAAAGTAAAAAAAAATAGTTACGTTTCCTTGCAGTATCTACAACTTAAAAAATTATTTGTATGATATAATGTACAGCTATTGTTATTTTTGGAGTCGGTGTCAGTCAAAAAAATAAATATTAATGTTCATTTGTAAAAAGGTTTGATTAGTATTGGTATTTTGTAGTTAATAGGTCGCTAGCAGAGGCGTGCGGTCCATACATGCTGTAGATGCGCCGCATGCCCTGGGATTGTAAGAAGATTTTTTTAAAATTGAATATTCTTTATGATTTATTCAGTTTATTTTTAATTTACGTAATTACATTTGTAAAATCATTCTAAAAATGATTTATTTTTATCATTTATAAATTTTTTAATTTACGTAATAATGAAAGGTATCACTCATAAAATTGGCATAGTTTACCAAATCAAATGAACGGCAAAAGTCAAATGAATGCGTTGGCGACAGTAGCATGCGACAGTAGCATGCGATTGTTTGCTTCAAAATGGTCGTGCATGCGCACTAGTACGGTCGAATACTATCTCTCTCGGCATTTAATATAGCTGATTAACGGTCTACAGATGCGTTTGCCGTTTTGAATCCAAAGAGTGAATTTAATTGTTAATGATACTTTTCGTAAGTTATTTTGAATTATTGACCCAAAGGCCATACAAATGTTCGTTTCTTTAGGATAAGAACTATTTTCGTGGTTTTTAAATACATTATATGATGCGGTTGTTGATGATTTTTGTAAGAAGGAACGTCGAATAAGGCTAATTTAAAAAAAATACTTATAACACCATGTTTAGTAAATAACAAAAAAAAATTTTAAAAATGTGGTTCTTATAAACCCCCGCACCACCACTTCTAACCGCATGCCCTGTTTCCAAAGGCACCGCACGCCACTGGTCACTAGATATGGTCACAGTACTAGTTTATTGTATAAAAGTACATTTAAAAAAAAATTTCATAAGGTATTCTCGTGAATTGTTAAGTACCGATAGAGTTGTATTTCTTTGGCTGTCACAAACTCCAAAAATAACAATAGTTGTACATTATATCATCCTTATGATTTGTAAGTTTTAGACACTGCACTTCAAGGCTTTATTCAAAGAAATTGGCACAATAATGCTCTAGATTCTCTAGTTAATTCGATTTTCAAACATAAAGACTTAAAATAAATAGGGATAAAATTTTTACTTTTCCATGAAATAAGTTTGATTCGAGTTGGACACGATTTGAGTAGCTTGAAATAATTCAAAATATTAAATAAAATTTTGACTTGATTTTCAAGTTCATCGTCTTAATACCAAGTCAAATAATAATAATCAAATATCAAGTTAAGTCAAATGTTGATTTTGAAAATTATATTATTTACAATCCACAATAACAAGCACAATTCATGTCAAAAATTTTCAACTACTTGACTTGATGAATCCCTATGTACAGATATATTGTTGAAAAAATGTTTTGTCTTTTGGAATGATCCAGGAATTGACCCAATTTTTGCGTTCTTCGTAAGAATCGAATTGCTGCTCGGTTAGATCAGGAGCCATTAACTAGATTCTAGAGCAAGTGGTAGTTCGAGGTGCATCTGTAAAAGTTCCTTGACGACTTTTACGATAGATATGTGGTTGAGCGTTGTCGTGTTGAAAGATCACTAAGGTCTTTTGACTTACTGGGATCTACGTTTAAGCTTCAAAGCTTGAGTTAATTGCATTAATTGTTGTAGGTAAGGTTTCCTAGTGATAGTTTTGTTAAGTTGAAGTAACTTTTAATAAGTCACTCCAAGCTGACTTTTTTTCCGCTTTATGAATTTTCAATCTGTCCCTGGACATCAAACAAATATGATTAATGTACAGGTGGGAGGGATCTCACTCCCTAAATGAGGTATCTTTCGGTGTTTTTTTCTACGTTAGAAGAAAACCAGGTTAGGACTCGTTCCCCCTGGCACTGTAACCTTAGGCTTTTTGTATTCCTGTTCTGCTCATGTATCCCTGTTTAAGGTGTTAGTGAAAGGTAACTTCAGAAATGATACGCGATTCAGTCTTTGATGGTAGCCGGAATTATCCAGGAAGTTGACAGTCAGATAGTTGGTATGTTCGTTCAGTCTCTGCAAGTATTATTGACTGAATCTGGCTATCTCCCTGCAGCCACTTTGAGATCCCTGTGGATATCATGGTTGGTGCCATACCAAGGAACGTCAGTTATTGTCTTCAGAGTTTTAGACTGGAAGCGCTGAAGCTTGGCCACATTGGAGTAACTGGCGGTTTCTCACAGCTGTACTCCAAATCTTCAGATGGGTTTAAGTTTGGACTTGTATATAGTTAATTTTCTGTCTAGGAACAGTAAGGACTTTCTTCGCAGTAGTCACCACAGTTTTTGGATAGTGATATTCAGTTGGTTGCGTTTATGGAGGATGTGTTTAGACCAGGTGAGGCGTTTGTCCAGGTTCATTCCACTTTACTAAATGGGCTTGATGGAATTGACATATGGCCAGTCTTAAACTACAATTTTCGTAAATTGAAATGTCAAACTAAATCCTTTTATTGTCTTTCATTAAGATTTTACACAAGACACTCTACACTTGCAAGGTTTCAGCAATTTTTTTTTAAGTTTGAGATAATTTTTGAACCAATATCGCCTCTAATTATGAGTTTTTTGCTGGCCTTCCTTTTTTGTTCTGTGTCATCCATATCAAAACCACAAATTTTCAAACACCAGAACCAGCACTTTTATGTTTAATTGATGGTACTGGGAACATGTACAATTCCCCATATGCTTCACACAGCAATGTATTATGTTTTACTTAGGCAACTTAAACTACATACTTGTTTAAATGGTTGCATGTACAATTTTATAAGACAACATTCATTTAACTCTACTAATTAATCTACATAACTTAATCTTTCACTTTTTTGCCACAGCAAAAAATAATTTTTTTGTTTAATATTCGCATCCCGAGTTACTGCAACTATGACAATCTTTTCATGACCGAGTTTCTAGTTCAAAAAACTGGTAAACTGTGTTAACTACTACCATTAACTTGCACATTTCGTTGTTTCGTCTCGAAAAAAATCAGTCTAACACGCGAAAGTAAACTCGTTGTATTTAACCATAAAACGTGCCAAAACTAAAATGCTGCATTTTCATGCTGAATGCAAATGACTCTAAATGACATTTTGTCTATCTTTTAACTGATTAATTGTGAAAGGGTAACATTTTGGTAATTTTAAAAAAGCCTTTTTTTTTTCTCAAGATTTTGGTTTTTCATAAAAAAAACTTCTAGCCTGTTTTTTTTTGTATTCTCGAAATGCAATTATTATTACAGTATATGTTAATACGTCAATTGAATACATAATTACTTGTTTGTTAACTCATTTATTATAACTGAGCATCGAACGATCTTTGGCGTATTGAACACAACGAATGGTAAAATAATTGATCACGTCAAAGACATATCTTATACCGTTGATTAAGGCCGGTTACAAAACAAAAGATGCCTTGTCGGTCTCACACAGATTGTATAAATTTCCATATAATAAACAAACCGGCATAGAGCTTTGAATTTTATCTTTCAATTTCTTTTCTCTTCATAATCGAATAACTCGGTTTATTGAAGTTATACTTCTTTAGGCGCGTTATGAAAAAATGATGAGAGTGAAATTTTTAGATGGGCGGCCATCTTGAGACAAAAATCAACAAAATGAAGTTAGGCGCAAAACCACTGGCTTTCTTGGCGCGCGTAATTTGAATTTTTGTTGCATTTATTTATTTTAATATCTAAAAAAAAATAATTATATATAAAAATGATACATATTATTAATAAATAAGTTATTACTTTTCTCAAATTTTGCAGTAGATGCTATAGGTACTATTTGAAGTTTAATGATTAAAATGACGTCTGCATCGCGACGCGATTTTAGAAACATTAGTAGCGTTCTATTTTATCATCACAAATTAACAAGATGAGGTTGTCCGCAAAACGGCTCCGTATTTTTAACTAGGTGCGCGTAATTTGAATTTTTGTTTTATTTATTTACATATTTTTATATTTAAATTAAAAATAATTACTTATTTAAATATATTTTTTATATTTTATTTAGAAAATATTTATATATACAAATGACACATATTATTAAAAAATAAGTTATTACTTTTCTCGAATTTTGCAGTAGCTGTTATACTATTTGAAATTTAATGATAAAAATGACGTGTGCATTCCATTAATATTCTTAGTTATCACGAAATCTGGGATTCTGAAATGATTCAACCATCTTATAATAATATAGTAACACAAGATATGAATAAGACTAAGACATTTACTTTGACAAGTTGCTACTTACTTTATTTCGCAATTTCTACGAAGCTTTGTTTTCATGACATGCATGAATTTTTAACCAGAAAAATGATCCTGACAAATTTTATAAACGTCTTGCAGCTTTCTTTGAATACTATTTATTGATACAAATTAAAATATTATTCTCTTAATGTTATTTTTAATAATTATATCTTTAAATATATATATTAATATTATTATTAAATATAAAATGACAGTTTTTTAAAATTGATTATTTGAATAAAATTAGTAAAAACTAATAAAAAACTATAAATTATTACTTTTCTCAAATTTTGCAGTTGCTGTTATAGGTACTAATTTGAAGTTTAGTGATGAAAATATTGTCTGCATCGCGGCGTGGTTTTAGAAGCATTAGTAGCGTTCTATTTTATCATCACAAATTAACAAGATGAAGTTGCCCGCAAAACGGCTCGGTATTTTTAACTAGGCGCGCGTAATTTGAATTTTTCTTTTATTTTTTTTACTTATTTTATATTTGAATTAAAAATAATTAATTATTTAAATATATTTTGTATATTTTATTTAGAAAATATTTATATATACAAATGACACATATTATTAAAAAATAAATTATTACGTTTCTCGAATTTTGCAGTAGTTGTTATAGGTATTTTTTGAAGTTTAATGGTGAAAATGACGTCTACATTCCATGCATATTCTTAGTTATCACGAAATCTGGGATTCTGAAATGATTCAACCATCTTAGAATAATAATTTAGTAAAACAAGATAAGAATAAGATTAAAACATTTACTTTGAAAAGTAGCTACTTACGTTATTTCGCAATTTATATGAAGCTTCGTTTTCATGACATGCATGAATTGTTAACCAAAAAAATGATCCTGACAAATTTTATAAACGTATTGCAGCTTTTTTTGAATACTATTTATTGATACAAATTAAAATATTATTCTCTTAATTTTATTTTTAATAATTATATCTTGAAATATATATTATTATTTTTATTAAATATTAAATTACAGTTTTTTAAAATTGATTATTCGAATAAAATTGATAAAAACTAATTTTTAATTATACCAAAGAAGTATAACTTCTCACGCGCGTACATAAGTACACGCAACCACTTTTTTTGTTATAATAGAACGTTAACTTATAATCATTTACCTATTTAAAGTGTCTTAAATTCTTTTAGTTATCAGTCATAAACGCAAAATATTTACCAACGTCTCGTAAAATGAACAATAAATATATTTTGTGTGGATTGTAATTTTACCATATCCGGTATCCGTTTTTTTTTTTAAGTAAATAAGAGCGTAAGACTCAAAGAACTTGATGCAAGTAAGAAACAGCCTCTGATCTTCTTCCCTTCAGTTCTTTCATATGAGAGAACTAAGCCCCTCAAGTCTGGACTGGCATCATTTATTACAAATGCAGACAGGGGCCACAGAAAGATGTGTCAATGGACTTTATACGTATGTGTAGCTCTTAGCATCATTTTTTTAAGATAAAAAAAAACATTATGTTTAATAGTCGACATATTCAATAATTAAATTCATACAGCTTATAATTTGAAGAATGTAAAATATTGACGTCATTTTAACAAGGATTGTAACACTGCATAAGTAGGTTGCAATATATACGATAGGTACAAGAAGATAACTGTCCTTAGAAATAGAATTTTTACCTGCAAATTTTCAATGACAATACATATAGATATTTTGAAAAGATCGAATTGTATCGTGCGTATATATAGGTAGTATACTTTACAAAAATATGCGAACTGTACAAAGGGAAACTAGGAGATTGTATTTTATAAAAATTAATAAAGAGAAAATGTATGTTAGTATAAAAACCACAAAATCGATATAGCTGCAAAAGATCCAGATGCATGGGTGCTCTGTCATACTCAACTACACACTTTCTTCGTTACTATTTATTACCATATTCGATTTCAAAGGTTTCATCTCCTTGCATTTTACTGTTTGAATGAATTTGTGAAATTTATATATTAGCTATACTTATACGAGAACGAGATGCGTTTCGAAGCGAAAAATCTTTGCGAGCTCAACACAATCACGAAAGATCAATGAATATTCTAGTGGTTGCACGCGAGAATATCAAATTTACCGAGTGAGTAGCTTTCTGTTTGTTCTTACAGAAATTCATATCAATTTTGTGTAATTTACAACCCGCATTTCGACGCAATTTAAGACAATTACGGGCCCTTAAACGAGAATATTATGAAATTGTCCCAGTACTATATAAGTATAGTATAGTTGTTTCAAATGTAAAATATATTTACAACTGTAGTTTATTTCAAGTATTATATAAGACTAGCCGATACCCGCGACTTCGTATGCGTAGGTTATTATGTTAAGAACATATTTAATGTACAGAGGAAAAACATATAAAAAATTGAAAGCAAAAATATATTAAAAATAACCGGAAAGAACTTAGCGTACAACATTATTAGCTATATGCTAAAAAATTGCTCCTTCAGAATTCGCTATTGCTCCAAGTGTATAGTTATTAGTTAATCAAAAATTAATTTTTCAAAAATTGTTTAATTCATAAATAAAAATTGCTATATAATAAAAAATAATCACTATTTTTGAAAATTGTTCTTTAAATACTCTTTCCGAATCCGCAATTGGTTCAAATGTATATTTAATTAGTAATTCAATTTTTAAATTATGCATGTGTATAAGATCCAACGGCAGTTGATGACGTCACAGTACAACAATACATGTATAAATAGTTGAAAAAAATTAATTATTAAAAATATTACAAAACTTTGATCAATTATTTGAGTAATGAAAAGAGCAGATAGAGAGCTTCAAAAAAAAACACAAAAACTTCCAATTAAAAATTATTTTGGATTTTACAGTGACTTTCTTAATTTTTCACTTTGGAAATTTTTTAAAAACTGAATTATTTATTAATTATTAACTATACACCTGGAGCAATTGCGGATTCGGAATGAGCATTTAAGGAGCAATTAAAACAAAATTTAAAAATGTGATTTTTTTGTATTTTACAGCAATTTTAATTTTTAATTTGGAAATTTTTGAAAAATTAATTATTAATCAATTAATAACCATGCACTTGGAGAAATTGCGGATTCTGAGGGAGCACTTTTTTTACTTTTTTTTACTTAACTCTTTCTGGTTAAAAAATATATGCAATACCTAATAAAAAGGAGTGTTGTAATGTAATTTGATTATTGTAACGGTTGTACCTTAAAAATGTATTTTGAATTTGTATTTACAGTAAAATATACAAAATGCTAAGAGAGAATTTTAAAAAAGCCACAAAAATATTTCATTTATTCTAATATCTCGCTGAGCTGCATGAAGTCGTCCTCAAATATGAAATAATCAGTAGGCAGTGGAAGGACAAACATTATCTCTCCAGCCCATGCGCATCACACCGTTTACCCCACTCTATCAAAGTGATGAAAAATTCACCGTTTAACGTATCCTACTTGTAAAAATTGCATTTTTTTAAACTTTAATTTCTTTTTTTTTAATGAAGATATGGTGATAATTCTTTCATTCATTCATTTTTTAGGTGTTACCGAGGACTAATAGGTACCTATATAACAAAAAAAGTTTCACTCAAATCCGTTCGGTAGTTTTTGCGTGAAAACCGCACAACAGACAGACAGACAAAAATATTCTACAGTTTTTCATTATATGTATAGATACAAATTTCATTCGTAGTTAAGACCTTTCAAAAGTTGTTGATTTTTTCAAGTTTTCAATAATTGACACAATTTGACTTGATTTCAACTGAAATTTAGGTCAAGTAGCTTGAACCAGGCAGCTGAACATCTTCTAAAATGAATTAAACGTGTCATATTGAGTTGAAAATTAAATAACTTTTGAAGTCAATAGACAATACCTATCATAACTAGACATTTAAGTCGTTTTAAACCAAATAGTTTGAAAATCAGAATTAGTAATGAATCCCTTATCACTGAATATTTGGATGTTTTGCAATCCTGTCAATTATTATTTTACCTCTATACTTAAAAGTGCTTTATCAACTCAAGTTGTATATTTAAATAATGCTTGATATTTTGATTTGGAAATGAAATAACCGCCCAAATCAAACCTTAGCTGAATGTAACGATTATATACAAATATTTGATTCGAGCTTGACTTGATTTTAACCCAACTTTTATACAAAATAACTTGAATTCAGTCAAGTCAAGAAGCTGGACGTTAGATGAAATGAATTGAGCTCGCCACTAAACAATACATATTTTAATGCTCACTTTTGACGTGAGTTTGACTTGATGTCTTTTAAATTTTAGATCAAGTAGCTTGAAAATCAAGGCAAGTAGGTAACGAATCCCGAATCATAACTCTAAATATTTCAATAATTATTTTATCTCTACTTAATAGGGATTTATCAAGTCAAGTAATTGGACATTTTTGAAATGGTTATTATTATGATTTGCTAATGAAATAATCTGTAAAATCAAGGTAAATAGTGAATCCTTACTAACTACTAACTAATGATTATATTGATGTTTGTTTTTAGTTAAATATTTTAGTAGTAATGTTAAGGTGTTTGTAGGTAGAGTTAAATAACATTAAATATATCTTAAAATGTTCCTGTTAAAAACCAAAAAAATTCCGCTCTTAACGAAACACGTGAAGCATAAATATTTTGGTCGTGGTACAAAAAAATTTAATCATAAAAATTTTAACGAAAATATTAGACCCTTAGATCTAGGCCAACCCTATAATATTCTACTCAGGTCTTAGCCATCATCATTGCCATTATGGCAAACTCCAACCCTTGGAAATTCATGGAACAGACAACCATCTGCCTTAAATTATCGTTATATATATATATATATAACCCTCTACCAAAATTCATACAACCCCTAAATATATATTTCTCGTTAAAATTCTCATATAATAAATACAAGTAATCATCAATGTAGTAAAATTTTTGACTAGACTCTTTCAAGTGGATCTCCAATGAAACAAATATATGAATAGATTATAGGTGAAAGAATTGATTTATGATTTAAGATGCTGTCATCCCAAGTGTTAAAACACTTCACAGACAAGAAAAGATAAGAACATATTTATTGACAGGCATTAAGGAAAGTCAATTACACCCAGATAACCCTTACTCAATCCCTAAGCAATTCAATGTTTGGTTGTAAAAATAAATTAAATTTTCTAACATTTAAAAACTTTTTTTTTCGTTTAAAGGCGATTTCAAAACTGTTTAAACGTGTAAAATAAATAAAATTAAATCTAATTGCTTCGTTCAATATTAGTTGTAATTTATTGGTAAAAATATATTCATAACTCTTAAAAATAATGTAAAATATAAAAATTAAATTATTTACCATTGTGACTTGGAAATTATTTACAAACCACAATAAATTTAATAAAACACTACAAAAACCAACAAATTCACTTTAAAAATAAAAACTTTAATTAAACACTCAGCCGATTTCCTTTTGTATTTAAACGCCCGTTGAATATATTTAAGTGCAAAAATCAAAGAAAATAATTAGCAATTCACGTATTGATTAGATTTTTATAAACAAAAAGAAATAACACTAACAATTACATTTATATATACATGTAATATAAACACAAAAACCACGAGCACTTGTAAATATGAAGAGTAGAGGGAGGCGACTGATTTAAGTAAACATCGACAACAAGTGCCGCTGTGGTGGTGATCCGCAACTAACTTCACATAGTCATGGGTCATGGGTATTTTTGGTCTATCAGCTTTTCAATCGATCCAAATGGATCCGAACAATCGCCATTTCAATGGTAGAAGAAAATGGTGAATGCGTTTGCGTATGTCGCCGCTTTGTTAAAAAACCAGATGTATCTTCAGAGTTATCAGAAGCTTAGGCCATGGTTACACAGTCCTTATACAATTGTTGCCTACAAAAAACGTAAACTGCAGCGATCACTTTACAACATACGTATTATTATTGGCCTGGTAAAATCGGCATAAAAAATAGCTAAATTAGCAAACCATAATGTTTTTCTGATTTTTAGTATGGTGTTTGAACCTATTAGGGCAAATTTCGTTTGTTTCGTTATAAGCGATATTCACTATAACCGATATGTATCGCTTAAAGTGAACAATTCGTTATAACTGAACATAACGTCCAATGTATACATATACACCTCGAAACATATAGGCTTGAGTAATTGTGTAATGTGTATGTATTAAATGTTTACGTATGTATTTATTTAATCAAGGGAAAATAATTTAAAAATTATTTTGGATGGAAAATTTTATATGGCACTTGTTCAACTGCTAGTTGATTTTTTCTTTAGTTTTTGAAATTCCTAATAAAGTGGAATGAGATGTTCCTATTTCACCCTCAAGATCACTCACAAAATCTCCCGATTCAACTCCCGAAAATTTTCAAATATTTCTTCAATGGAAAATGACTTACGAGGAATTGTTTCGTTTCCAAAAACTCAACTCAAACTTAAGTGTATATGCCATATTTTAAAAATTATCTGCTGGTAAGAATTTTAATTCTTATTTTTTGGACATTTGAAAATGTTCAGTATTGTTTTTTGAACGTTTTTATTTTAATTACAGTATAAATCGTTTATAACGACACCGAATATAATGAACAACCGGTTGTAACGTACAAAACCTTCGGGTCCCGTGATATGTCTTAGATAAGACGATACATATCGGTTATAGTGAATATTGTTTATAACGAACGGAATTGACGGCCCCCTGAAGTTCGTTATAAACGATTTCTACTGTATTATAAAATTGTATTTTATAAACGGTTGTATTGTATAAACGGTTTCCTATGTATTTTATCTAAGGCGTATCACGGGACCCGAAGGTTTTGTACGTTACAACCGGTTGTTCATTATATCCGGTGTCGTTATAATCGATTTATACTGCATTCATAATTTTGCCACCAGACCTTTTTTGGATTGAAATTGCGTCGAAACCATTGATGCTACAAGCAGAATTTACTGTATATAATTTGTAGACAATTTAATTAGCTTTAAATTAAATGTAAAGTGGGTCGGTAAGCCTCGTAGTTCCCTCAAAATTTTAGAGAATCCATATAAGGTAAAATCCCATTTCTGTGGGTACTCCAGTATTGGTGGATTGTCAGGGTTGTCCTGAGGCTGCTCACCGTTATCCTCTTCATTGCAGTTTTGCACATCTCCCCAGAGCAGGTAGCACACATCGGAGAACATCTTAACCCTGCTTTCAGGCAAGAGCAACCACCTCTCAGCACCGCCTTTCTTGCATTGACAAGAGTGGAGTCTTCTCAGGGCCAAAACTTTCTATACATCTTGGGACAATTCGTTGCCAACACCTTATATTTTTCTTGGAACAGTAGAATGTGCTAGAAACTAAATTCTCCCTTTAACTCACCGAGTAATTATTTTGATCAAACCCTCGCGGTAGGTGGTCTCAAAGACTTTTCTTCTTGAGAAAAGATGTGCAAATGTTCTCAATGTTCCGCCCGGTCACTCCTATCCTACAACCACGCCGTTCCCTTATTGGCTGGTTGATTGAGTAGGTGATGCTCCCAGACTCACAAAATGGCGACACTCCTCTATCTCTAAGCCTTTTGACTGTGACGATATATATCTATTGACTGAATTATAGACAAGCGTGAAACAAGACGACGTCGTATTGCTTTAGAGTCTAAGTAAATGAAGAATAGAAGATTAGGAATGATGGAAGTGTTTATTACCGTGAATCGAGCTCGGGAACGGAATTAGGAAAACCTTGACTTCAGGGAATGAGACTTCTGGAGTATGACTTTGCCGAGGTAAGGCAATCAGCAATCAATGTTTATTTCAGAAAATTCAAAACGGCACGGCAGAAAACTTTTCAAATGCTTTAGAAAGATTTCGGGAAGACTACCTCTCCGATCCCAGTCGAATTGATGGCACAAAATGTTCTCGAAGGATATGCCGAAGAAGCTATCTCAGGACGTCTATCAATGTCACGATGCGAGAATAGTGTTGAACGGTGCTCAAATTAATCGCCAAATAAGTGACTGATTGACTCACAGAGTGACTTGAGTCTGACCCAAGATTAGAAAATCATGATAAATCCACCATGATACCCCTTCATCGTCATTCACTATTTGACCGACTGGCGCATTGAAACCTTACCACTGTTGTACTTACTAGGTTTGTTCGCGGATCTGATACTGAACCGATAACGAATCAATTCACGTGGATTTAGGATAATCGCCAAACGCATGCACGCTTATGAACTGAAACTGGACTTTGGATCTAGCGATTTTCAAGTTTTTTTAGAATGAAAAATTTTATTCTCTTACTCATGCGCAGTTTGATAAAATTTGGCTAGATTTTTTTGTCTTTTCTTTCAGCATTAAATTCAATTAACAATTTTCGTGGGTTATCGTTAATCCTCGTCTTACTTCCGAACATTTTCAAACTCGTTCACGGGAAAATAACTCTTAATCATTTCATAAGCGTGCATGCGTTTGGCGATTATCCTAAATCCACTTGGATTGATTTGTTATCGGTTCAGTATCAGATCCGCGAACAAACCTTCAAAACCAACAAACCTTTTTCACCTAAAGGGTGAGTTTAAAGTGTACATTTCAACACCATCGACAACATCAAAACTATCTCAACGAGGCTTCTAAAAAGCATTCTGGTCGACGGAATACTTTTCAAGAATTTTCGGTTATTGTATGAATTAGACCAAAAATTAAAAAAAAATACCTAAGGAACACGTCATACAAGTGTTAATAAAAGACTTACTTTCTCTTTAAAGCCATACCTGAAACATAAAATGATCAGAACTACAGAAATAAAATGTTGTTTAACTATTTATTGATTTCTTTTTAAAGTAACTGTCGATACAATAAATCTTAAACGCTTAATACAAAAAGTAATTTTAAAAAAACTTTTACGTTAATTTTTAAAAATAAAATAATATATACGTAATAACAATACTTGTATATTAAAATCTATTCGTTTCAAATAGAAATACTTTGCATTCTAAAAAAATATTTCCTATAGCAATATTTTCTCTAGATTTTATTATAAATGTGAAATAAAAATAAATTTTTAGAAACAAACAAAAAAACACAGCCTTTTTATAAGTTAAACATGATGAGACTCAAATCGGCGAACGGATTTGGATTACGTTTGGGTGGTTGAATCACTTTATTGACGGCGTGAATAATGCCATTAGCAGCCATATTATCGCAGCTCGTAACAGCGGCGTCAGCAAATTTCACGCGATTCAACTTATCGTGACTGGGGATCAACGTGTACGAGGATAAAGTGGGAATACGTTCGGTGAATGGGAATGATTGGTATCCAATTCCGCTGCAGCAAACCGAATCAGGAATCACGTGCATTCGCAACAATTGATCAGCGGAGGTTTTGTCTTCCAAGAACTTGTTCAACGTGATCTCGGGCAATTTTTTGAAAGCCTCATCGTTCGGAATGAGAACGGTATATGAGGTGTTCGCTTGCGAAAGTTCACTTTCCAAATCTGTGCCACTTAATACTTTTTTAAAGATCGAATAGTTGGCATTGCTCCCGATTTCTTCGAGCAGTGTTTTACTGGAAGGTATTAAAAGTTTATTCACTTCGTGAATCACCGATCCACATGCTTGTTGATCGTTCGAAATCAATTTAGCACAATTTACAGTCGCTCGATTATAAACAGTTCTTAAGAACGGTAACTGAAAAATGAACATCATTTAAGCATCGATTAAATTGTTAACTTTTTTTATAAGACTCTTACTGTATTATACAAGTTGAATTGGAGACTTTTTCCTTCGAGACCTGTAGGAACTTTAACATCATCGTTGAAATCGCACGATTTCAATTCGCCTTTGATTGTATGATACATGACAATTTCAGTTAATTTCTCGTTGTTTCCTTTAAGTTTCTCTAGATCGTCTTTGGCTGCTTTAATCGCCTCATCACTTGGAACAATGTATGTAACATTGTCTAATTGGGCAAAAATATCGACCAAACCTGCATCTTTTACCAATTTGACAAACTCGGTCATGTTACGCTTTTCCATCAATTCCAACGGTGTTAAGCCTTTGATTTAACAAAAAAAAAAAAAAAAAAAATGTGGTTGCGTGTACTAATGTACGCGCGTGAGAAGTTATACTTCTTGAGCATCATTACAAATTAGTTATTATTAATTGCATTCAAATAATCAATTTTAAAAAACTGTAATTTAATATTTAATAATATTAATATATATATTTAAAGATATAATTATTAAAAATAACATTAAGAGAATAATATTTTAATTTGTATCAATAAATAGTATTCAAAGAAAGCTGCAAGACGTTTATAAAATTTGTCAGGATCATTTTTCTGGTTAAAAATTCATGCATGTCATGAAAACAAAGCTTCGTAGAAATTGCGAAATAAAGTAAGTAGCAACTTGTCAAAGTAAATGTCTTAGTCTTATTCATATCTTGTGTTACTATATTATTATAAGATGGTTGAATCATTTCAGAATCCCAGATTTCGTGATAACTAAGAATATTAATGGAATGCACACGTCATTTTTATCATTAAATTTCAAATAGTATAACAGCTACTGCAAAATTCGAGAAAAGTAATAACTTATTTTTAATAATATGTGTGATTTGTATATATATAATTATTTTTAATTTAAATATAAAAATAAATAAATTAGAAAATGAATACAACAAAAATTCAAATTACGCGCGCCTAGTTAAAAAAAACAAGTGTCAAGATTTTGTCTCAAGATGGCCGCCTATCTAAAAATTTCACTCTCATAATTTTTCATAACGCGCTTGAAGAAGTATAACTTCAATTAAGAAAAATTATAATAAAAGTAAGTAAGTTGAGTCTTACCAGAATCTGGAATCATAATTGAATCAATTGCATGTATGATACCATTCGTTCCGATAACATCAGCTTCAACAATGTTGGCCATTCCATTGATATTTATTTTGTTGTCGTCACGATAGAAACGCATTGGTTCGTCTTCTAAATTTCGAGTAGTCGCGTTGATACTGACGGCATTCGAGCAAATTGCACTGGGGATGATATGATGACGCATTATATCTGAGAACAACATATTAAACAACTAAAAAAAGGGTTCAGGTCATTCAAAATAAGACTCAAGACGTGAACGCTTTTGATTAAGCCGCAATTTATTTCTACTTAAGCTAAAGCCTTAGCGTGTTTTTATCAAAAGTCCATTTTTAAGGTCAAGACACTTTTTTGGAAAAACTATTTAATCAATCTTGTTGAACTTTTGCATACTTTTCTTAGATATAGGAGTAATAAAACAAAAATTTTTTTGGGTTTTACGAAACCAGGATGCAAGTGAAACTTTTTTTTAGGATTTTAAGCACTTAGGTAACTAAAAATTTTCGGACAATTATTCGATTTAGGGTATGAAAATAGAATAGAAAGAAAGGGATGTGGCACGAATTCACTGTCTGACGTGACGCGCACCGTTGCAACTATTGTTGAATTTCCATTATTGATGTTAATACTCGAATGTTATTTTCATTGTTGAATTTGTCGATAATTGTAAAATCGATCATCTGCCTGTTGTTATCTACTGTAACATCACTGTCGGTTATTTTTGCACTATTCTTACTAGCTGTATCTTTGTCTATCATGATCAAGTGAACCATAACATTTATATCAATACACTGACCAAAATACAAATACCAATACAAATATGATTGACAACTTATAATATAATAAAACGTTGTCATGGAGAGGAAAATAGCTCATTGCATTCAGTAAAAGCTCACGCAACAGGCCTGGGAAAACGACATGGGTATATAGCTACCAATGTGTATACAAGCTCTACCGAACACTTGCCGATTCCCTGCCGAGAATGTGTTACATTTAGCGACATGCTAAAGACAGGCCAAAATATTTGAGACGATGTATAAAAAGTTTCACTTTAAAAATTAAATCTGACTCAGACATGGACATATTATTTCCGGTATATATTTTTAAGCTGAGCATGAATCCGTGAATAAATTTTTTCCAGCACCTTCAATTTTCAGAAAATCGCTCAAAACTTAGAAAATTGAAAATAATCTCCATCGCTGGTAATATATATGCGATATATAGTTTCCAGTATATTGTTGGACGTTGAACGTAAAATAGTGATCAGTTTTTCTCCACCACTCCTTAGTTTTCAAAAAAAATCTCTGGTGCAGACATTTTTTCTTGTGGAAGTTAAGTTTCAATGATTTTTGGATAAAGCAAGGGCCCTAAAGAAAAAGTGATTTCAGGTTCGGGTACACTAGAATCTAGATCATATTTCTAGGTCAGATACTTTTAATTTTTAAATGGCAACCCGGGAAAAAATATTTATGTCTAATCATATATAATCATAAAATCAGATCTAAAAATTGGCCATGTTTGATCATATAAAATTATATATGATTAGAAAAAAATATGTTTTCCTGCACAATCACTTACTACAAGCAAAAGCACATTTTTCGAGAGTTTTTTTTTTTATAAAACTAAATAAAATAAAATAAAAATACAAAGTACAAAGTACAAAGTACAACGATAACTAAAAATATACTACAATATGAGTGAGTTCCCGACAATTTTTTTTTCTAATCATATATAATTATATATGATCATACCTGAGCAATTTTCAGATCTGACTATATATGATTAGACAAAAATATTTTTTTCGGGCACTCACACATATTATAATTTTTTTTAAGTTATCGTTATACTTGGTGTTTCTTATTTTATTTTATATATTTTTATACTAATACTCTCGAAAAATCTACTTTTGCTTGTAGCAATTAATTACCCGGGAAAAATATTTTTGTCTAATCATATACAATTATAAATGATAGATCCAAATTTTAGATCTGATTATATATGATTAGACAAAAACATTTTTTCCGGGAATGTTATCAGTTAATCAATTTAGACCCTAAAACAGAAGAAGCTTTGATTTATATTTTTTTAAGCTTTATTTAGTAATTCAACCATAGTTTAATCTGGACTTGGCAAAGATATATTCGTTTCAATTTAATTTCAATTAAAGCAATTGAGTAGTAATTAAGCTTAATATTTAAACTTTGTAATTAAATAACTTGCTAAGCCTGGCTTGATTTGATATTTAAATACTCGACTCGAGTTTGACTTGATTTCAAGTTTAATTGAAGACAAGCAGCTTGAAAGTAATATCAAGTGGCAAATCAAGTAATGAATAATAAGCACTAGTGGCTGAAACAAACACAGTTCTGTGAGAAAGAGCAAAAAATCTCTCTCTTTTCATAGACCCAAAAACTTTAAACAGCAGAAAAACTTTCAGCTAAAAAATTTGAAAACAAGACTGCATGAAAATAACAGGAGGATGTTCAAATCTGTCTGCTTGAAGTTCAGTTAAACTGTGCATTTGTAAGTTCTTTCTTTTGTAACCGGTAAGGTAAAAGTTTCAAAAATGGTGCGTATGTATGTTATAAAAATTGCCTTTTGATCCTTCCAGAGTCAAAGCCCTACATGGATAGTAAAAAAAAAAGATTTGGAAAAAGCTACGGATGCACTTCGATGGAGAATATCAAAGATCGCAAAGACATTCAAAGTGCCATGAACAACGTTAGTATGGAAGATTTTTGAAACCCGTTGGACATCCAATTGTCCAATTGAAAGCTCGAACTCAAAAATTCGACCCGATTACAATACTTCCTTTACTATCTATATAGTAGTAAAAGAAAGTAAAAATACGTAATATGCGAGACCTTCCATTCCCCAAAGTAAGATTAGATGAAATTCGGCTCGACTCCATCGGCCCCTGAACGCCTCACGTAATAAATGGATGTCCCCTTAAAAGAATAGATTAGTAGCTATCCTACCGGATCTTTAGCAACACTTCATTAAAATTCGTTCCGTTACGTAGGTAATTGTTGAATTTTGAAGATTTTAATTTATTATTTTAATACGTTTATTTCTAATTAATATCTTCGACAATGAACAATGAAAAAATTCAAATATTTTAAATATTTTCGTTATTAATTTTATCAGGTGTTAAATTGAAATTCATATTTATTTTCCAGTAAAATTAGTCAATTTTTTAATTTCAACTTTGTAGAGATTTCTTTCGTTGTTGTGTAAAATTGGAAGAAAATGCGTCAAAATTCTATTTCACGAACTTAACCGAAACTTTTTAAATATACGGATATAATAGTTTTGCCATCCCATGGGAATTACGCATTATTCTAGCCTTAAAAGTAAGCTAAATCATTCTCTTTCTCTCCCCCCCCAAACTACCAAATTGCAAAAATCATATCAATCTTTAACTCTGTAATAAACAAAAAACATATATATTCCACAGGAATAGTACATCTCTCCTGAGTAAAATGTAGATCAAATATTCTTAAGAAAAATGAGTTAAGACTCTATTTCGTGGATTTTAATGGAACTGCTTTTAAATACTCGGTTCTTATAGAATACATACTTGTTTTGCTATCCCATGGGAACCGTTTATTATTTCGGTATAAGAAGTAATCTGTATCATTTTCTGGCCCCTAAACTACCACATTACAAAAAAGGAAGTTAATCTTTTGCTCTGTAAAAACAAAACAATATCTATCCCACGGAAACTGTACATTTTTTCTGAATATAGAGAATACTATATGTTATATGTTATTATACTATATGTTAAACCGGATTATAATCTATATCTATGCTAAATTTCATCCAGATCCATTCAGTACTTTTTGAGTGAAAGAGCAACAAACATCCATACATCCTTACAAACTTTCACGTTTATAATATAAGTAAGATTTTTGATACATACTTTTAGCGCAACCGTCTCCTTTAAGCAACTTCTGCTTGACCTCCGGCGACAATTTATCGAATGCCTCATCGTTAGGAGCTAAAATCGTGTACACATCATCTTCTTTCAAAAATTGCATCAAACCAGTTTTTTCCAAAACTAAAAATAAGATTGTTTTAAATTAAAATTCATGCAACTTCAATCATTTGCAAAATGCATACTTTGCTTTAAATACGTAAATTTGTTGCTTTCCGAAATGATTTGATTAATTGATTGCGTTACGGGCGGAATGACTCCATCAAGAACATGAACGACGCCGTTTGTTGCCATGTTATCTCTCTTTGAAATGCGAATGCAATTAGCGGTCATTAGAGCTTCATCTTCCGGCGTTGGATAGACATTAATGCGAATTGTGCTATTCTTGTAGTCGCTAAAAAAAGAACATCAACAGTTAGGTTCAATGAATCGATCGTGTGTAAATAAAATATAGGTAATTCTTTAACACTTACGAGTGGAGCACTTCATCGTTGGAGAGATCATCAATTTCAGCAAAGCCTGGAACAATGTGGCTTCTGACTAGATCCTTGGCGGAAATTGCGTTTTTTATGTTGACATCGCGACGTCGTCTCGCTGGTTCTACCAAAAGTTCAACTTGATTCTGTAAAAATTAGATTTAATTTAGGTTTTTATTTTGTGGATTTTAACGACTTATAAAATACCATTTCAAGCATTTTTTCGCTAAACAAATTGATGGCCACGTCTGAGGGGACAAAGATGGTAAAGTTTTCACTAAGTAATCGTTTTTCGAGATCGGCGGTGCGAATCATTTTTATGAATTCAGATCCGGCTAAATCTTGGCAAGTCTCGAGCAAAGGTTTCAATTCCAGTTCCTTGCATACGTTACCTTCACGCCGATAACCGTGGCAACATCGATATTTAACCACAATAGTTTTAACGGCTCCATTTCGGCTGGTTCTAAATAGAAATTTATATGTAAATATTAAGAACAAAAAAATAAAAACTAACACCGATATGCTAAATGATTTACATACTTTGTAGTGCATTGATATTTGTTTGGAGTTTGTTGGCAGGTCGAAAAATTGATGTTACTGAAGATATTAAATCCTTCATCATCATCACCATCGTTTGTATCACTTTTCTCATCAGGACTTTCAATCATTTCCTCACGTTCCGTACATACATTTGGTCTAAAAAATCCAAAATATATTATCATCAGTGACGTAAAAACCCAAAAATTTTCAACTAAAAAAAAACCATAAACGTTGGACAGTTAACTGTAAATATGATTTATGTGTGTCAAAGAAATCCAATTTTAAAACCCTGTAGGTTTCAAACAACCATTTTTTGTTGTATACATTTATTGAAAGTCTTGAAAGTCTCGACTCAAACAATAGATAATTTTATCAGACCTGAAAAAGAAAACTGGGCCGCAAAAGATGACTCTGGTCGCATTGTTTCAATTCACAGTCGATTCAATCCAATTGCTGTCATATAATTAACAGTTAACCACCCGTTAACAGTAAGAAATTTAATTAAATAGTTTTCAACAATATCCTTTAAAGTGCATCATTTTCGGCATTGTTATTTGTTTAAAGTTGAAAAGTTAAATTAAAAAAATCTTTCTGCCCCTCACCACAATAGAAGAGGTAGGTATTTTAAAAGAGTTATGATTGGATCAGTTCTTCATTTTATTATTCCTTTAATGAGCTATTGTTCATGACAATATTTTTAATGTTTTTTTTTTTCGTTGAATGACTTGGAAGTTAGATTTGAACACACCTAACATTTTCAATCTACACCATGCATTATACACATTAGTACTTGAGGGGCCCCTTGTTAACAAGCCATGACGTTAATACTAAAGGAGACTTCAAAGACAAAGAACCAAGTTCTCGAATCAATTCGATGATATTTACATACAAACTATTTTAAAACTTGATGTTAAAATGATTAATCTAATTTAAAAGTTTTATGTAACTTAACTTTTCTTTTAAAATAATTAACTTAAAACCTATGTCTTAAATGTCATTGCTTCTTGTCTGCTCTATGTTTAGTTTTCTCTAAACAGGGAAGTTAAAATTTTAATTGTTTCATGTTCTTACAAGTGCAAGCCGCTTATGGTTTTATGACAGCTTTTTAATTGGATTTTGTCGCTTTTTATCCATTGTTATTTAATCTTCGAGTTCAAAAATAGTCGTGAAAATAAATTTATGAATAGTTTTAATAAGAATTTGAAAATATATCGTCAAAAATCGTGAAATTTTCGTTCTGTTTCATAAGAAAGGTACAATAAACTAATTGTGATAAATTATTCTAAAAGTTAATGTTCGAAAGTTATGTTTTAATCAAAATTTGATTAAAGAAATTCATCAAGGCTTAATATTAAAGATAATATTCAAACTTTGAAATGAAATAACTTGTAAATTCAATGCTTACATTCAATATTTACATTTGACTTGATTATAGCTCAAATTTAATGAAGTAACTAGACATTCAAGTCAATTTGTTTATAAATCTAATCGAGTAGGGAATTCGTAGTTGATAATTTAAAAGTTAAGAGGTTTTAGAAGTTTTATTTTCGGCTTTATGAATTTGCAAGCTGTCCCTGGACATTAAGCGCATATAATTAAGGGAGTATTCTAGTCTAGGAATTTGACAAAATAGAAAAAAATTTTTTTTCATAATCCGATAACATAGTTTATAGTTTATATATTCAAAAATAGCTCCCTAAAAGGATTTTTCAAAATACAAATTTTTTTTATAAGTTATAGCCGTTTTAGTGTTGTGGCAACTGGGCCGGTTGAGACCTAACGTAAAACTTTAAACGCGTTTTTCTCGAAACTACTTCTTTCGATGCGGTAGCTACAATATCTCAAGTTCTAATCAGCCGATTTACTGGAAATTTGGCATAAACCAACAAAAAATGAAAATTTGAAATTTTTAATATTTGTAAAAAATTCGACAAAGTTAAAAAATGAGTGAAAAAATCGGCTTTTATTTTTAAGTAGTCGCCATTTTATGAAAATATTTTTTTTTAATTTTTTTTTTTTTTTTCAGTTTTTGAAGTTCATGCGATAGCGACATTCATACTTATCAAGAAACCATTATTGTTTTATTTTTCTAATGACCACAAGGGTAGAAATCATGGAGACGAGGACACGTTCTTTTTTTTCCCCCCTCTACTTCAAAGACGCATAACTCAATGAAAAAAAAATATTTTTTTTGAAATTAATTTTGTGTACTCTTTGAATATAAATAAACAAATGATAAAAAATGGATATTAAAAATATCAAATGCTTTTTTTTATCAATTGCCAAAAAACGCTCGAAATTCGGGTCTCTAGACAGAATACCCCCTTAATGAACAGGTGGGAAAGATTGTACCCCCTATAAAAGATTCCTTAAGGTGTTAGTGATTCTCTGAATGGTAACTTCAGAAATGAGACGCGATTCAGCCTTCGATGGTGGCTGAATTGTCCAGGAGTGTGACAGCCAGATAGTTGGGATGTTCGTCCAGGCTCTGCAGTTATTTTGACTGAATCTGGCTATCTCCCTACAGCCACTCTGAGATCCCTGTGGTATATCCCTTGGTATATCATCATGATTGGAGATATACCAAGGGGCGTCAGTTATTGTCCTCAGAGTTTTAGACTGGAAGCGCTGAATCTTGTCCACTTTGGAGCTACTGGCCGCTGTATTCCATATGTCCCGATGGGTTTAAGTATAAACTTGTATATATATATAGTTAATTTGCTGTCCAGGGACGGTTGGGACTTTCTTCACGGTAGCCACCACAGTTTTCAGATTTTTTTTCCGTTTTACGAGTCCCAGGATATTCCTTCACTTTATCACCGCGACCAAGGAGGTCTATTGTGATGTGAGTTTCTGTTTTAACTAGGGGAGCATCAGACTGTTAAAGAAACTCAGCACCTGCCTAGGGGCTGTCATTGCTATCTCGATAGATGTCCATCTTTCCGAGATGCTGCAGTCTGCTTTTAAAAGCTACCTCACATGACCACAAAATGTGTTCCACCGTTTCTGCCGCTTTCCAGTAGAGACGACATATGTTAGTGTCGGCTTTACCGATCTTGTGAAGATGGTAATTCAGGGTACAGTGGCCCATATAAAGGCATGTTAAGAGCCTTACGTCCCTTTTGCCGAGTGACAATATGTCATGAGTTCTCTTCTTGAAGTACTTTTTGGGCATCTTAGCTTGTCTATTCCCCGAGGATTCCTCCTGTACGAGGCCTTGATTTTGATCTCCCAAAGTCAGAAAAGCGTTTTTGGTTCTACAAAAAAGTTAAGGTCTTATGAGGTCTGATGAGGCGCCATTTTCGGCCAGACAGTTTTCAGATAGTACTATTCAGTTGGTTGCGTTTGTGGAGAATGTGTTTAAACCAGGTGAGATGGCTGTTCAGGTGCATTCCAAGGTACCTGACCTCCATAGCCTGGGGTAGCCGAAAGTACGTTTGGGAGTGCGATAGAAATTTATCTTTTATTGGTTTATGTTTGAAACTTCTTGATTTGTGGTTGAGTCTTGTTTTAAGCATTCACTCAAGAGGCTTACACTTAATATATATTTAAATTCCAATTACAAGAGGCACGAAAATTAAAAAAGTGAATCACAACTTTTGGCATGGTTTTCAAAAAGTTTTGATTCGGCATATAATAAGAACCTTATCTAATTTCTCATTATTCATGGAATTTTTTAAAATTTTTTCCGTTTGTTTCTTATGAATATTTTGTTGTTTTTAAATATATGCTCGACTAATTAGTGACCATTTATTTTGCCTAGGTGTCATATTGATTTTTTTTATTAGGAATATGCTGATTATATTCATTTGACCTAGATTTTTAAAACATTCGTTATGAAATCTTTAAAAAGCCAAACCAATTACTGAAATCAATTGACCAATTTTGACAAATTGACAGTCTCAAAACATGTGTTAAAACTACTTGAAGCTTAGTAACATTAAAATAGAGTATATAATATTATTAGAATATTTGGTTGCAAATAAGTTTCATGCTTTAAGACTATATTTTAAGATGTGACGTCAGCAAATTTATGATGACTCCTCCTGTATCTTGCCACACAATGTCACACTTCATGGATCCCCTCCTCTCCCCTAAACGTGTCACATTTAAGGATGGTCCCGTACAATGAAATTTACTTTTGGTAACCGTTCTATAAAAGTTTGCCACTAAAAAAATTCTTTTTTAATAACCATTTTTTAGTGAATTTTCAGTGGTTGATGAAAAATGTTAAGTTTTGAAAGATTATTTAAAAGTCTATAATTTTATCGATACTTCGGAAAATCCTTAAAAAGGCAATTGCCTTTCAACAAACCAGGGTATCAATAATATTAATGTCTCAGATATTCTGCATGAGTTTAACAACAAGTTTAAAAGAAAAATAGATACATTTTTTATCAACTAGACACACGTTTAATTTAATTTTTATAATCTAACCATCTAACCTTGAGTGGACAGTAAAAAAAAAGTTAAATTCACGGTTTTTATTCACTCTGCATAGTATTTCATGGACTGAAAACTGGCAATGTTTTCCTTTCAAATTAAACAAATAAAACGTTTTAAAAACCATTTCTTAATTAATCAAGAGAAAATATGCTGGTTAATAATGATAAATTATCAAGTATTGTTTGAAATTGCTCTTTGTGTTAGTCGGTTTTCAACAATTTAAATCAAAACTCTAGAAATGAAAAGAATTAAAAATATTCTCCGTACAAAAAAATTTCAATCAATTAAAGTTTATCTTTTGTAATACTATTGTACTCCCTCATTTTCCCTCACTCAACACTAAAACATTGTTTTTATTTCCGTTTAAAAAAAAATGTCATATTAGGTAACTTAAAAAATGGAAAACTAGTAATTTTTTCAATTACAATTCCGTTGTTCAAGGTCCAAAGAAAAACTGATTGGTCTAGAAATTTCTTCAGTGATAGAAACGATAATGTATTCCTTCGGTAACTTTCTATGTAAATGCAATTGCCAGTGAGGAAAATGTTTAAATATTATTAGGTACTTACCCTTTCCACCATGGCTTTTGACTTTGGAAACCGAAAACGTTCAACAAGGTGTTGGGGAACGAGCCGAAAGACGGAAATGAGCCAAAATCACTGCCGAAGCTCGGGAACGATCCAAATCCGGGAAGATCAAAACCGGGACCACCTGATGGAAACGATGGATATTGCGGCGGATGACCTCCTGCCGGGATATCGACCACAGAGAAATCGGGTTGTCCTTTCGATCCACTTTCTTGCGTTGGAGTTGTCTTTCCAGGATCCTTATAATCGGGAGAGAGCGGTTCCTTTTCACGTTCCGTAATCGTCTCAATGTCTCGACTATAAACAAGAATTTTTTTTTGAAAATATAATTACAATAGAAATCGTTTATAACAAGCTTCAGGGGACCATCAATTTTCGTTCGTTATAAGCGATATTCACTATAACCGATATGTATCGCTTAAAGTGAACAATTCGTTATAGCTGAACATAACTTTCAATGCATGTTAATTATTATTACAGTATAAATCGTTTATAACGACACCGGATGTAATGAACAACCGGTTGTAACGTACAAAACCTTCGGGTCCCGTGAAACATCTTAGAAAAAATACATAGGAAGCCGTATATAGTATATACTACTTATTATACAACCGTTTATTTTAAAGTACAAATTTATAATAATTAAAATTAAAAACGTTCAAAAAACAATAATGAAAATTTTCAAATGTCCAAATAATAATAATTTACATGCATTGGACGTTATGCTCAGTTATAACGAATTTTCCACTTTAAGCGACACATATCGTTTATAGTGAATATCGCTTATAACGAACGAAATTTGATGGTCCCCTGAAGTTCGCTATAAACGATTTCTACTGTTTTGGACATTTGAAAATTTTCATTATTGTTTTTTGAACGTTTTTAATTTTAATTATTATAAATTTTTACTTTATAAACGGTTGTACATATAGTATAAACGGTTTCCCAGGTATTTTTTCACGGGATCCGAAGGTTTTGTACGTTACAACCGGTTGTTTGTTATATCCGGTGTCGTTATAAACGATTTATACTGTATATGTAACTTTTTGTGGGTGTCATGTTTTTATACGATCAATGCAACAAGTTTAGCAATATTTAATTAAATACGGAAATGATTTATTACCAAAAACCGACCATCCGTGCTATCAAAACGATTTTATTAATCGAACAGTGCGAATTTTAACGATCAAGATATTTGTAAATTTTCCATTATAGTGTATGTTGCAATAAATGCGATACATTCGTAGGCCAAAACGATTTAATTCATTAAAAATAATAAACCCTTCATCCGGATTAAAACAATAATAGCATGGGCAAATCATGTTGTTAATATTAATAAATATAATCAAAAACGTTTGATTTTCTCTACACGTGAAAATTTTTAGAAATGGAACGAAATATTTTACTGTGTGAATGTATAGGTAAACGAAAAAAAAAATTTTAAACAAAATTCAATTCGTTTATGTTTTCTTTATATTATGAAAGAGTGTAAGAAATGCAAACGTAAGAAAAAATGATGATGTAATTGTTGCAAAGTGTTGTGGGTCGCTTGAAAAATATGTTTCCATTAGTTGACATTTTTACGTGTAAATGGAATAATTTGTATATTCGATTCAACTTTGACTTGGTTTCAATCCAAATTTGAGTTAAATAGCTTGAAAATTAAGTCAAGTAGTGGAACATTTTTCGTATACACAAACGAAATTTTTTTTTTTCAAAGACAAACATAAATTCTACTGATTTTCCAAAGTTTTTAGAATTTACTTATTTGACTTGATATTTAAGATACTTGACTTCAATTTTGCTTAAAATCGAGTCAAATGGTCTGGGAACTTTGAAATGAAATAACTTGCAAACTCAATGCTTGACTTGTCTTGATATCAAAATATGATCATTTGACTTGCTGTTAAGCAAAATCTAATCGAAGTATCTTAAATATTAAGTCAAATGATGATATTGTCACAGTCTAAAGCAAGGAAGCAAGGAATAGATCTTAAGGATGGACAGTGTCGCCATTTTGTGAGTTTGGGGGTGGTGCCTGCTCTTAAAACTGTCTCGGCCGTGGGTGGGTCAAGCCAATCAACCAGCCAATGGGGAGCGACGTGGTTGTAGAATGGGAAAAACCTTACGAAGCTTCTAGAACGTTCTCAAGGTGTGGGACCCCCGTGGCGCAAGGAGTTTGACCAAAAACATTACTCGGTGAATTAAAAAAAGATCAGATCTTGTAGTATGTTCTACCTGTAATTCCTTATGGATTGTAAAAATCAAAATAATTTAAAGTTCTGGCAACGGAATAAGTACAGAGAATGTTCTCGAAAATGGCCAAAACAATATTCAAAAAGGTTCGTTTGAACGATGAGTCAGTCATAAACAAATCGTCAACCAAGTAATGCATAAATCGTTGAGTGTTACATAAATCGTCAACGTGAGTGATACATAAATAGTGAATCACGAGTTAAATCAATTGTGAGCATTGTGTTAAATAAAGTATAACAATGCCGTATATATTATAGTGAAATATACACAGTGAGTGAAAATTAGTGTCTGTGACTATTGTAACAGTAAACTTCATCATTTTTAAAGGTTAAATAGTGTAAATAAATAAACATTTGTTAAAAATAAATTTGTCGTCATTCAAACACAAATCCAAGAACCCGTAAAAATGTTACAATATTTAGATAATTTTTTTTCAAGATAAGTCAAGCATTGAGTTTTGATAAGTTATTTCATTTCAAAGTTTCTGAAAAGTGTCCGAACTTGACTTTATGAAGCCCTTAAAAATTCACTAAGCATAAAATTTAAGGTCATTGAAAAACTTCTTAAGCTTTTAGATTTTCAAAGAGCAACTGGTAGGAAAATGGTTGTAAAAAGAAAATCGATTGTTATCTTAAGTAACTTTATTTTGGTACTAAAATTCAAAATTCTTGAACACTTTTCGAATCATTATAAGACGACAACTAATTTTTAATTAATTAACGTAATCGCGTAGCAGTCGCCATAAAATGAGAAAATTAAAAAAAAAAAACAAGCACTGGGATTCGAACCAGCGATATATAGGTTATATAAAGGATATATAGGACTTGAGTTTGACTTGATTTTAAGCCATTTTAAAGTCAAGTAGTGAATACCTTTATATTGAATATCCCGTTGAAAATTATGTAACTTGAGATTTATTCCATATCACTTTATGTAAAGTAGACGTATACACGGAAAAAAATGTGATGTAGTTTTAACAACATTCCTTGTTAATTTTACTACAATAACTAGTATTATATAGGATGACACCACGTGTGGTAACGTTTACCAGTCAATTGTAATTAAAAAACTGTAGTATTATTTACAACACGAACTAGTAAAAATGTAGTTGAATTTTTGACACTTGCATTTATTTGTCAAAATTATTGGTTATGTGGTACGCGCCGCATGCGCAAACGCCAAAATTTGTTAATTGTACAACACTCAGCAGTTGTAACAGCTACATATATTTACTAGACTATGGTAGTAAAAAGTACTATACGTTAGAGTTGAATACAACACAGTGTGTTATCTAATGTTACATTTGTGGTTATAGTGAACACAAAGTGCAGTAAAAATATTACTAGTTTAGTGTTGTAAATTTTACACCACTATTTTTTTTCCGTGTAGCAGTTGTGATAGTTTAAAGAGTTGGAATGGGCGTTATACGTAACGTAACGTGACATTTTTACATTTTATACTTATTTTTTTTCTTATATGCTTAAAAAAGTTTCACTTAACAGAGAAAAATTAAAAGCTAATTTTGTACTGATAAGTACTAATTGATTTTCTTAAAGGAATTATTAAGAAATCAAAATCCTATTGGGAAATTTTTATTTTTTAATTCAAACTGATCGGCTCTTGAACAAAGTTTCTTTAGTACTTCCATAGATTGTAAAAGGAATTATGAATTTTGGAATGTGGCGTTATCAAACTTGCATCTTCCAAGATAATTTAAATTCCATCATTATCTGTATCTTAAACATGAGAAAAAATTCAAGGTAGAGAATAATAACAATTTTTAGGATTTTTTTTTTAATGTCGCGTCAACATTTCTGTCCTTAGCGACCGTTGAATCCGAAAACCCAGAAAAAAAATCTTAGGCTTTCCAACTATTTAGTCCACCACTAAGTGACCCTAAGATTTATTTTTTGAAAAAAAAAAAAAAAAACGAGACCTTTTCATCATAAAAGTTTAAAATCAAACAAATATAAAAATTTATAATTTAAAAAAAATCAAAAGTTGTAAGAAGCTTAATAACTATTTCAAGCGTTATTCTTCTTTAAAAATAGGAAAAGTCGACATTTTTTAAAACATAATATTATTATAAATGATTGACTAAACGCTTTCATTTCGTGGCCCAGTTTTGAACGAAAGCCGGCAATGAAATTTCTAGAAACAAATTAAAGTGTTTATGTTTGAATGTACGATACAAGCAGCCAGCAAAATAGATAAAAATTCCAAATAACAACAATGTATTCGGAGAATGGTACGGGACGAGACGCGACTAGCAACTTACACACACACTCATACACACATGAACTGATTGACTCATCCTTCCTGCAATTTTTCCATCAAGGTGAAATTTATTATGATTTTTTACCTCACTGTTTTTTGTATGTTTTTAACAGGCCTTATAAATAATGTATGAATTATATAAAACTTGAAATTTTGCAAACTATAAGCCACCGAATTTCCTATGTAAAAATTTAGTCCAAAACCTTGAAACTGTTTACTTATAAGAGAATCGAAGCATAAATTTAAAGTTTGTCATTGTTTTATTAATCAAAGTTTCCGCGAGTCAATCGCATGGATTGTCACAGATTTTGTTGCATTGAACTTAATTTCATGCCATTTATTCTTAAATGTTTACCTTGAAAAACTAAAAATTAATTTCAGGTACTCTAAATTATTTAAAAAAATTTTTTTTAATAAAATTTTTTATTTTATCAATTTTTATCTTTTCCGGGTAATTTAAAATGATATCTACGTGTGTTAATGATATGTTTAAAAGATACGAGCTAATGCTATAAGGGTGAATAAAACCGCTACTTACCCTTCGTTCTGACACGTCACTTGTTGCAAACAGGAGAGTGCAACAATCGCAAAAAACAACAATGCGTTTTTCAACAACATGTCGCTGTTGCGTTGTAACTTGATATATATTAAATAGAATTAACTAGAATTTTTTTGTGAATGATTTGCTTCGAATGACGTAGTAGGTAATGAGCTTTTATGCTCTTCGTACACCACTCAATATTCAACTGATGTGCTACGGTTGCCGGCGCTGATTTTTATACGTATAGCTCAGTGACACCAAGCCCCTCGTAGCCCGACCAATCTACACAGTGATCTTCTAGAATAATGTATACCTATAGCATGTCTTATTCCTAAATACCGTATGAATAATTCGTACGTATTTTCATTATGTTATCACACAAATATAATTTTTTCTTGTAAGAATAAATTGATTATTTTGATTGTCTTTGTCACTCGTTATAATTACAAACGTAGTTAAATTGCTAAAAAATAATAAATATAAAACTATTTAAGTTATGATTTGTTTTTGAAGTTATACTTCTTTAGGCGCGTTATGAAAAAACTATGAGAGCGACATTTTTAGATGGTCGGCCATCTTGAGACAAAAATTAACAAAACGAAGTTGGCCGCAAAAACACTCGGTTTCTTGTCGCGCGTAATTTGATTTTTTTTTGTATTTGTTTACTTACTTATTAATTTTTATATTTAAATTAAAAATAACTATATAAACAAATGACACATATTATTAATAACTAAGTTACTACTTTTCTCGAATTTTGCAGTATCTGTTATACTATTTTGAGGTTAGTGATGAAAATGACGTCTGCATTTCATGCATATTCTTAGTTATCAAAAAATCTGGGATTCTGAAATAATTCAACCATCTTAGAATAATAATTTAGTAAAACAAGATAAGAATAAGATTAAAACATTTACTTTGAAAAGTAGCTACTTACTTTATTTCGCAATTTCTATGAAGCTTCGTTTTCATGACATGCATGAATTGTTAACCAAAAAAATGATCCTGACAAATTTTATAAACGTCTTGCAGCTTTCTTTGGATATTATTTATTGATACAAATTAAAATATTATTCTCTTAATGTTATTTTTAATAATTATATCTTTAAATATATATATATTAATATTATTAAATATTAAATATTAAATTACAGTTTTTTAAAATTGATTATTTGAATAATATTAATAAAAACTAATTTTAAATGATGCCAAAGAAGTATAACTTCTCACGCGCGTACATAAGTACACGCAACCACTTTTTTACCTGATAATACTTCTACTTTATAAAATAACTAGCTGATACCCGCGACGTCGTCTGCGTTAGTTAAAAAGATATTTAATGTACAGAGGAAAAACATATAAAAAATTGAAATCAAAAATATATTAAAAATAACCGGAAAGAACTTCTTTTTAGCGTAGAACATTTTTAACTACATGCCAAAAAATTGCTCCCGCAGAATCCGCTATTGCTCCAAGTTTATAGTTATTAGTTAATCAATAATTAATTTTTCAAAAATTTGTAAATTCAAATATAAAATTGCTATATTATTCTAAGTTATCACGGTTTTTAATTTTTTTTTATAAACTTATTCCTTAAATGCTTTTTCCGGATCCACAATTGCTCCAGGTGTATAGTTAATTAGTAATTTATTTTTTAACCTATTCATGTTTAAAAGATCCAACGGCAGTTGATGACGTCATAATACAACAATACATTTATAAATAGTAAAAAATAGTTAATTATTAAAAATATTGCAAAAATTTTATCACTTATTTGCGTAATGAAAAGATCAGATCGAGAACTTAAAAAAAAATAAAAATTTAAATTAAAAATTATTTGGTTTTTGTAACGATTTTAATTCTTGAGTTTGAAATTTTTTAAAAAATTTAATTATTTATTTATTATACACCTGGCAGCAATTACGGATCCGAAAAGCATTTAAGAAGCCATTAAAAAAAAATAAAAATGTGTCTCTTTTGAATTTTACACCAATTTTAATTTTTGGTTTGCAAATTTTTGAAAAATTAATTATTAATCAATTAATAACTATACTATAGTATATTTTGGCATATAGTTTAATTTAAAAAAAAAATGTTCTCTCTAACTTAACTTTTTCTAGTTAAAAAAATATGTAACAATAAAAGGGAGTGTTGAAATGTAATTTGATTATTGTAACGGTTGTAACTTCAAAATGTATTTTGAATTTTTATTTACAGTAAAATATAAAAAATGCTAAAAGAGAATTTCAAAAAGAGCTAAAAAATATTTTAAAAACTGCTAAACAAATAGCAAATAGAATTCAAAAAATCTTTATTAATCTAATACTCGTATCTCGCTGAGCTGCATAAGGTCTACGCTCAAATATGAAATAAGCAGTAGGATGTGGAAGGAGAAACATATTACCTCCGGCCCAAACGCATTAGATCGTTTGCCTCACTCTATCAAAGCGACGAAAAATCCACCGCTTGACGCGTTTTGCTTGTAAAAATCGCATTTTTTAAAACTTTAATTACTTTGCTTTTAATGAAAATATCGTGATAATTATTTTTGTAGATAAGGACCAAGTATATACAAAGTAAAACAAAAAAAAAAATGATCGAAATCTATCCAGTAGTTTTTGAGTTAAATGCGAACATTGGAAAACAGCCATCATTTTATTTATATAGATCATATCAATGTTTAATTTTATTTTTTTTATTTTAGGTTGCATCAACTACTATGGCCATTATAGCGCCCGTCGAATCTGAAAACCCATGAAAAAAATCGTGGACTGTCATTGGGATTCGAACCCAGTACCGCTGGCGTATAGGTCAGCTTTCTAGTCAACCACGCCACTAAATGACCCTTTAATTTTTTTTATCAAACTTACAATTAGAGAAATACACCAACAGGTAGCTGCATTCAAAACTTTTGCTAATGTATTTCTAATATCAATTTTTATTTTATGTTAGAGGAGATAAAAAATTCTTTCAAAAAAAAAAACTTTTTCGCCTATAATCACCCGTGTCGAAATTTTAGACCTATTTTGGCCCTAAAATGAATCTTTTACCCTCATTTAAACTTACAAAGAGTAAAATTAACCTCATCTCAACCTAAACGATATTCCATCGTCCTCATTTTAACCTACATAAAATTTTTATTATATTATGTGAATTACCTCGTTTCGTCCTAAAAAAAGTTTTATCATCATAAAACAAAAAACTTGGTTGTAAAACTGCTTTTTTTTACAATATTGTAAATATTATTTACTAATAACCCAAATTTTTGATCTCTCTCTTTCCTATACTTAAATGCTTAATATAATATTGTGTACCCTCTACTAACATAGAATTTATTGTATATCGGTATTTGATCCATAACTGGTTTGATCCTTAATCCTGTTCACTCTTGTTCATTTTTACTCAGCTTTAGTATCTTGTTAACCGTTCGAGTGGCTACGTTCGTCATAATACAACAATTGAATAAACTTATTTTACTACCTATGTGATTTATTTTCCAATACTGTCTATATCAAAAGGCCTAAAAGTGTAAATGTAAAAAATTTAAAAGTGAAAAAACCGACTGTAAAAGAAAAAGTGTGAAGAAATTTGCTTTAATTTATTATCTTGAAAGTAATCAGAGAGGTGTTATACAGTTCAATAAAATGTCTAAATAAATGCGCATGGTTGGGTATATTGTGGATTATAATAAAAGGAAATCCTGGAAAAAAATGATGGCAATGGCGACAATAAAGGAGCTGGTAAACGAGGACAAGAAAATTAAGAACTGATATTTGTAATATTTTTATTACTTTTAAATTTATCGCTAATATTAATGAAAATTGTATATTTAATGAATAAAAAAAATATTAAAATAAAAATGTTATTCTTTTTGAAAAAAAACCCTACCAATAAAATCAATAAAAGAGAGTGACAAAGAAAGAGCGGTAGAGAGAGAGAAAGAGGGTAAATAAAAAAAAATTGAACCTCATTTGAACCTAAACATTGTATTTGGTCCGATAAATGCCACTTGTAGGTTCAAATGAGGACTAAAATCAAATGCAAATGGTCCTCTTGTCAATCTACTTAAACCTCTGAATAGCCTAGATTTTGAAGGCGAAAATAGGTCTAAAATTTCGACTCGGGCAATAACATTAATTTGTACATTTTAATTTTACCAAACTAAAAATGCAATGATAGATGCAATAAAAATGAAGATTGATCGAGTGAAGTATTTGGAGATTTTTTCAAATGAATTTCGACTTGTAAATGAAATAACTTGTCATTGTTTGATTCGATTAGATATTCAAATATTAATATACCTACATGATTCCAAGTCAAATTTAGGTAAAGGAGCTTTAAAAACAAATAGTGAATGTCTAGATAAGAAGCTGTTTTTAAGACCACTGATAAGGTGTGACCTTTTTTTAAATATATTTTAAAGAATAATAAAAATGTTCTTCCAAGAAAAATAACTGCGAAAGACGTTTAAGTCTTTTTAGTAAAGAATAGCAATAAAAGTTTAAATGGAAAAAAGGTAAAGTGTTGTTCTATTAACAATGATTATTGTCACCTTAATGGAGAAATAACCTTTTGGGACATATTCAAAATTGATTTTTGAACATTTCAAGTTTATTTTCATGATCTTAGAGTTGTAGAAACGAAAAAAGATGGTGTTACATATTTCTAAATCGTTGACGATAAACTGTTTACCTAAATTTTATGTATGATCTAAATGAAATACCTGAGGTTTTCTAGACTGCAAGAAAAACTCAAGATTCAAGATCAAATTAAAATGCTTGAAAAAATATTTTTTTTTAATTATAAAAACAAAAGGAATTTGAAACTTTTAAACATAAAAAAAAGCATTGCATATTAATGTTTGAGTTGAAGTTGACTTGATTTCAAACCAAAAAGTATAATTGCATGAAAATCAAGTCAAGTAATGAAGCCATTTAATGGATGGTAAAAAAAGAAGTTGTCACCCCCAAAATGGATAAAAAAGGTGTTGGAAAAGGGGCTACATTTTAACTTTTAAAATTTTCAATTAGTAAGTTGTTAAGCTATTTATAATTTGAGAAAATCCATAATTGTTCACGTTTGTTAAATCCACCATTTAAGATTTAAAAAAAACAAAATCTTTCCCATTATCTATGTTTTCTACTAGTTTTACACTAATACCTATAAAAATTTGAGTTTATTCTGTACTAACTGATATCCGTTCGCTTTGCTGACAGTATCAAAATTTAATTAATTGATCAATTGATTCCCTACATTCACCAAAAAATTTAAAAATTAGTCTTTTTTGACAGAAAAAGACGATACATACTTTCAGGCTTTAGATCCAAAGTAAGTTAATCAAAATCCTTTAAACTACTTTTCTAGGAAGAAATATTAGCTATCTTTCAGGTTCATTAGAAATTTAAGTATAAAATGTTCCTTTAGACTTGAAAATTTTTCATTTTAAATGTCATTTATAACCGTTCAGTTATTTTAGTAGAATAGACGTAGCTATCCTACACGAACCGTACCTTTTTTTTAAGATAAATGGTATTAAATACGTTAAAATCTGAGTTATCTTTAATAAAAATTCATTAAAATTAATTCCGTTCAGTAATTGTTAATTATTTAAAAATTTAGTATATTATTTTAATACATTTATTTTTAACTAGCTGATACCTGCCCGTTTCGCAGAGCGTATCTAAATTAATCTGATTGAATAATAGAAAATTTTACCCAAAATAAGAAATTAAGCTATTTTTATAAAAAAAGATAATTAGATATTTCTAGACCTTTATTTCATAGAAAGTTCATAAAAATCCACTTAACTACTTTTTCAGGAACAGATATAAACTATCTTATAGGTGGGATCTTTACGTTTTTTTGAATATTGTAAAATATTAAGAAAATTTTAAGCCTTGAGAACTTTTCACACCAAATGTCAAATGAAATCATTTATTAATTTTAGTAGAATGGATTAGTAGCTATCCTTTAGGAAGTGTACCTTTTTTAAGCATCAATAATATTTAATGTGTTATCTTAAGATCTGAGGTATTAGGTTTGGTTGCTTTAGATTCTAGGATATTGTATTAAGGCCATTATGTCTTATCGGCAAGTCTGCTATTTCCCGAGATCTAAGATTAGACAACGAATTCTTATATATCTTGATAAAATAAATTGAAAATTAAGAATATAGTTTTTTTGTAAAAAAAAACAACGCGATGGTCATATCTAAGTAGCTATTTTCATTTGAAAAATAAGTTGGGCTGGATTTCTTTTTGCTCTGAGGGCTCTGCATAACGGCTTCACCTCTCTTCCTAAAAGTCCTAATCGGGATCACTTTAGTCGAACTGTCTGTTTTAGTTATTTATTCTTACGGGTCTCATTTTTGAACAAAGATATTTCTTTTTATGAATGAAATCATATTTACTGCAGAGGATTTCCTTCTCCTCCCTCGACAATTTGAACGTTTACAAAGCCAAACTATTAATATATTAACTACCCGTAAATTCACAATGGATTTATGATTTCTAGGAATTTAACCTATCGCTATACTTCTATCATGATTATAATTTTCAAATTTGCGAACATTAATTTTAAAAGAATAACAAATGACATAGTTTAAAATCATGTCGTCTCTGCGATATGATATGTATATATGTACATTGTATCACAGCTGCCTGCCGATGTATGTTTTTCGTTGCGCAGTTTTTATAGTTTTTTTTTTCAGAAAATCAATATTTTCTCGAAATAAAAAGTATTTTAAAGCACTTATTGTAATATTTACTTCTTGTAGTGAAAATCTCGTCCAAATCGAACCAGCCGTTTTCAAGTTTGCCAAGAACAAACAAACAGACAGGGAAAAGTATTCAAAATGTAAAGTAGCCTATAATGTCAGTTATAATATTTAATAATAATTTTGTGAAAATTTCATTGAAATCGGCTTAGCTGTTTTCAAGTTTACCCTGGACAAACCCTGTTATTACCCTGTTTTTTTTTTTTTTGGGGAAAATTACAATGTAAATGGCATTTATTTTTTTGTATTAAATATATGAAAATGTAGGCAATAAAGAGTATTCAACAAAACACCTTAAAGTTTTTAGATTAAATAAAAATCTTAGCTGGGAAAAATTAATCCGTTTTTCGTTCTCTCGTGCAAGAGAGATGGAACGTTTTTATTATATACGTATTCAAGTAGTAAAAATCTTCAATATTATTATTGGTATAGATAAATATTTTCTACAATGAATAATAAAGAAATTCAAGTATATTATATTAAAAAAAATTTATTATTAATTATATTGGGTGTCAATTAAAATTATACTTTGTAGATATTTCTTTGGTTACTGTGTAAAATGGGTCAGGCCTTCTTGAGGAAAATGCGTTAAAATGCTATTTCACGAACTTTAATAAAACTTACCGAAAATACTATAAAATACACGGTTCCAGTAACATTCAATTGTTATGCTATCCTATGTAGGGTGACCAACCGTACTCTTTTAAGAGTACATGTATCTGACATACCTAATTGGTGTAGAAGGTTGCGAGTTTTTGTTCTTAATAAGGACCAACATAACATTTTTATATTTATAAGAAAAAGATAGCGATTATACAGTCACTACGTACGAAGTACAATACCCAGTCGCTCTGCCAACGCTTTTTAAATCGGTGATATCTTCTAAGATATTCATTTTTATGATATGCTGTAAAGGGCGATTTTGATCTACATGAATTGCACAACGTATCTAGTATATTTAATTGGCTAAGGGACAATACTAAAACATATTTTCAAAGCTTACAAAATGACTTAAAAGCTTAACTTTCTTTAGCTTCCAAATAAAAAGTTATGACTCATTGAACATTAGTGGAATTATTGTTTTTTTTTATAATTTTATATAAACTAAACACTCGCTTTAATTCTTTTTTAATGATTTGGCTCAATAAAAAAATTTACGTTTGGATAACATTTTTGAAAAGTTTGATTGTCATTATTTAAATTTTTAACTTTAAAATTGAACTTTAAGTTCATCGCAGATCTGAGATTTACTTTGCTGAAGAGTACCTATTTTAAAATAATAGTCTCTAAGAGATTTTGATTTAATTGTTGTTTTCTTTAGTTTTTAGTTTAAATAAACTGGAAATTAACATAAATGATCATTTAAATTTTAAGAATATTGTATATGGAATATCGAAATTTATACTAGGGATTCACTGCCTTCCTTGCTTTTCAATTTATTCAACTTGATTTTCAAGTTACTTGGCTTAAAAGGAAGTTAAACTCAAGGCAAATGTTAATATTTAAATATGAAATCTTCAAGTCAATATATCAAGTTCAATTCATTGCACAAAAGATTCGCAAGATACCTGAGGATGCACTACTTGACTTGATTTTCAAATTTTCTTTTTTTTTTAACTAAAATTAGGCTTAAAATGAAGTCAAAAATTACGTTTTAATCATTAAGTTAAAGTCAAGCATTGAATTTGTAAGTTATTTTATATATCAAAGTCTAAACATAAAGCACAATTCATCGCACAAAATGCCCAAATACTTGACTTGATAAATCTTTAGTAAGAGCAGACAAGCTCTAATTCTTTTTTAGTAAGAATTGGAGCAGTAACTCTAGTGAATTATCAAGTTCAGTATTAGATTTCAAAAAATAATTGTTTTCAATAAAGTTTTATAAAAAAATATCAAATTTTATTATTAACATAGTATTGAATAGCCAAGATAATTTTTGAGTCAAACCAAATACTTGGTATTCATTTATAAATTAGTTCCAAGAATTTGTATTGCTTTGAATATTTATCTAATTATTTTTCTTTGCTACAAAATGTTCAGTGATGAATAATTCTTTTGATAAATTAAACCAAAATATTGATTTAACGTTTCAAAACATTCTTCAAAAAATTCAATGTACGAAGAAATTGGTTAAGACCATTTAGAAAATTAAGAAAACAACCTTTTCTGGACATAAACAAATAATTGTTCCCATTTAAAATTTGCCACAATTTCCTGCAAATTATAAGAGGAGGACCGAATCACGATTATTGATTTGCAACTACCAATCAATCAAAACATACAATTTAAATTATTCATTTTTGCTTCCATTGAAGTAGTTCAAAACGGAACTTGCTATGAAAAAGTTCACTTCATCGCATTAATCGTGTAAATAATAACTTCGATTAATTTGTTGTTTGATTTATTTGAGACATGTAAGAATAATTTGCATTTATCATTACAGAAAAAATGCAATAATTGAATTAATGGACTTTGCACGATAATCATCCTACCTGTTATAGAATTGGTATGGTATGAAATTAACGATTAAAAGATTTTCATTGCACGAGTAATTTATTAAACGTTTGAATATTATTTTTTAGTTTGTAGGGCGTTTGGAAAATTTTATGAAATTCTAGAAAATCAAATTATAGTCTAAGATCCGAATCTACATCGACCTTCAACGAGTTGATAATAGAATGAAACCTATTTAATCACGAATTTAGTATATTAGGAATAATATTAAAAATTGATTGGCTAAGAAAATCATGGGCAGATTATTTTTAATTATTTTAAAAAAATGTTTTTAATAAAATACTGCAACATCAAAAAAAATAGAAAAAAATTTATATCATCATAAAGTCCAGGCAAACTAATAAAAATAAAGGAAAAAAATCATGTAGTTCCAATTTTTTCGGGAATGTATAGGGGAGGGTACCCTGTACCCGCAATAAAAAATTCCCTGTGATCGGGGTGCCGCGGGGGGTGGGAGAGCGATAAAATAAGAGTGTATATTTTCTTTAAGATATTTTTTCTCTGGAAACAGGATTTATCATGTTTAGATTCTAGATAATGATGTTTTCCAACCCTTGTTTTTAGAGGGTTTATAGAGCTGGCGTTCCAAAACTTCTAAGTTACCCACTTGTTTAGCAGAAGGAGCTTATATCAGCCGTTGATGTCATCTGATGTAGAAAGAGGTTGCGCTGGGTTAACACATCTTATACCTCCCAAACTATGAGAAGTATTCAAATCGGCTATATTATGGCCATCATTGCCAAATATACATACTAAAAAACAAGAACGAAGAGTTATAGGTTTTAGTAGTTGGTAGATGTCTTAAAGTTCAAGTTGTTGAATCGAATAGTATGATGAACTAAATCCCAAACCGGCGAGTAAATTGATTAAGCTCCTTGGCCCAAATTTCCGATGTATAAAAAAGGAACGGTAGTGAGGACTGGCAATAAGAAAAGATCGAGGACAAACGAGTGAAATGATGGCGTGGGCAATGACTAATTATTTATTTTTCTCTCCCTCGTTATCCCGTCTCTTCCGCGGGGTAACACTATCCATGCTATGAAATCTCGGGAATTCATTTTAATTAACATAAACATTATGTACACTTGACAGTGGAGTTCCTATGACACGTTTCAAAAGGAATTAGTGGCAACAATAACATTGGTCTTTTATGGCTGTAGTGTCGACATTTCCCACACCCTTCAAATTGCTGTATCTTTTGACCAGTTCAAGATAAATTAACATATATGCATATATTTTTGAACGAAATTAAATTTTCAACTTTCCAACTCACAACATAGTGTAAAAAAATGTTGGAAAGAGTTAGGACAAAAAGTATGACGAGAAAAACAAATAAAAAAACAAAAAATATACCATTTTCTGGAGAGGATATCTCGGAAACGGTTGTTTTTTTCATAATAATATAAGAAAAAAAATTTTAAAAAATTTTAAAAAATTTTGTCAGCTTCATTTTTTATATCTTGGTTTTTTTTTCTACGACGCACCGTCTTCGAGATATGCGCGCGCAACCCCCGGAAGGTCCCTTTAAATCGCTCCCCCACCCCCTGCGGCACCCCCATCGCAGGGGATTTTTTATTGCAGGTACCGGGAACCCTCCCCTATACATTCCCGAAAAAATTGGAACTACATGTTTTTTTTCCTTTATTTGTCATTATCTGGCTTAGTTTGCCTGGACTAATAAGCGCTATTTTTTTAAGAACACGTTGATATAGATTTGTCTGCAAAAAGTTCGGTCCTATTAGGGATTAGCGAATTATAAAGATTTAAATTTTAATGCGTGTGGAAATGTGTGACAGAGAGATCCGAGGTAAGTATACTGTGTATTAATAAAGGACCCAACATCGCAGTCAACTGTGATCATATAAATTTTTTATTATCTTGATGCTATGCAATATTTTATTTAAAATAATTAAAAATAGTCTGCCCCGGATTTTTTTAGCCAACCCATTTTTAATATATTTCCTAATATACTAAATTCATGATAAAATATGTTTCATTCTATTATCAACTCGGTGAAGGTCGATGTAGGTTCGGATCTTCTACTATTATTTTTGTATGTCCTTCGCACTTGATAAAAACTTCTACGACAAATCTTTTCAAAATTGCTATCTATAAAACTTAATTAATTGAAGAGTTTAAATGGGTGGGAAGTTTCATAAGGAAACTGTGATGTCTCGAAAATTCAATTTGATTAATTGTGTGAGGAAACCAAATAAAAAAATTGCAATAAAATACTACGAATGTATGAAACGATAAGAAGTTTCTCATAATTGGGAAAATGATAAGCTTTGAACCTGAACTGATTGAATATAAAAATATATTTTTTTTAAATATCTTATTACATTCGTATTTAGTGTCAGTTCTTGAAAATTTACTTATATTAAAAACAAAAATAATTTCGTAGAAACGTAACAATTCAATTTGTCACATTTTTACGGAAATCTACAACTGATAAGTGGACATTAAAAAATTTCAAAACTCAAATGAATCATCACAGCTGATTCACATAATTAATAAGCCAAAGATCGAGAACGATCTCACATTAATCCGATCTGTAATTGTTTCTTTAGCCAAGATTTATTTATTTGTATGTTTATTTTTAAATCCTGTTTCTCATCCTTGATTTTTTTCTTCTTCTAAACTAATTTGCAATAAATCATTCAACAATTGAATATATTTATGTAAAAATGATTTACAATAATTTATTATTGGAAAGACGTAAACGTTATCATAATGGCAAACCTTTGCATTAAACATTTGTTATTATGTTTGGAAAAAATTACTATCAATAAAGTAAAAGTTAATCATTTCTTTTTTCTTTGGATATTTTATGAGGAATTACTCGGAAAGGTATTTAATTATTCAACTACAAAACGTGTACCTGCATAGGAAAATCGTTTTAAATTTTCTCGATGTTATAGCTTTTCTCTTTAAATCTTTATTAGTCTCATTAAGTAAAGCTTATAAACCATAACAATCAGATAAAAGGTGGATTAATTAAAGCTACAAACTGTGTCGATTGTTGTAATCAAATAATGTAAAAAGCATAATGATTTACAACCTACTTGCATTTTTTAGACTAGAAAGCGGGAATTTGGTGCATCATGATCTAAGATTTTTGCAGAAAATATTTGTAGCTACTTCAAGAGTATATTGTAAGGTATAATTAAAACACTGGGTCACTTAGTGGCGTGGTTGCCTTATACACCAGGGGGGCTCAGTTCGAATCCCAATGAAAGCTCAATATTTGTTTCATGAGTTTTCAGATTCGACGGTCGCTAATGACCATAGTAGTAGATGCGACCTTAAAAAAATTAAAAACCAGCATTTTGATTCTCAATTTACTTTGGTGTAAAAAAAATTATCACAACCATTTTTTTTCGGCTTTATTAATTTGCAATCTGTCCTTTGACAGGCATATATGATGACTATACAGCTGGGAAAGAAGGCACCCCCTAGAAAGCGTACCTTAAGATGTAAGTGATTTTTTGAAAGGTAACTCCAGAAATGAGACGCGATTCAACCTTCGATAATGACCGGAATTATCCAGGAGGTTGACAGCCAGCTAGTTGGGGTGTTCGTTCAGTCTCTGCAAGTATTTTTGACTGACTCTGGCTATCTAACTCCTCACTGTAACCACTTTGAGGTTCCGATGGATGACGTGATTGGAGACGTGCCAAGGGACGTCAATTATTGTCCTCTAAGTTTTAGACTGGAAGCGTTGAATCATGCCCACATTGGAGTTACTGGCGACTCCCCACAGCTGTATCCCACATGTCCAAATGGGTTTAAGTATGGACTTGTATATTGTTAATTTGCTGTTCAGGGACCGTTGGGACTTTCTTCGCAGTAGCCACCACAATTTCCGGATAGTGATATTCAGTTGGTTGCGTTTGTGGAGGATGTGTTTAGACCAGGCAAGGCGTCTGCCCAGGTGCATTCCAAGGTACTTGGCCTCAGTAGCCCGGGGTTTTTCATGGCCATTTAGTGAGAGAGGAGAACAGGTTTCTCTTTTTGTGGTGAACGTCACGTGGACAGACTTGGCCTCGTTGATGGTGATCCTCTACTTGCAGAACAACAGCTGGAGTTCGTTTAGTGTAGGCTGGAACTTCTCGAGGGCCATTCTGGGATAGTCGTGAATGGCTAGTAGCGCGGTGTCGTCTGCGAAGGTCGCGAGGGTTACCTCCTCGTTGATAGGGGCATTGGCCGTGAAGACCGTATAGAGTAGAGGCTCAAGGACGCTGCCTTGTAAAACTCAAGATTCTATCCGACGTTCCATCGTGGTGGATTCGCCATAGCGAACATAGAATTTTCGATCATCTAAATAGGATTGGAGGAAAACACACAAACGGCTCTAGGAAGATCATTCTGATCTTGCGCAACAGCCTTACGTGCCATACCTTGTCAAACGCTTGGCTCACATTTAAAAAGACTGCGGAACAGTTTTTTTTTTTTTTTTGGAGACACTGCATAATTGTGCTTGCGACCCTGTGCACTTGTTCGATTGTGGAGTGTTGTCGCCTGAACCCAAATTGATGGCTGGGTATGGTGTTGTTAGCGGCCAGGATAGGCTCGAGTCTTTTAAGGAGCAACTTTTCGAGTAGCTTCGACAAGAATGACAGTAAGCTGATGGGCCTGTATGATTCGACTTTATTAGTAGGTTTTTCCCGCTTTGTAGACAAGAATAATTTTCGCGACCTTCGTTCGACGAGTGAAAATTCCCGACTGTTATTATGGAGTTAAATACGAGAGCGATGACCTTTACTTGCCTGTAATTTTGTTGGGTCCAGGGGCTTTGTTGCTTTTCAAGAGTGAGATGTTCTCAATCAGTTCTTCTTCGGTGATGTGTTGAAGAACTGGTTCTGCTGTAATGAAGCAGTTGGTGTAGTGAGTTCTTCGTTGATGCCTTGCTGATTGATTGCCACCGCCGGTTGGAAAACTAACCAACTATTAAGACTAAGATTTGTACAAAATTAATTTTCAGTTTATTAGGGAAGTAGCACATGATATTCAAATTGAACTTTCAATTTCAAAATATCCGAAAAGTGGTTAGTAAGAATTGATCTTAGAGATTAATCTAATGAAAACCTAAAAAGTGGATGAGGTCTGATATAAGTAAAATATTTTTTATATACTCAAAAAAAGTTTCTCAGAAACAAAATTTCGTATTTACACGTCTACAGTTTCACAAGACAGCAAAACAACAATCCAGATCTGTTAGCTTTTAACCAAAGCTTTAAACCAAAGAAAGAATCAAATGTTTAGACAACCAAGAGAAAAACAATTGAGCTGTTATTCTTTTAGCTTAAAGTCACCGAGGGTATTCATTTTGAGCAATATTTTACATTTTCTATTTCTTTCTGAGGTCAACAAGAACGACAAAAAATTGTAACAAGAGCATTGCTTCAAAATAATAAGACTTTGGCACTAAAATGGTTTTAAAATGAGGGATAGCATATCTGCTTTGAAAACAAAAATGAGGTTTTCAATGAAGCTTTCAATTCTCGAAAAGAATAAAAGGACGAATTGAAAAGACTTCAATTACAGCTATTTCTGATAACAGCATAATAATATAACAATTTTTTTTCTCTACAGTCAGAATGATAAAAAATATGCAACTAGATGGATGTTGGATATAAACAGTCACAATGAGTCATCACGATTTAATTTAAGTATGTGATTTTAATCTCTTATTTATTTGCTCAAAATATTAGTCATGTATAGATATGTTGTGCTTGACTAAACCGATTTTTACAGATTTTTTATTATTATTTGGAAAATTACATTTTTAATTAAATTTTTCATCCAAAATGTTGATAAGATTTAAATTTTTTTACCTTTATTTTGGCATTCACAAGGTGTGGGTTTTTTTTTTTTTTTGGTTTATAACGATCCTTTTTTCCATTATGAATTCTCAACATATTTAGCTTGTCAAAAGATAAGCAACCACTGGTTCATTCATGCGTCACACATGGTATCTTATAATTTTTATACAACTTATCTGTTTATAGCTTTGGGACAGCGTTTTATAGCTTTATAGTTCGTGACCATTTGGAGGGTCCTGAAATTTTATTTGAGGAAGTTGTGGTCGCAATACTCATAAAAGTAAAAAGCAAATATTATTGACGTATATAGAATTATTTTTATGTTAAACATTGATTGTAAAGTCATAGGTAGGAACTGACGAAAGAAACTAATCGCTTCAAAACTCCTCTTCCAGCTTCGGATATTCTTCGTTTCTTTTCATCCAGAAAAGAAAAGATCGCTCAAAAAGATCCTAAGTGGTCGCTAGAATTTTTACTTTAACTGCTCTAATATTAGAGTCTCTGTAATAGAGTAGTTAATGTGGTTAACAGATGAATCGGTTATGGATGGAGGAATTGGCGCGGGAGTAGTGGGGGAAGAACCAAGGGGGCGCATGTCAGTGCCGCTTGGAGGCTCGGCCACTATTTTTCAGGCGGAAGTTACGGCCATTGCCATATGTGCCAGAGAGAACCTGGATATGGGCTATCGCAATAGGAACATACAGATTCTCTCTGTCAGTCAGGCAGCGCTAAAAGCTCTAAGCCGGTTCTGGGGTGTTGGTAATTCCTGGAGGGCCTGGCAAAGCCCAACCGAGTCAAACTTGGTTGGCTGCAGGGGCATAAGAGAGTTGAGGAAAATGAAGAAACTGATGCTTGCGCAAGGGCTAGTTCGATGACCCCACTCGTGGGCCCGGAGTGGGGATCACTAAATCTGCTGTCAAAAGGGCGATGAAAAGTCGGCTGAGACGACGGCAAAACAAATACTGGCAAGAAAATCCCGGTCGGAAGCTCAGCAAGAGAATGATTGAAAGAATTTGCCTCTCGCTCATCGCTGAGGTTTTGTGGCTGGGAAGAAACCAAGTCAGGACACTGTGGACTGAGAAAGCATCTGCTGACTATAAGGGTATCGGAACAAGAATTCAATTGCAGATTGTGTTGGAATGGGGAGGAAAACGCGAACCCATGTCATTTTTGACTACAAAGTGGGGACATCTGTATGGAATAAATGACGCCCAAACAGGCACAAATCGCGCAAAAAGCTTAGTACAGGGACTGCTTTTGCTGAGCAGAATGCTGAACCTGAAATAAGCAAGAATCCTTGCACAACAGGGATACATGCGCAGAACAGGAGTAGGAGCCCTTATCTGGTTTTCTGCTAACGGAAACAATACAACAGTAGTTCTCTACTAGTCTACACTTTCAGTGATGTCGTTTTGTAATGTTGTTGGCCTATAGCTTGTTTTTGAATGCATGTACATAAATCGAAGTCTATTTTTTGTTAGGGACCATCCATAAATTACGTCACACAAATTTCATGATTTTTGACCCCCTCCTCCGTCCTTGTCACACCTGGTCACGCATGTAAGACCCACCACTCCTTAGTGTGACGTCATGTATTTTACAAATTTACATCTACAAATAATTATTGAATTATAACTGCAGTTCCAAAAGTTGATTTATTTCAATTGAAATTATTTTTTTAATAAAATTAACATTTCAAGAAATAAACAAAAAAAAAACGACTAATTATATTAATTAATGATCAAACTTAATCATCTTGAGAGTCAATTATCAAATTAAATAAAAAGCATATCACTGCTAGGCACGGTGCAGCATTTATCAAGGGCAATACTAGGTTTGTTCCACTTGTACATTTGATGATGTTGAAACACGTCCATCGAATGACAAAGAGTAAGACACATTAACCAAGAGACAAGAGTGAGTCAAAAATCATAAAGCAAGGGCTTCACCCTAATTTAAAACTGGTTTTGCGGTGTTTAAACACCTCCAAAACAGTGTCGGGCGAGCTATTGTCATAAAAAATGTACGCTCATAGCTCGGCTCTTGGCCTGGTGCGGCTAAACGGCTGAGGGCTGGGGCGTTTCTTTACTCACTCTTGTTTCTTGGTCAATGTGCCTTGCTCTTTGTCTTACATTAACGTGTTTTACTTCAACGTCTGGAACAAACCTAACATATAGTATGGGCGCGTAATACTACACCGAGAAAAAAAATCTCTTTGGACAATTAAATCTAAATGTTAAATATTTGATTGGCAATGGTCTATCAAATTATTCTGTTGGCGTAAGTAAATGATGTGTCAGAAGAGAATTTTTTTCTCAGTGTAGATAGAGCGGGTGGTCGACAAAACAATTTGAACCTTATGTTTCTACAGATAGTGTTATTCAAATGTTTTTCGTTAATAGTCCAAAGTTCGTGTTTTACTTAACACTTCGATTAAAATAGATTTTGAAATGTAACGTCACGAAATTTAGGACCCCTCCCACCCCCTTGTCAAACAATGCCACACTTCGTCGACCCCCTCTCCCTCTTAACGTGTGACGTATTTTATGGATGGCCTCTTAGTATGGTGATACGTAATAAGATATATGTTCGTCATTTAAATCTCAGTTTTGAAACTAAATGATATTATCGACTAGCAAACGATTTGACTTCATTAGAGTGCTCATTTACATGGAGTATTATTCTTACACCCATTAAAAGGCAATAGACTTGGTGAATAGGAAGCCAAACAAATAAAATGAAAATGTTATCTTAATACACGTTTCAATTTGTATTTGGTGATTTCACTATAAAATGGAACTAAATGAGGTGTCTCTTCATTAAAAAAAAAAAAATATACAGAAAATCATCGTAAAAAAATGTATTTAAAAATCAGACATCATTCAATTGGTTTCATTAACTAATTGTTGCATTCCATCTTTTATTTTCTGCAATATGTCGAGATCTTTAGTGACTGTTTCGATCAAATGATTGATTCCAACTTGTTCCATCGAAAGAAACTGCTTCACTTCATCCTGTACAGCGGGTTCAATTTTATAACGATTCGCATTCACCGCCGAAATTGTATTAGATTCCATTTGGCCACAACGTTGGATACGAACATGGGCCAACAATTCAGTCAACCGCCCCTGTAAATAAAAAACAAATAAAATCATGTTTAATTAAAAAAAATAATAATTAAATCGTACTCGAAATTGTGTGGGTACTGATATTTGTGCTTGCATATTCTCCAGTTGTATTCGAAGTTGTTCTTCTTCTGGTTGCAAGGCAATTCCTACTTTTCGCGACATTTCTTGTTTCACTAGAATCTATAAATCGATTGCAATTGATAATTTAAAAATTTTATTTTTAATGAATAAAATATTACTTGAAGAACACGATGTTGCAAGTCTAAATATTTTCGTTTATACTCGGCAATTTGAGCCATGGACGCCGTTTGTTTCTGTTTCAATTTCGCTATATCGTCAACGACTCGACCCAAATATGCTCGATGTAACGCTGTTTCCGACTCTTGAATTTGTAACCTCCATTTCAACTGATTGAAACCAACAATCGGAATTGGTATATATTTGTTCGAATCCGGATTATCTTCTTGTGCTTGTTTCCATATTCGAGGATCCATTCCTAAGACATCACAAACATTTATTTAAGGGAGTATTCTAGTCTAGGAATTTAAAAAAATCGATTTTTTTTTTATAATCCGATAGTTTATATATTCAAACATATCTCCCAAAAAAGATTTTTCAAAATTCAAATTATTTCCGAAGTTATAGCCGTTTTAGTGTCGTAGCAACTAGACCAGTGGAGATTTAACGCAAAACTTTAAACGCGTTTTTAGCCACAATATCTCAAGTTCTAATCAGCCAATTTACTTAAAATTTGGCATGAATATTTTTAATATCTATCGCATGAACCAACAATAAGTGAAAATTTAAAATTTTTAATATTTTATGAGTGAAAAAGTTGACCTTTATTTTTGAGTAGTCGCCATTTTATGAAGAAAAAAAATTTCGGTTTTGGAGGTTCATGCGATAGCGCCATTTGTACTTATCAAGAATCCATCATTGTTTTATTTTTCAAATGACCACAAGGGTAGAAATCATGGCAACGAGGACGCGGCCTTCCCCCCCTACTTCTAACAAAAAAAAAAAACCTACCAATAAAACAATAAAAGAGAGTGACAAAGAAAGAGTGAAGAAAAGAGAGAGGTCCATTTGAAGTTTTTGCTGTCAACCTCTTTTGGGCCTAAACATTGTATTTTGTCCGATAAATGCCACTTGTAGGTTCAAAGGAGGTCTAAAATTCAAATGCAAATGGTCATGTTTCAATCTTCTTGAGCCTCTCAATAGCCCAGATTTTGAGGTCTAAAATTTCGACTCGGGATCCTATTGGTTCATTTTTTAAAAGTATTCGTTATTTAATCTTTTATTTGTAGTAGGTAATTGATTACATTGTCATATAAGTTTTGTATTTGAAATATTATTTGATGTAATAAATACATTTTCTCTATGAATAAATTTGTTTAACTGCTTAAAGGATTAAAAGTTAAAATTAAAAAGAAAATCACAAAAAAAATAAAAATTGATTTTCAAACACTGAACATTCCATAAAGATTATAACAGTAGAGAGTAACTTACCAACTAGACCACTACTTCATTCTGAGAAGAAACAAGTTTAAAGAACGTTCAAAAAATTACAAATTTTAAAAATTAATTTCCCCGAAACGGCAGGCCAGGCCATTCGGATGAAATACTTTAGGGGGTGAATATACTAAAGAAGTACTACGATTACACAAAGTCTTATTGGAAAGTCCGTTTCCCATGTCGTGCCCTCCCCTTGTTAGAAGTAGAGGGGGGGGGGAAGACCGTGTCCTCGTTGCCATGATTTCTACCCTTGTGGTCATTTGAAAAATAGAACAATGATGGATTCTTGATAAGTACAAATGGCGCTATCGCATGAACCTCCAAAACCAAAATTTTTTTTATCATAAAATGGCGACTACCCAAAAATAAAGGTCAACTGTTTCACTCATAAAATATTAAAAATTTCAAATTTTCACTTATTGTTGGTTCATGTGATAGAGAGATATTTAAAGAATATTTATGCCAAATTTTAATTTCCCCGAAACGGCTGGCCATTCGGATGAAATACTTTAGGGGGTGAATATACTAAAGGGGTACTACAATTACACAAAGTCTCATTCCAAAGTCCGTTTCCCATGTCGTGCCCTCCCCTTTAAGACGTATAACTCAATGAAAAAAATTGTTTTTTGAAATTAATTTTTAAGTTCTCTCTTATATAAATAAACAAATGATAAAAAAATGGATACTAAAAATAGCAAATGCTTTTTTTTATCCAATTGCCAAAAAACGCTCGAAATTCGGGCCTCTAGACTAGAATACCCCCTTAAATATAAAGCTATTTCCCAATTAATGCAATTATATTTACCAACTGGTGGATGTTCCAAGTACTCTTTCAACTGATCCGAATCGGGTTTTACATTAGGGAACACGGTGATCACTCCTAAATTGGCTAATTGTTGTTTAGCGTTGTTTTGACTCAAAAAATTTGATAAATCCGTGGCTGGAATACGCTTCACAATACCAATACTGTTCTTCTCTTCCACGTAAACATCAATTTGTGACTTTGTATCGCTCAACGGTTTGATATCTTCCCAATTAATTTTCAAATCGGGTTTATTACCTAGCACATTTGACACGACACTTTGAACTTGTTGTTGTTGAGCTCTAAAATTAAACAAATGTAAACTTGATTGTTTAAAAACAAAAGTTTGATTGTTACTTTAAGTCAGTGTCTTTTTTATTGAAAACAATTGTGACCAGTCCGTCTTTATTATCTCGTCCAGCCATTGCACTATATGCAATCGCTTTAAATCGACAGTATATGTTATCTGGGGTGTATTCAACGGGTGGTTGCGATTGATTATAGTATCCTTTTCCAACACCCCAAGAGGCTTGCAACAAATTCCATTTTGAAATGATTGTATCTCGTTCATCTCCAAATATTTTAACATTTAACACACTATTAATAACCGCTTGATTTGGATCTTGTTGTTGCTGTTGTTGTTGTTGTTGTTGTTGTTGAGGTTGACCTAATGTACCACCAAAACTAGTTCCCGTACCAAAGGCTGGAGTTTTATTTAATCCAAACGCCCCGGTCCCGAAACCTCCAAAACCGGTATTTGTTCCTGTACCAAGACCACCGAACAATGAAGGAGCTGATGTTGTCGTTGTTCCGAAACCAGTGAACGAGCCGAGTGTTGATCCAGTGGTAGTGGTAGCTCCTAGTCCTGTTCCAAATCCACCGAAACCAGTCGATGGAGTGGTCGTTCCAAAGCCGAAGGTTGGTGGAGCAGAAGATGCAGTTGCTCCGAAGCCTCCGAAACCTCCCGTTGTTCCGGTCGTTCCGCCCGTTCCTAGACCAAAAGCTGGAGTGCTTGTACTGGTCGTAGTCGTGCCGAAATTCGATCCAAATCCAAACGTGGGTTGAGTTGAAGTTGCGGTCGATGTTGTTCCCGTGGCAAAACCTCCAAAAACGGGAGCTGCACTAGTCGTCGCTCCGAACGAGAAGCCACTAGTTGATGCCCCAAACGCGGCTAAACATAAATTTTCCCTCATTACTAATATATTGATGTTAATATATAAATATCACTAGTTGATACCCGCTCGCTTCGCTGAGTATATCTAAATTTAACTGATTGATTAAAAGATTTCCTACGTTCGTAGCGAAATAAGTAAAGATTAATCTATTTTGACAGAAAAAAATGATTGATACTTTCGATTTGAGACTTTAGATCCAAAGAAAGTTAATCAAAATTCGTCAAACTAGTTTTCAAGAAAGAGATGTTAGCTGTCTCACATCAGCGATTTTTAGGAAAAAAAAAAGTTACTGTATTCCTTCCTTTAGGACTTGAAAATCTTTCCTACCAAATGTCATTTAAAACCGTACAGCTATTTAAGAGGGCATCCATTAATTGCGCGAGGTGGTTTTTGATTTTTACCCTCTGGTAAGTTGTCATAAGATTTGGCATATATATCATTCCCCCACCCCACAATCTAATGTGATATTTTGCAAAACAAAAAAATACGTGATATTTGCGAGACCATCCCTTTCCCCAAAGTAAAATTAGATGAGATTCGGCTCGACCCCGAACGTCTCACGTAATTAATGGATGTTCCCTTAAATAAATAGATTAGTAGCTATCCTACCGGATCTTTAGCAACACTTCATTAAAATTCGTTCCGTTAAGTAATTGTTAAATTTTGAAATTTTTAGTTTATTATGCTAATGCGTTTATTTCTAATTAATATCTTCAACAATGAACAATGAAAAAATTCAAATATTTTAAACAATTTCATTATTAATTTTATCGGGTGTTAAATTGAAATTCATATTTATTTTCTACTAAAAATTGTCCTTTTTTTAATTTCAACTTTGTAGAGTTTTCTTTCGTTATTGTGTGAAATTGGAAGAAAATGCGTTAAAACTCTTTTTCACGAACTTTACCGAAACTTTTTAAATGTACGGTTCCTGTAGGATATAAATGTTTTGCCATCCCATGGGAACTATGCATTATTCTAGCCTTAAAAGTAAGCTATATAATTCTCCCCCAAACTACCACATTGCAAAATTCATATCAATCTTTAACCATGTGGTAAACAAAAAACATATCTATCCTACGGGAATAGTACATCTCTCCTGAGTAAAAAGTAAATCAAATCTTCTTGAAGAAAATGATTTAAGACTCTACTTCGTGGATTTTAATGAAACTGCTTTTAAATACACGGTTCTTATAGAATACATACTTGTTTTGCTATCCCATGGGAACCGTTCATTATTCCGGTATGAAAAGTAATCTATATCATTTTCTGGCCCCTAAACTACCACATTACAAAAAAGAACGTTAATCTTTTGCTCTGTAAAAAACAAAAAAATATTTATCCCACGGGAACCGTACATTTTATTCTGGATATAAAGTATACTATATGCTAAACTGGATTATAATCTATATCTATGCCTAATTTCATCCAGATCCATTCAGTACTTTTTGAGTGAAAGAGCAACAAACATCCATACAAACTTTCACGTTTATAATATTAGTAAGAAATAAGACTATGGCTACGCTTTGGTAAGTGATAACATCGTTAAGAAACCAGCTTAAAATCGTGTTTTAGCTGAATCCTAGTATTTGTCAAAAGCATTGACATCATTGATAACATTTTCGACAAACACTACGACCATAGTTTCGTCTGAAAAAAAAAATCTTTACTTATTTCTTAAGACGCGTTCAGACGTTTTAACTAAAATCGTTCGACGATTTTCAATCGTTTAAACTTTAGACCATAGCGGGGGTAGCGACGCGAGAAGCGAGGCACAAAACCAACCAAATTCAATGCGCCCGAATACCTTTACAACATTATCGCTTCATTTCTAAAAGATCGGTCTTTTCAAATCAAAATTAAAAATAACCTTTCGTCGACTAAATACTCAAGATCTGGAGTTCCCCAAGGCTCGGTGCTAGGCCCCACCTTAATTAATATCTATGTAGCCGATCTTCCTCAGAGTGAGCATTGTACTGTCGCCATGTATGCTGACGACACGGCTATTATAACCCAAGACCACAACCTCGAACTAGCAATTATGAAGGCAAAATGGTCGCTGAACATATTGAAAACATGGCATGGTGACTGGAAGATCTTGGTAAATCCATCAAAAAGCTCTGCCAAGATATTCACTCTGCGGAGGTTTAACGAGCAACAAAATAGCCTTGCTTATGGGGAAAGCAAAATTCCTTGTTGCCCTAAAAATAAACCCGTAAAGTATCTCGGAGTGTCCTTTGACAGCTGGCTGAACTGGAGAGACCATATCATCTCAAAAATAAGGGCAGCAAATACTCGTTTAATTCAGCTTTACCCCCTTTTAAATAAAAAAAACAAGTCTTTGCAGCGAGTGCTCTTTAATGATCTATATGGCTATGATCAGACCCATTTTGACTTATGGTTGTCCTGTTTGGTTCAACACTTCCGAAGGAAATTTTAAAAAGTTACAAATATTGCAAAATAAGGCACTGCGCATCATTTTAAAAGCACCATGGTACATTCGGAACTTTCAGATCCACAACGAACTGGGCATGACAGGCATAAAGGAGCACACAAGAAGTCTTGCAAAATGATTCTTTGAAAATATCTCCCTCTGTTCAAGTGCCGTTGAACTCAACTTGGGTCAGTGTAGAGCCCAGACAAGACTTCCCCAGGAAATTATTTAAAAAAAAAAATCTTAAACAATACAATGCCCGAGGATCACTATTGAACCTCTAGTTAAAACACTCATATCAGCACTATGAATAGCGACTTTTGAGGTTTGCTGAACAAGTGAAAAACTAGAAGAACAAAAAGAAAAAAAAAAACCAACAGAATTGAAAGCAAATTGACCGGGGTCGACTCGAATCAGACCAACAACAAGTTTGAACGAGTCAAACTTTTGGCCGTTCAAGTGATGAGTCTGATTCGAGTCGACCCCGGTCAATTTGCGTTCAATTCTGTTGGTTTTGTGCTTCACTTCTCGTGTCGCTACCCCCGCTATGGCTTAAACGATTGAAAATCGTCGAGTGATTTTAGTTGAAACGTGTAAACGCGCCTTTAACGCTGTTTTCAGTTGCCAGAACGTGGTCTACATAAAAACCTAAGACTACATAAATTTATATCAATTCAAGTATTTGAACATTTTGAGCAACGAATAAGGAATTGATCAAATTTAATGTTTGACTTGACATAAAGCCAATTTTTTTAATCTTTAAGCTTAGAAATCTAGTTTTGGAGATATTTTGTTAAAAAAACGAACACAGACTTTCTATTACGAGCGAGTATTATTATACATTAATGCATAAGTAATTGCATATCCATCCACATTGTATTAGATAATGAATGCTTTGAATGCGTGTGCGTGGGTTACATGGAAAATTACATATAATACGGATATATAAATAGTTCATAGAAGGTTTTATTTATGATAAAATTTAAAGATGATAAATTAATGTAAAGAAACATATGATAATACTTAGCCAATATGTTTACAATGTAAATTCAAGCATATTTTCTGAAATTAACGTGATTGACTGACTGCCAGCAGTTTTAATGACGATGAAACCATAACAGTGTAAGAGAAATGTGATTTTCACCAAAGAAAGGTTTTTCTAAATTTCAATATTGAAAATGTAACTTATTTTTCAGTCTTAGATCTAAATTATTAGGCCAATCAAAATCGACATAAAAAAATCGCTAAATTCGCAAAACATGATGTATTACTAATTACTTTCTTTTACTACTATGTATATAGATAGTAAAGGAAGTATTGTAATCGGGTCGAATTTTCAAATTCGAGCTTTCACCGGAAATACATGTTTTGAGGTCCCCTGAGTCCAAAAAAGTGGTTTTTGGAAACATGTCTGTGTGTGTGTGTCTATGTGTGACAGCCATATCATATCGAAATCTTTATCCGAATTTCACTAAACTTGTATGCCTCCGTATTACACCTAGTTGTGCCGCGAAGCTTTTGGTTTAAATCGGTTTAACCGAAAGCTCTACTTTACTCTAGGCGTTTTGAGCTTTTTCAATTTTTTTCGAAAACGGCTCCAACGATATTCTTTAAACTTACTATAGTTCTTAGATACATTAGTGGCTACAACTTTTATTTGAAACTTTTTCCTGGGAAAATTCGAATAAGGGCGGTTCTAGGGTGACGCTTGGGAATTCGTATATGTTATATGTTATACGTTGTATGCATATAGTTCTGTTTATATGTATAGTTATAAAAAGCTTATATTTCTTTTAACCAACAGCGAGTTTCATAAATGAATGTAAAAGACAGTACTGTGACGCCTCGCAGCAGATATTTTAGTATGTTGTTTGGACCCATTAGGGCTATGTTTTCTCAAGATTGCAACACTCAAAAATGCACTAAAAAGTAACAAAATAATGACGTATCCTTGCAGTATCTACAACTTACAAATGATTAGGATGATACAATGTACAACTATTGTTATTTTTGGAGTTGGTGTCAGTCAAGAAAATAAATATTAATGGTAATTTGTAAAAATTGTAAAAAGGTTTCGTTGGTAATTGGTATTTTGTAGTTTAAAGGTCGCTAGATATTGTTAAATGAGTTAAATATTGTTACAGTTCGAGTATATTGTTTAAAAGTTCATTTAAAAAATAATTTTCATAAGGTATTCTCGTTTTTTGCTAAGTACCAATAGAGTCGTTTTCCTTGACTGACACCAACTCCAAAAATAACAATAGTTGTACATTGTATCATCCTAATAATTTGTAAGTTGTAGATACTGCAAGGATACGACATTATTTTGTTACTTTTTAGTGCATTTCTTGTTTAAGAATTTTTATATATTTTGAAGTCGGTTTTTCATTTTTTTATAATATTTATTTATTTCTCGCGTTTTAGTGATCTGAAGTTTGATAACTGATTTTATTTTCTTGAAAATGGTTAACCTTCCAAACGCGCTGCTCATATGAGGCCGCGCCGTTTAATATTAAAAGTTACTACATCATCCCTTTTTGCCCTTAAGGGTTGAAATTTTTGCTTTTAAATGTAATAACAAAATTAAGTGGATTATTCTTTCCAACAGAAAAAAATTATCAAAATTCGGTTAAATGTCACTATTTCATCCCCTATTTTCATCCTTAAGGGGTGGATTTTTTTCTTCAAATTGAAATGTGAACAATTTAAAGGTACGTTGTACCTAATAGAAATAAAATTTTCAAAATCGGGTTAGCCAGAAAAAAATTATAATATTATTTCATCTCTAATTTTTAACCCCTTATGAGTGGAGTTTTTTTTTTAAATGGGTAGGAGATTAATTTAAGGTTGTATTCTACAAATAAAAAAAAATTATCAAAATCGAGCTATCCAATAAAAAGTTAATATTTCATCCCTTAGTTTTCAACCCTTTAAAAGTAAAAGATGTTCCTCAAATTAAAATGGGAACACACGAGAAGCACTAGCTTTCAAATAAAAAAAGAATTATCGAAATCGAGCTATCCAATAAGAAGTTAGTATTTCATCCCTTCGTTTTCAACCCCTTAGAAGTGAACGATTTCCATCAAACTAAAATGGGACCATTCGGGAAACACCAGCTTTCAAATAAAAAAAGAATCATCAAAATCGCTTTACCCAGTCGAAAATGCTGAGGTAACAACAAACAAAAAAATAAAAAAATACAGTCGAATTGAGAACTTCTTCCTTTTTTTGAAGTCGGTTAAAAAGTTGGGAAAACATATTTATAGAGGAGTCATGAAATTTTTGAACTTGTTACAGATTCTGCTCGGTATATCCTAATCCATGCATTTTTCGAAGAAAGCTATTCTAAACGATTTTTAAGAGCATCAAATTTTATACAAATTAAGCTCAACTGAAGCTCTGCACGTCAATGGGTAACCGAGTTACGGCACTTTGAAAGTAGGCCAATATTTTTAATAATTGAAAATTTTAGTTTTAGACCTTTTTGGATCGAATTTGCGTCGAAACCATTTGTCCTACGAGCAAAGCTTGTTTAATATAATCGGTAGACAGATTAATTAGCTTTAAATTAAGTACAGAACGGAGTCTGTAAGCCTCGTAGTTCACCTTAAAATCATAGAGAACCCATATAAGGTAAAATCACATTTGGGTGGGTACTCCAGTAGTGGTGGATCGTCAGGGTTATCTTGAGGCTATCACCGTCGTCCTCTTCATTGTAGTTTTGCACATTTCTCCAGATGTGCATCTCTCCTTGATTTTTAAACATGCATGACCTCGGCTAGACTAATCCACATTGCCAGTCGGCAAGCTCCTGCTCCCGCAGAGCTCCTAACACTCCTCTCTTCTAAATACAAGAAGGGTGCTGAGAGGTGTTTGCATTTGCCTGAAAGCAGGGCTTAGATGTTCTACGATGTGTGCTTTTTGCTCTGGGGAAATGTGCAAAACTGCAATGAAGAGGACGACGGTGACGATCTTCAAGACAACCCTAACGATTCACCAATAGTGGGAGTAACCACCAAAATGCGATTTTACCTTATATGGGTTCTCTTAAGATTTTGAGAGAACTACGATGCTTAGAGACCCCGCTATACACTTAATTTAAAGGTAATTTAATTGCCTACTTATTATATTAAACAAGTTCTGCTCTTAGGATCAATGATTTCGACGTATCTTCGATATAAAGAATGTCTAAAAATGAAATTTTCAAATCTTGAAAAAACTGGCTTATATTCAAAATCCCATAACTGTATGACCCATTGACGTGCAGAGCTCCAGTTGGGCTTAATTTGTGACAAATTTAAAGCTCTTAAAAACGTGCAGAATAGCTCTCGAAGAAAAATGCATAGATTAGGAGGTATCGAGCAGAATTTGAAACAAGTTCAACACTTTCATGTTTTTTTCTCTATCAAAATTTTTCCACAACTTGTTGAGAGTTACAATATTGAGAATACATAGCCCTGATGGGTCCAAACAACATACTAAAAATCAGAAATACATCATGTTTTGTTAATTTATGGTTGATTTGACTGGCCTAATACCTCAAAACCAAAATTAAAAATTTTACTAATTCAGTCTTAGAGGTAAATGATCAACTACCTCAAATTCTAATTTTTCCACTATAAATGTACAACAAGTCAATCATAAAAAATACTTTTTATAGCATCTTAAGCCTTTTAAGCTTCACATCTGTGCATCTTCAATAATTTTTTAAACTTTTTTTATTACTAATTTTATTAGATCTATTGAAGTCTATAGAAGTCTATTGAAGTCTATAGAATCTATTGAAGTCTATGAAATTTGTGGCGACGACATACATACATTGCATATTACACATAGCGATCAGTAAGTCTAGAAAAGGCTTAAGAAAAAAATGTAAAGAACATCTACTTTTAGAATTAAGAATTTTTATTCTCAACATATTCTATATGTAATTTTCGGAATGAAATTCCTTGAATGGAATTAGTTTCTCGTTTCGTAGAAAGGTTAATTGACTTAAGTCCAAACCATACCAGTAAGTGTAGAAAAGGTTTACAAATAATTTGGTTAAATTTTACGCAAACAAAGTCATGGGTTGCCATTGGAATACCAAATTCTAAGATTTTTGAATAATATATTTATGGTAATGCACAATTTGCTACACAAATTCTTACATTTACTTGTATATTAGAGAACAACAAAGGCGCAATTATTCAGAGGAATTGAAAACCGCAAATGATAACACAAACGGAAATTATATTTGATAAACATTACGTTTAAACAGTAAGACTACATGGAAAAGGTTTTAATTGTTCTTAAAAGAATTATGGGTTTTTGGAGATAATTTTGACTCAGACAAAATTTCCATTGGTGTCTCAAATAGTTCAATCGTTTCATTTGACGAAGACAAGTCTCAATAAATACAAATGGCTAAACAAAGTGGCTCGGGAACAATTCCAAATCTATCTTGGCGTTTCAATTCGTCGATTTCCAACGACAATACGTCAGGTGTGCAGGAACAAACGCAAGGGTTGGACGAGTGGCCTAATCATCCAGACTACGATTATTTGAGTTTGCGCGAAATGAAAGAACATGGTGTGAATGAAAGCAAAAAGCAGCGATTTTCGGGTAGATTTGTTGATTTGAATCTTTTTTTACAGGTGAAGCCTCGACTTTGGGATCAATCATTCCTGAGACTACGATCTTTGATCAAGTTCATGGACTTGAACTAAACGATACAATTCACGATGAAAAATTTATGGATGGAAACCAACTGTTAATCATCATTGGAAGTATTTGTCTGGCGATTATAGTTCTTTGCCTCATGGTCATAATAATTTACTACGTTAAATATTATCGTATGGGATTCCATGATATTGGAGACTCGGAAGGCATGAACATGAGCCATGTACGCAAACCAGGATCCAACGAAAAAACTAATTTCGCCAAAAATTAATAACTAAACCAATCCTCAACATTTCATACAAACGATGTAACTTTTATAAGAAATAAAGTTCTTTTTTGATTTTGTATTAAACCGGTATATGTATATTCTAACCTTAAAAACTATTATATGTATATATATATTAATATTCACATACGTTTCGGTTGATTCGAGCCGGCTCCAAAATTTAATGTTGGTTGATTTTGGGACGTGTTACTAAAATTAAAAGCCATTATGTGAAGTAATTTTTATAACTTTTTCAAACCACAACATTCACAGTATTTTTAATGCGTCTTATATGTCAAACGCGTCAAACTAACGTTCAAACCGTTCAAACAGAAAATGCAATCTCTTACTTTCATTGTAGATGGCAGGTGCGTCAACCGGTTCGGATATTTAATAATGAAATTTTTTAAGCAAAATCATTGTTTATTTTACAATATTTTTTGTATGAAAGCACAAAGAAACATTTAAAATATCACAATTTAGTATTGAGAGTAAAATAAATAGAAACAATTCAGTCTATTGTGAACTGGAGTGTGGTGGCCGGACGATTAAGCCGGAGAAACTGGGAGAAACATTAGATATTCATTGAAGATACATATAAGCCAGTGGCCTGCGGTAACGGCGGTAACTTTTGAAACAGGGCATGCGGTCAGAAGGCGGGGGGGGGTAATATAAACCAAAATTTTTAAATTTACTTTTTTAATTGGTAAACATGGTTTTATAGGCCAGTCAAAATCGACATAAACATAGCTAAATTTGCAAAACATTATGTATGTCTGATTAACTTTAAATAACGTGCAGAGCGGGATCTGTAAGCCTTGCAGTTCAGAAATGTACCTTAACACGTTTTTGTTATATGAAGTGATTTTTAAGCATATATGACCCCGGCAGGGCTCATCCACATTGCCAGTCGGCAAGATCCTGCCCCCGGAGGGCTACTAAAACACATCTCTTGTAAATGCAAGAAGGGGTGCTGGGTGGTGGCTGCACTTGCCTGAAAGCAGGGCTTAGATGTTCTTCGATGTGTGCTATCTGCTCTGGGGAAATGTGCAAAACTGCAATAAAGAGGACGACGGTGACTAGCCTCAAATAAACCTTGGCGTTCCACCAATACTGGAGTACCCAAGAAAATGCGATTTTTCCTTATATGGGTTCTCTAAAATTTTGAGAGAACTTCAAGGCTTACAGGTCCCGCTTTCCACTTAATTTAAAGCCAATTAAATTGTCTACATTTGTATTCAATAAGTTCTTCTCGTAGGATCAACGGTTTCGAAGCAACTTTGATCCAAAAAAGGTCTAAAACTAAACGTTTCAATTTTTTAAAAAAACTGGCCTATTTTCAAAGCGCCGTAACTGAGTGACCCATTAACGTCCAGAGCTCCGATTGTGCTTAATTTATCACAAATATGATGCTTTTAAAAATCGTTCAGAACAGCTTTTGAAGAAAAATGCATAGATTAGGAGATACCAAGCAGAATCTGAAACAAGATCAAAATTTTCACGGTTTTTCCTCTATAAAAATTTTTCCACAACTTTTTGAGAGTTGCAAACTTGAGAATACATAGCCTTAATGGGTCAAAACAACATACTAAAAAATCATAAATACATCATGTTTTGCGAATTTATTGTTGATTTTGACTTGGCAATATTATAAACTTGAAAATCTATCTTTCATGATTTTTTTTCAACTGAGCTCATTATTTTCGAGCTTTCGACTTGATTCTAATCTCATTTTACAAGGAACTAAGTGAGCCAAAGTTTTTTTTTAAAATAATATCGGCATTGTTGGAATTGAATCGAATTTTGATTTCCCGAGACCCAACTTCAATTAGGTCATGAACTAGGACTTGCCAATCTGTAGAAACTAGATTTAAATTGAAAGCTCTTAAAAAACGTACAAAATAGCTCTCGAAGAAAAATGCATAGATTAGGAGGTATCGAGCATAATTTAAAACAAGTTCAAATATTTCACGGTTTTTCCTCTATAAAGATTTCAAAACTTTTTGAGAGTTGAAAACTTAGGAATACATATCAGAGATACATCATGTTTTGCAAATTTAACGATTTCTTATGTCGATTTTGATTGGCCTAAATCCTTAATTGTTTCAACTTTGTGCTTATCAAAAATTGTGCTTCAAAAAAAAATTTTAAGTTTACGATAAACTAATTTTTTTTTAATCATGCCTTTTCGAGGACATATTTAGCTACCTACTTATTACTTATGTGATATTAATGAAAATCCCCATGATACAAGTAAAGGAATATTCATGTACCATTTTGAGAACTTTTAATGGTGAGAGGTTTTGAGAATCTCAAGTTTCCACCACATAGGTTATTATTAAACATTTCCATCTACTGGCATTTTCCAATTATATATATTTTCCACGTGTAGATATATATATAATTTTATAAAGTTTGCACCATTTTCTAGTACTAATCTTTATTCAAATTTCAATCTCACCTCAATTAAAAGAAAACGTACGAAATCTAAAAATGAATATAGATTATTAATGTTTATTAGGCCTTTGTAAGAATTTATAAGGTTATTATTTCATATGAAAATTGGATACTTTCTGAAAAACATGATATAACTTAGGGGAATGTTGGGTATTTGAGAACAGCGGCTAATTAAAAACAGTTGAATTTTTATTAGTGTTTGAATTGACAAGTGTGTGCTTTATCGTTCCTGACAGAAAAAAATATTTAAATTGGCGTTCGCATACTGTCACGGTAAGTAAATAATTAAAATTTGATCTTTTGTTACAATTTTTGCCGTATGTAAAAATCTTTGAAAAAATTATTTCTTGACCCTTAGTGCGTATTTTTTTGTTATTATCTTTCATTTAAAATCATTTATTAATTTTATGTGGCTATTTAAGTTAAATGAAGAAAATATTTTAAGTATCGAGCATTTTAATATGAATTGCCTAAATCGGGTAATTTGGAACGATTTTCGCGGGGTAAATGTAGACGTTTCTTATTATTATGTAAGAAATAAATTATTTTACAATTTTTTCGAAGAATTTTCTTATTTTAAACTCTGAAGCAACGTTTCGTTTTGTTGACTTGTTGTTGTTGTTGTTCAGTTTGATCAATTTGTTTGGATCAATTTTATTTTGTGCTGTTGTTTTCCAATAATTATGATTGTTCTACGGATGAAACCGGTATTAATACTGTTCAACTACTACTACTGCTACGACTACTATAAAACTCCCATAAACATCGTTTAAAGGAAAAACAAAAAAAGGCAAACTGCTAAGAAAATTAAAAATATTCAAATACAACAACGAAGAAGTACAAAGAACCCACCATCAGTCAACAATACAGCGGTCGTTAAAAATTTGAAAACGGTGTTCGAGGACAGTGACGGCGTGGACTATTATTGCATATTCTGCACGGAAAAATATGAATCGACCCCTAAAGAGGACTGGAATATGTGAACCAAATGTAAAAAATGGGCCCATGACGCATGCACGAACGGTCAATACATGTGTAATAATTACGTCTGTGATTTGTGTGAAACATAGTTAATCATGCAGTTTCTATTTCCCCCCGTGGATTGATTTCAATTACCTCACACACTACCGGGGAAATAGGAATGGCAATAGTTTTTATATTCTATATTTTTGTTATTCTAATGTTAATTTAAAAAAAGTTTTGTGGTCAAATTATTAAAGTAGATAAGTAAAAGTTTAACTGTTTAGTTTATTTGTTATTTTATTTTATTAATTAGGATAATTTAAAGTTTATTGTTCTCAAATACCCCACTTTCCCCTATGTAATAGGGGATCAATATTATTATTTAAAAAATAATAAGGTGCTTAGAATAACTTCTTTTTTTTGTAATCATCAAAGTGTTTTTATTTTTTTTTTTTAATTTGAAATGACTTGTAATTGCGTGCGATTTTTATAAAAGTTCAAAGGTAAACCGCACTCAAATTGGAATGAGATGTGTAGACAATAATATATATATATATGTATACCTATCTAGTTATGTATTAAGTCTATGAAATCTGTATGTCATTTTTGTGTAAAAAATATTTTGCTAACATGCAAATTAGATTTTCCATGGCTAGGTCTTTGGAATAAATTAGAAAATTGTATGTGAAAATAAGGACCATTGATGTTGGGGGTTGATGAGCAAGCGCGTCGTCAGCACATAATGTGAACGTCTTTTACGCAAAATACATGCCTATATATATATAGATAAAAGCGGCATTATGTGTACGAGTCTGTAGATTGGGGGTGGATGAAGAGAGCGCAGGACCGCGTTCGAATCCAACACTGCTTCGTCTTCGACCAACTATCGACAGACAGAAACGGGCTCGAACCAGCGTAGAGTCATGTAGCTATCGCGAACGTGCCAACGCGTGCCAATCTCTCGATAAACACCATCAGAAAATTCAACCACCAACCCCATACATACACCAGGTGAAATCAACCACCCTAATTAATTCGATCGTGCTCTCTCTCTCTCAAAAAAAAAAAATCGATCAACACATAAAAAGATGTGGACGCACGAACAAATAACATCGATCGAACGACGTGTATTTAAGTGAGACAACATTTTGTTCAAAAATACCAAACACACAACAATCAACCCCCAATATATAAAATGCATAATGGCGCGAGTGAAAATTAAAATATTGATGGTGCTCTACTAATTTTGCATCGGTCATGTTAACACAAGGGGGGGCAGGCGAACAAATTGTGCGTGATAATCTAATTACGTGAAAATTAATCCTTAAGCGGTGAACACCTGCTAAAATCTACTTCAAAAGTGGGCACAACGAAAAAAAAAGTATCATTAGGATTTTAATCCAATTACAAAATTTAAAATCGAAATGATCTACCTCTAAAATGTAAGTATCATACAAACGATAATAATTTTATAAAAGCAGATGTTTTATACAAAGCAGATGCTTATCATTAACATTTCAACAAATTGATAATTATTATAGTTTTAAATTTTCAACCCTTATTCTCATTTCTTTGAATAACTTTCGATTGGAAAAAAAAAATGAAACGTAGAAACATTTAATTGTTATAACACGCTCAAGCAGACCTACAGCTTCAGGTCATAATAAAACATGCTACGAAACTGATACTTCATTGGCACTTGTACGATTTCTCAAATAAAACTTAAAATAATCAAAATAGAACTGTATGCAAAGGAAAATATTTTATTCAAGAGAAAAGAAAAAAATGTAAATGAAAGGAGCCAAGGACAACAGCAAAAAACGTTATTTGGCTAGCTTTATGTGAGGTGTAGCTATTTACCAAAAGCGTTAAAGTTCATCTTACGATAAAAATTACTGAGCCCTGTTCTTTATCGATTGGATACACTGTCCCTTTACAAATGCAACAAACTTTCCACACGAATCTTAGAAATATATCATTTTTTTTTTTTTTTTGATAATAATGGATTTTTAGATAAAGCACAAATTCTCCAATTTATTCTTCAAACGTTTCTCGAGGGATATGTTCAATATTAAGCTCTTATATTTTGGAGTCTTTAATTTAATAGGAAAGATATCTTAATTGGGTTGTTGAGCAAAAATATTTTATGTCATAATAAATTTCAGTTGTAATTAACAAAAATTGTTATATTCTTGTATGATTTCACATTGAACCATTTAATTTTATTGTAGATTATTTGAATTTAAGTTTTGAAAGCCCCATAGATGAAAATTTTATGATCCACCGAAATATAACAATAAAGTGATTTTATTATCCTGGCCACTTAATGAATTTTTTTTTGTCATTTTAAAAACTAAAAATATATTCGAAACATGTTTCGAATAAATTACGTTGTCACAGTTTTTTTTTAATGTTTGTCATAATTTCGTTACTCAGATGGAAATTCATGATAAAACTAAAGATAAATAAAGCTTTATGCCATTTTGAAAAGTTCATAAAACTTTGGTTGATTAAATCAAATTTAAAAATAGATCTGAGCTTTTCTACATAAACTATTGATTTTTTTGGAATAATAGATATCCTCTGCACTTTTTGATCTACAGATTAAGAGTGTTAAAAAGTTAATTTTCATTATTATCACTATCCCATCGGAATAATTCATTTTTTAGGGATTGGAACTTGGAAAATACGTTATTCCCTCTTTATTCAATACACTTTTTCAAACTTAAATTTACGTTGATTTCATACAACAGTACCTAAACATGTCATTTCATTAATAATTTTCACGTATTTTCAAGTGCATTTTTAAGCATGCAATTTTTGATTACAGATATCCTGCAGGAACCATACATTTTTCCTAGATAAATATCAATTTATATAATATCTGACTTATAAACGTGCCCTTCGTTATTTCCCTTCTATTGAAAAACAATAAATATTTTCTTTTTTTAAAGAAATCACAATCTATTTATCTATATATCAGTGGCGTGCGGTGCCTTTTGAAACAGGGCATGCGGTCAGCAGAAGGTGGCGGGGGGAAAATTTTTACTTTAATTTTTTTATTTGTTAAACATTGTATTAAAGTATTAATTTTTAAAAATTAGCCTTATTCGACGCTCTTTCTTACGAAAATCATCAATAACCGCATCATATAATGTATTTAAAAACAACGAAAATAGTTCCTATCCTAAAGAACACAACATTTGTATGGCTTCTTGGTAAATAAACCAAAATAAGTACGAACAGTATCAATAACAATTAAATTCACTATACTATAGATTCAAAACATCAACCGCATTTGCAAACCGTCAATCGGCAATGTGAAACGCCAAGAGAGATAGTATTAGAGCATTATTTTTAGAATCATTTTGCAATGCATGCAATTATGTAAATTAAAAAATTAAATTAATAAATCATAAAAAATATTTAATTTTTAACCGACTTCAAAAAAAGGAGGAGGTTCTCAATTCGACTGTATTTTTTTTTTTTTTTTATTTTTTTTTTATGTTTGTTACCTCAGCATTTCCGACTGGGTGGAGCGATTTTGATGATTCTTTTTTTATTTAAAAGCTGATGCTTCCCGAATGGTCCCATTTTAGTTTGAAAGAAATCGTTCACTTCTAAGGGGTTGAAAACTAAGGGATGAAATACTGACTTCTTATTGGATGGCTCAATTTTGAAAATTAGTTTTTTATTTGAAAGCCAGTGCTTTTCGTGTGGCTCAATTTTAATTTGAAGAAAATCGTTTACTTCTAAGGGGTTGAAAACGAAGGGATGAAATACTAACTTCTTATTGGATAGCTCGATTTCGATAATTCTTTTTTTATTTGAAAGCTAGTGCTTCTCGTGTGTTCCCATTTTAATTTGAGGAACATTTTTTACTTCTAAAGGGTTGAAAACTAAGGGATGAAATATTAACTTCTTATTGGATAGCTCGATTTCGATAATTCTTTTTTTATTTGAAAGCTGGTGCTTTTAGTGGGGTCCAGTTTTAATTTGAGGAACATTTTTTACTTCTAAAGGGTTGAAAACTAAGGGATGAAATATTAACTTCTTACTGGATAGCTCGATTTTGATAATTCTTTTTATATTTGTAGAACACAACCTTAAATTAATCTCCTATCCATTTAAAAAAAATTCCACTCATAAGGGGTTAAAAATTAGAGATGAAATAATATTATAATTTTTTTCTGGCTAACCCGATTTTGATAATTTTGTTTTTATTACGTATAACGTACCTTTAAATTGTTCACATTTCAATTTGAAGAAAAAAATCAACCCCTTAAGGATGAAAATAGGGGATGAAATAGTGACATTTAACCGAATTTTGATAATTTTTTTTCTGTTGGAAAGAATAATCTACTTAGTTTTGTTATTACATTTAAAAGCAAAAAATTTCAACCCTTAAGAGCAAAAAGGGATGATGTAGTAACTTTTAATATCAAACGGCGCTGCCTCATATGAGCAGCGCGTTTGGAAAGTTAACCATTTAAAAAAATGAGAACCTTAAGAAAATAAAATCAGTTATCGAACTTCAGATCACTAAAACGCGAGAAATAAATAAATATTATAAAAAAATGAAAAACCGACTTCAAAATATATAAAAATTCTTAAACAAGAAATGCACTAAAAAGTAACAAAATAATGGCGTATCCTTGCAGTATCTACAACTTACAAATTATTAGGATGATACAATGTACAACTATTGTTATTTTTGGAGTTGGTGTCAGTCAATAAAATAAATATTCATAGTAATTTGTAAAAATTTTAAAAAGGTTTAGTTGGTATTGGTATTTTGTAGTTTAAAGGTCCTAGATATTGTTACAATACGAGAATATTGTTTAAAAGTTTATTTGAAAAATAATTTTCATAAGGTATTCTCGTTTTTTGCTAAGTACCAATATAGTCGTATTTCCTTGGCTGACACCAACTCCAAAAATAACAATAGTTGTACATTGTATCATCCTAATAATTTGTAAGTTGTAGATACTGCAAGGATACGCCATTATTTTGTTACTTTTTAGTGCATTTTTTGTTTAAGAATTTTTATATATTTTGAAGTCGGTTTTTCATTTTTTTATAATATTTATTTATTAAAATCGTTTTACAATCCGAAGGCATGCGGCGCATCTATAGCATGTATGGACCGCACGCCACTGCTATATATATATATAAATGATAAATTTCCGAAATGTTTGTACGTGCTTACTTTAGAACAGCTGAACCGATTTGACTGATTCCTTTTTTGTTATATTTGTAATTTTCAGTGCAAGGTTTATGCGAAAGAAACTTTTTGATATACCATCGAGAAAGTTGGAAATTCGGATGGTATTTTTGTGTGAAATCTTAATGCAAGTATGACGTTAGATTTCTTGAAATTTAAAATAAAAATAACAACAGTTTGTCTTTTTTTGACTCGCTAAATTTCTTACAAGTGGCACCGTTTTACACGATTTTTGTAATACATATTCTAAATCATAGAAATGTTAATTTTCTTAACTGAAGGATTGAAATTTAAATCCAATGAACTCTCGATAAGTTGAACTCCTAGAAACTATAAATCCATAGCTAATTTATTGGTAGTTATCTTATCTACATAGTTCGGAGTAAATATTCGAATTATCGAGAGAGGAGTTTTATTTATCCATTGTTCAATTCATTTAGGGTAAAAATTGAAGTAACCAGTAAATCCTCTGCAGTGAATATGATTTCATACTTAACAAAAAATATTCAAGTTCCAAAATGACACCCGTAAGAATAAAGAACCAAGTATACAGTTCAACGTAAGTGATCCCGATTAAGAGGAGTTTGCTTTAAAGAAATGAAGCCCTTAGGAGTTCGATTCAGTGGAAAATACACAGAGTTGCATTAGGATGAATTGAAAAAAAAAATTAACTTACACACCCAAATAATAGGCTATAGGGAGTTTAAAGTATGCCAAACGTAAATGACGCGGAATAATTCATTGAAAGAATAATGAAATGCAAATAGTGAGATTTCTAGGCAGGTAAAATTACAAAGATATTTATCACTCTGGAAAATTTACGATTCTTGAGGAATAATTTTCTTTGACAACGTAGCTAAACTTACTTTTACATATGTTGCTATGACGGCTTCTATTAATCAAGTAGTTTAATGTAGCTATGTTCAGCGAAGCGGGCGGGGATCAGCTAGTTCATAAAAATTAGGTGGACCATCTATTGGCACAGTGGTTAGATCAGTTTGCTATCTCTGCTTCATGCGTCAATTGATCTGGGCTCGATCCCCGTTGAATCCTAGATCCTAGACCTAAGATAAAATCGACCACTTCTGTGTCTAAGCCGACTTTGACCTTAGATGTTAAAGCGACTAAAAATACAAAAAAAAATATGTATACCTCTTTTTTTTAATTAGCCGCTATTTATTGTGAATATTATTGAAATTTATTCATCCCTTCAAAACCAGGATTAAAGGTGTCACTTGTCAAGTGAGACGACAATTATCACCTCACCACACAAACTTGTGGTGAATTTTTCGTTTCAAATGGTATATCCGATTTATACAATGTTAAAGACTGCCACAGAGAAACGAGCATTTTCCCATACTCGACATTGGTGGTGGAGTGACAGCTTATAGAATATGAATTTGAACTTTTGTCTCATTTGACAAGTGACACGTTTTATGGAATAGGCTTGAAACGGGCCAAAATATCATTTATTTGCTTAGAATAATGTTAAAAGTTAAATGAAAATATTTTTATCTATCTTTTGGATAAAAACTCGATGAAAATACTGTAATAATTATTGAAGTGAAACTTCTTTAGGCAAGTTGTAACTTTTCCTTTACCTAGGTCAATTGAAATTTCTTTTGGGATGAGGCTAGTGGACTAGAACACATATTTATTGATTGAATTTTAACATTTTAACTATAATATAATTTTACTTTACCGTTTAAGGCAGTGGTTCTCAAACTGTGCGTTCTGTCGGAGTACTGCGGAAAATTTTAATATACAAAAGGTGCCAAAAATCGAAATAGTTTGGGTATCATTGGCTTATGGTATTTAGATAACAGGGTGTATTACTATTATTTTGACTTGTACATATAAATTAGTGATGACAAAACTAACCTTAACTGTCTTCATAATAGAAAGACCAAGAGCAATACCTTGATCTTGATCTTGCTTGCTCATCACTAATATAAATGTGTTGGAATATTTAACATCAAATTGTCAGAATTATCATTAACATTCATTGTTGAAAAGTTAAAAAGCAATTAAGGTTTGCATCTTTGGAAGAAAAAAAACTGAATCTATTGCATACAACGTGTTTTTTGACCTCAAACTTATTCCTTTTGTGAATATCCTTAAAAATAACAACAATTTTACATAGTCGAAAGAAATTTCATTTTATGCGTGTGTACACTAAAAATCAAAGTTTCAATCTTTGGGAAATATATTTGAATTATAATATAAATAAGGTATTTGCAGCTTTGCAACTTGAAACGAGGATTTGCTTTATTTTGACAAGGATTCAAAAGTTCAATGTACCGTCAAATATTTATAAAGCTCCCAAGTCGAGAGTTTAAATAAAAGTGAATTGAGGCCACTGAAAATGGAACGAAAATTTGCTGTACGGCCGTTTTCGAACGGCTCTTAAATTGCAGTTGATAACACTGACGTTATATTCATCCCTTTTGCAAACTACTAAAATTATTTCACTGTGTGTTATTTCATAATCTGATATTTAAATGTTTATTTTGAAAGCATTTTGAGTGAATTCTCAGAGAAAAATATACGCCCTGTTTAAATATAAAGAGATATTAAATAATGCATTTTATATAATGAATTTATGCATAGAATTATGCAGGTTTGTTTGTATATGAATATGCAGGCAGCATGTGTTTTTAGAGACCAACATTTTTTTTTTATTATCTCTTAATAAAATAATCGTGGTTTCTTCTCATAAAAAATGTTTTGGTGTTTTAGACAGAAAAATTACCTGAAAAAAAATGCACTTGGCCTCCGGCCAATTATACTCGACACTTTTATTAATCCCTCAGGAAAAAGAGAGTTTAAATTCAAATTTTTTGATTGTCTATATATTCAAAATTAACACGTGGCTTCATGTCTTATTTAATTGTAAGATTAACAAAATGTACTTGCAATTAGTTTGTTGTAAAGTATGAAATTCGATGAATGATCGAGTAATTAAAATGGTAATAAAAACATTTCACAGGTGTGTGCATTTGGAGAGTTTTATTCGAAAATTTTCGTGACAATTTTCAGTCGAGAATGTGAAAAATTATGGGTACGGAAACGACATATTTATTATGTCGTTAACGTTTAAAGTATAGAGGACGATATCTAAATATTTTCTTAACATTTATATGTACGAAGATAACTTAAATTTTCAATGTTGAATCACGATAGTTGTTGACATGATGAGATTTTAAATTTTTATTCGACCTCTCGAGACTGATAAAGACCTGGTTAAATATAGACATTTACTTTTATGTTTTTATATACTCCACACATTTATACATATTTTTAAGTATATAAAAATAAAAATTATAAGTCAATGAAAAACCGGCTTCAAAATAAATAAAAAATCTTAAACAATGCACTGAAAATTAAAGAAATAATTGCATATCCTTGCAGTGTTTATAACTTACTAATTATTTGGATGATTTAATGTACAACTATTATTATTCTTGGAGTTGGTGTCAGCAAAGGAAATACTACTTTATTGGTACTTAGCAATTAACGAGAATACCTTATGAAATTTATTTTTCAAATTAACTTTTATACAATTCTAGTTGATACCCACTCACTTTGCTGAGCGTTTCTTAATTAACCCTTTGAGTGCGAACTGTCGATATATCGACTCTCTTTTAATGAGCATAAAGTGTGGAGCGTCGGAATACCGACGTCCGACGTATATTTGTATAAAAGGAAGATTTTTTTTTCAATTAAGAAGGGTTTGGTGAATGCGTATATAAAAATGGTAGGGGTTAGTACCTCCTACATAATTAAGAACCACTGCTTTAGCAATTTATTGCAATAAACGTGAAAATAAGCTCAGCACTGAAAGGGTTAAGCTTATTGATTAATAGAAACTTTCAACCAAAATATAAAAATTCAGCCATTTTGACAGAAAATATTAAAAATGTATTTCAAGACCTTAATATCTGTTAAACTATTTCTTTAGTAAGAGATATTAGCTATCCCATAGGTTCTATATACTTTTGAGAATAAATACCACTTGCTTTCCTATAAGACTTTAGTGGCTTTTATACCAAATTTCATAAGAAAGCGTTCAGTTTTCAACCACCTCTTTTTTTGGACAAATAAAAGGCAATATGTTAGCTTTATAGCTCAGATATCTTTAACAATATATCATTGAAATTCGTTCCGTATTTGATGCTACAAAACATTATTTACCACACAAAACCATCCACTATGACAAGATTTTTTAGTATCAATTGTCTTATAAACTTTTATTACATGAAAAATTACGTTCATTCATCATCATTTCCTTACGAGAGAGAGAAGCGCAAATCATTGACAGACTTTTACATTTTTCAATCCTTTTTGGGACACCCCATTTTTCACTCCTTTTGGGACACCTTCAATACTTTTTCCTTTTTAGGACTCTCATTTTGAAGCACCCTCTTTTTCATTTTTTTTCAAACACTCTCATTTTTTAAACCTTTTCAAACACCCACTTTTTTCATCTCATTTGGGACACCCTATATTTCACCCGTTTGGGGACACCCTCGATGAGTGAAAAAGGTTATTGACCTTAAATATCGTGTCAAGGTTACCACTACGAATAAGGGATAATGTGAGACAAACAAATGCGTAGATCTAAATGATTTGCCATCTAAATTTCTCCTTTGGGACCCTTGTGGAGACTGCGCTGAAAATCTGAAACATGCAAAACCTTCCCTGGGGTTCGGGCAACAACTGCTCCAAGTTTCATCGAAATCGGTCGAAAAGTTTAGAAATACATAAAAGACAGACAAACAGACAGATATACATCCATTCGTTTTTATATATATATACATATAGATACTAGTACTGTGACAATATCTAGCGACCTTTAAACTACAAAATACCAATAACTAATTAAACCTTATTACAAATGAACATTAATATTTATTTTCTTGGCTGACACCAACTCCAAAACTAACAATAGTTGTACATTATATCATCCTAATAATTTGTTAGTTGTAGACACTGCATAGATATGCAATTGTTTTGTTACTTTTTAGTGCATTTTTTGTTAAAGATTTTTAATTTGTTTTGAAGTCGGCTTTTCATTTTGTTATAATTTTATTTATTTTTAGTGATCTGGTTTGATAACTGATTCCATTTATTTGAATAAGGGTAAGCCTACTAAACACGCTGCTCATATGAGGCAGCGCCATTTAATGTTAAAAGTTACTACATCATCCCCTTTTGCTTTTAAGGGTTGAAATTCTTTGCTTTTAAATGTAATGAAAGAAATAATTGGAATACTCTTTCCAATAGAAATGCGAACAATTTAAAGGTACGATGTGCGTAATAGAAAAAAAAATTATCGAAATCGGGTTAGCCAGGAAAAATTTATAATTTCATCCCTAATTTTTAACCCCTTATGAATGGATTTTTTAAAAAATATGGAAATTAGTTTAATTTGAAATTATGTTGTACAAAAAAAAAGAATTATCAAAATAGAGCTATCCAATAAGAAGTTAATGCTTAATCCCTTAGTTTTCAACCCCTTAGAAGTGAACGATTTCCTACAAATTAAAATGGAACTACACGGGAAGCGCCAACTTTAAAATAAAAAAAGGATAATCTAAATCAATTTACTCAGTCGAAAGTTCTGAGGTAACAAGCATATAAAATACAGTCAAATTGAGAACCTCCTTTTTTTAAAATTCTAGTCGGTTAAAATGAGCCATAAAATTGATAACTGAACATTAAACTCGACACGGATTTTAACCAAAAATTGTATTGATTTATTTGTAAGCTAGTTGATTGTAAGTGTATCAAAACGTGTAACCCAATCCAGTTTTTAACAATCCCATTACAATATTGATCTGAGCCAATGTGAAAATGTGTAGTGCTCTTGAAGAATGGCACGGCACAGTAAATACTCGAGAGATAAACATTTGAAACGCGTACCTACGTAGTACCTCCGGTTACTATTGATTTAATCTAAGGACGACAGATTGAATAAAATGAAACTGGAAGACGGCAATCGGGATGTGTGTGTGGTTTTGGGACGCATCTACATCGCGCCGCTGTCTCGCTACTTTACGACGTTCTTTCACAAAAGGGTGAATAACACCACCAAATACCCATTGTTGCGAGAAACAAACAGCACTAATGGCTCACTTCCAATTTTTCATTTCTCGCCGAATCGGATCGATTTTCATTATTTCCTCCGTTCGCAAACGAAATGCAAATTTCGAGCATTGTAATAAGTGAACGATTGTTTTCACAATTATTTTCTGTTATCTGTTCCACCGTGCTATATTTAGGTATTGAGCCAATTAGTGGTATAGATAAGAGGATTTTGTGTTTATCGCTATCTTTATCCAGACGATGTGCGTGAGATAATAATCATGTCATTGCGCTTAAGAACGCGACCGGAACTATTAAAATCTGATTTATGCTGTTTATATTTTTATAAAGTTGTAGCTATAAATATTTTTTTTCCTCCATTAAACGTAGATGTTCTAACACACGAGAGTCTCAAACGGTAACCATTTTATTTACTACTAAAAATTAATATTTGGTCTATAATGGAAAGTTGTCTGAGGTTAGCAATTTTCATTGTGGGTTTTTAAAATATTTTCTTTTTTTGAAATCACTACTAATAGACCAGGGTAAATAATTTTTTAACGGAAAAAAATCATAGTATGATGAAACCGATTGGAAAAGGAAGAGAATATAACAAAAATGAAAGGAAAAATAAACAACGGTTGACCTGAAATGGGAAAGTGGAAAAAAGGAGGGGTAAGGGTAGAAACGGTTTATCTTGATTTTCGACAAAACTACAAAAAGTCCTATGGAAAAAAGTAAAATGGCAAAGTTGTAGATAATAAGTAGATCTACAACTTTTGTACTAACACTTTTTTCACATAACCTCAACATTTACGTAAAAAATTCCAATAACCAACTTCTTAGTTTTTGTATTTTAATCTTTAACAAAAATTTTTTTTTTCAAATTTTGTAAAAATTTACCTTTTTATGTCCTAAATACACTGTATTTTTTTTAAATATTAATTTTTTCACCATATAAAACCTTGATATAGAAAAAGCACCCTAATATTCAATCGAAAATGTTCACATCGAAACATCTGATTTTTTTAAACAATCGGTGAGATATTTGTTCGTTGAAACCTCTACTTTCTGATGGTGCAAAAATATATACATAACAATGTTAAATATTTTCAGAAAATGCAAAAATGCATATATTTTTGCACCATCAGAAAGTAGAGGTTTCAACGAACAAATATCTCACCGACTGTTTAAAAAAATCAGATGTTTCGATGTGAGAATTTTTCATTGAAAATTAGGGTGTTTTTTCTATATCGTTTTTATAAGGTGAAAAAATAGATATTTAAAAATAAAATACAGTGTATTTGGGACATTAAAAGGTAAATTTTTACAAAATTTGAAGAAAAATTTTTTTGTTAAAGATTAAAATAAAAAAACTAAGAAGTTGGTTATTGGAATTTTTTACGTAAATGTTGAGGTTATGTGAAAAAAGTGTTAGTACAAAAGTTGTAGATCTACTTATTGTCTACAACTTTGCCATTTTATTTTTTTCCATAGGACTTTTTGTAGTTTTGTCGAAAATCAAGATAAACCGTTTCTACCCTTACCCCTCCTTTTATTTTTGTTATATTCTCTTCCTTTTCCAATGGGTTTTACCCTACTATAATTTATTTTCTGTTAAAATTTTTTTCTGTCGTCTTTTAAGTCATTTTAAGGAGAAAAAATTAATATTTTAAATAAAAAAAAATACAGTGTGTTTGGGACATAAAAAGATACATTTTCACCAAATGTCGTGTTAAAAATTTTTTGTAAAAAATAAAAATAATAAACTAAAAACTTGGTAATTTGAATTTTTCACATAAATTTTTAAGTTATGTGAAAAAAGTATTAAAAACAGAAGTTGTAGATCTACTTATTATCTTCAACTTTGCAATTTAACTTTTTTTCATAGAACTTGTAGTTTTGTCGAAAATCGAGATAAACTGTTTCTACCTTTGACCCCACCCCCTTTTCCACTTCCCCACCTCAGATCGACCGTAATTTATTTTTCCTATAATTTTTGTTATATTCTCTTCCTTTTCCAATCGGTTTTATCATACTATAATTTTTTTCACTTTGTACCATTTTAAAGGCTAAAAGCCCTAGTCTATTACCTACAATTTAATTTCATTTTGATGTGATGCAAAGAAGAATTCAATGAAAGTGAAGTGACTACTTTAAAAGCCGACACTTTATGCTTTCTTTGTTCCTATATCATGTGTATTTAGAGGAGGGTTTTCTGTTTGTATTAAAAGCGAAAAAAAAATGATAGATAAAGTATAACAGATGTTGGAGGAAAGTCAATGTTTAAACAACGAAAAAACGTGTAGAAATTCATGTAATTGATGCATGAAATTATTTTTTTCGTTTGAGAAAGATATTATTTACAACACAAAAACTTGCTTTGGTTTTTATGTCGTATTGTAAGTTATATATATATATATATATATATATATATATATATATATATAACTTTTGATAAGTATCATATTACATAAAAAGCAGATCCGAATGAATATGTTAATTTTTTGTTAACATTTTGCATTTGGTCGAGTTTGCAGAATGATTCAACATGCGGTTAGTACGATTGGCGTTGGTAATGGATTTGTGAGTGTGAAAACTTAATATGCATTGTTCTCTCATTAAGAAGATTAAACGTTTCATCTTTGACGTCATATCAGGCGTTATCGAATTGAAACGCCGCACCTGGATTTTCTTGTGATTAGTGGTTTTAGAGTTTCCCACTTGCACTCACCGCACTGCCACAATTTTCTTGATTCGAACGTGGTTTTGTGGTTCACGTAACATAATCCTTTTTCCAATGCACGTTGAATAGAAGTGCATTCAGCTGGGCTTGTATTTATCTATGACTTTTTTTTCCAAATACACCCTTCGTTTTTTGTATATTGATTATCGATCTCTGGTATTCATTTTAATTACAAATACCTATTTCAAGCTAAAATAATATTTTAAGAGCTTTCGGTTTGTATTTAAAAAAAAACACACACATAAAATTTAGAGAAATGTATGAAATCTTTATTTGAGTAGATAGAACGGTCTGTAATGGTGGGCGTGGTTACCCAGATTTATTTACATATAATATATACAATTACAGGGACCAGCACTGGCCTCGAAAACATTGAATTGCTTAAGGTATACAACGTCATTTCGTCAGGGCAGTTGCGAGAGGTATCACTGCATCTTCGAATTCCATTTCTAGTCGCCACATAACTCCCCTCCTAGTAACTTGGTCACGATTATTGTCATCGTTGGGCTGTGAGACCCTGGGTTGCCGTGATTGGAACCGTCGCTGGGGACGAGGTGCTGTGGCTTGAGTCTGAAGACGAGGTGGGACGGGTATGGAATAGTAGAACCAAATCCTAGGATTCTGCTACTCCATAGTTTAGTCCTTTGTGAGAGGGTCCAAAATATGAAGCGAAAAAAAGCAGGATTACCGTTCCTCGCTACTGCATTGCGTGCTGCAATTCGGGGTCACCAGAAATGTAAGATAAGAGTGGTTACCCACACTTATTTACATATATATATATTTACAATTATAGTGTCAGCACTACCCCCGAACAAATTGAGTTGCTTCATGTATATAACGTCGTTTCGTCAGGGTAGTTGCGTGAGGTATCGCTGCATGTTCGAATTCCATTTCTACTTGCCACAGATCTATGTAATTGAATGTTTAAAGATGATTTCACGTAAATGTTGACCGCGGCTACGCCTCAAATGGTTCATAAGCTGGGTTCAATTTTGACGTACTCTCTCCAACATATCGGCCGGTGTCTCACGAATAAATTCTTCAATATTGGCTTCCAGTGCGTCAACCGTTGCGGGATTGTCCCTTTAAACATGAGCCTCAAAATAGCCTTACAAAAAATAGTCTAACGGTGTTAAATCGCACGATCTAGGCGGCCAAATGACCGGCCCCAAACGTGAAATAAACTGTTCACCGAACTCGTCTCTCAATTGAGCCATTGGTTTGCGTACTGTGTGGCATGTGGCACCGTCTTGTTGAAACCACATCTCAACCAAATTCAGATCTTCCATTTTGGACAAAAAACATTTGTAATAATCGCACAGTAACGTTCTTGTCTTCGTTATCTTTATAAAAGTACGGTCCAATGCCATCGGCCCATAATCCACACCAAATAGTGCATTTTTTGGGAAGTATTGGTAGTTCTTGTAATGCTTTTAGCTGGTTTTCACACCAACTACGGCAAAGGATGTAGCCCAATAGCCAGGCGGTTTTTAAAAAATGTTTCCGTGTGCTGATTCCTCTCTATGAAAAACTTATTGTCGCGCAATTTTAACCCGCTACCCCCACTTGTATTGGAGTTATGGGGGAAACTACCCCAGACATTAAAATTTTTTTTCTAGAAAACTATTGAAGATTTTTTTATGAAATTCAAACTGTACGTAGATATTGATAAAACGCATAATATATATTTTTATATATATTATATATTTTTCAGAATTTTCGTAAATCTATAAATGATAAAAAATATTATTTTTATTTTTTGAGGGTGGTTTTTTACATCAACCCTTAAAGTGAAACCTTTTTTTAAAAATGTGATAAGTGCATTTATTATCTATCTTTCATTTAAAAAAAGTCGCTTCAAGAAATTAGTTGTCGCTCACCACCAAAATGAGGTCACCCAGGGACAGGTTTGTAATAAACAGCCATAAGTCAATGCATTTCGTAAATGCATTTATTGCTTTATGACTTGTATATACATATATGCCATAATATGGTTTTCGCCTAGAAAAAAAGTCCTGAGACAGAAATTAATTTTTGAAATTTTTTAAGAGGCCTATTAACAATATATTGCTGGGATCTTTTATCCATTCTTTATACTAATAATAAATTCTACGAAAGTTTGCTAAATAATACCTACTTGTAATTATTTTCGATCTTATATTACCTACGTATATATACTCAAATATTGTTAGTATTATTATTTGTATCAAGTTATATTTTTGTTTGTTATAACTAAAAATAATTAGTAGAATATTAATTTAGAATTTGTTTACGGAGGAAGCAAAAACATCTGTAAAAATTTGTAAAACATTTGTAACAAGTGCATTGGGTTGTCGAAATGGTACGATCGGTCAATAGAAACAGTATTTAGCATTAAGATTTAAGGAACAAATTGTTATTCTTGGTTTAATCACTGTGTAAGATAGCTGAATTTTTGCACTTTAGGTTTGAGAATAGACTTAGGTAAATCAGATGTAAAAAAAAGTTTTCAATGATAAATTCTACGGGCTTAGTAGACATTACCAGAACTACTGAAGAAGATTTTAAAATAATATTCAACGGCAGTTTTCAATTGGCGCAAGCCAAAATTTCAAAAATTAATTTCTGTCTCAGGACTTTTTTTCTTGGCAAAAACCATATTATGGCATATATGTACATACAAGCCATAAAGCAATAAATGCATTTACGAAATGCATTGACTCATGGCTGTTTATTACAAACCTGTCCCTGGATGACCTCATTTTGGTGGTGAGCGACAACTAATTTCTTGAAGCGACTTTTTTTAAATGAAAGATATATAATAAATGCACTTATCACATTTTTAAAAAAAGGTGTCACTTTAAGGGTTGATGTAAAAAACCACCCTAAAAAAATAAAAATAATATTTGGCATCATTTATAGACTTACAAAAATTCTGAAAAAAATATATATTATGCGTTTTATCAATATCTACGTACAGTTTAAATTTCATAAAAAAATCTTGAATAGTTTTCTAGAAAAAAAGAAAAAATTTAACGTCTGGCGTAGTTTCCCCCATAATTCCAATGCAAGTGGGGGTAGCGGGTTAAAATTGCGGGACAATACGTTTTTCATGGAGAGAAATCAGCACACGGAAACATTTTTCAAAAACCGCCTGGGGCACTTTGCTTATGGCTATTGGGCTAGATCCTTTGCTCGTTCACGTATTTATTCAACCAGAAATAAGCTTCATCGCTGAACACAATTTTCCGATAAAAAAGTGGATTTTCATTCAACTTTGCCAGCGCTCATTCACCAAAAGTTACCTGTTGTGGTAGGTCGTGCGGCTTCAATTTATGCACCAGCTGTATTTTAAACGATTTTATAACCAAATCCTTCCATAACATTTTCCACGTAGTGAAGTAACAGAGGCCCAAATTGTTGCGAACGGTGCTGAATCGATAACTCCCGGTCATAAAAAACACTGGCGGGTACAGCTACAATATTTTCCTCTGTCCCCACTCTATGTATGCGTGTTGTTGGTTTAGTGTCCAATAATGTAAATTTGGTGCGAGATTTGGACACAGGATTCCGAATAACCACTATAGGAGGTCGCCCAAACTGACCATAAAATGGAAGAAGTGCACGATGCACTTTCTAAACCGAGCATGAATTATGATAATAAACTTCAATAATTTGCAAGCGTTGTTCGTTTGTAAGTCGATTTATGGTTAAATTATAGAACAAACTGAACATGTTTAACAGTTACATGTTATACGAAAACAGCTGTACTACCAAAAAGAAAATTGTTAAAGATCACTGTTTACAAGCTCCTCCATAAAATAGACTATTAACGGGTAGATCCCATCACTTCTATAATTAAGTAACCATAATTTTTTTTGTGTGTATTTTTCCATAATTCGTAAGTTTTAAATTCAAATTTTATTTGTGAAATCTGTTCCCTCCTGACATTGGCCAAAGGAGCAACTTTAGTAGAAGATTTGTAATAAAATGTGCTAGGAACTCCCCGGGTCTAATACCAATCAAAATTTCACCATTTAAAAAATATTTAACAACTCAATTATACCATACACAAATCAATGATAGACTATAATTGTGAATTGAACTGAATAATATCCGAGCACAACATTAACGGTGAAATGAAAAAGTTTCCTTGTGTGTAGACTTTTATGACAATTTAATCAAGCTCTGTAAATTCTTATTAAAAATAAAATCCAGATCTTTATCAAATAATTATTAAACTTGAACAGTTTATTTTTTATATAAAAAAAGAAATTGATGACTTATGAGAAGCCATTTATAGCTTCTACAATAAAGTAAAGAATAGAAAAATTTTAAAACTTTTAAATCGGTTTTTGATATCTGCATTGAACTAAACATTTTCGTGATTTACTACCATATTATGGAAATAAAACTTTTTTCTTTATTTTTTGAAAAGAACAATTTAAACAAACGTTAAACTTTTTTAGAAAAAAAAAACTTAATCTAATCAGATTATGATTCATTTAATCAAAAAAATATTGACAAACTAAAAGTTAAAAAATATTTATATAAGTACTATAAGTTATAATTCTTGTTCTTTTTATAATACCTACAAGCTGATACCCGCTCGCTTCGCTGAGTGTATCTAAATTTAACTGATTGATTAAAAGATTCCCTACGTTCATAGCGAAATATATAAATTAATCTATTTTGACAGAAAAAAATGGTTGATACTTTCAGACTTTAGACCCAAAGAAAGTTCATCAAAATTCGTAAAACTACTTTTCAAGAAAGAGATGTTAGCTGTCTGATATCAGCTTCTATATGATTTTTAGTAAAAAAAGTAACTGTAACTTCCTTTAGGACATTTCATACTAAATGTCATTTAAAATCGTACAGCTATCTCCTCTCTGGTAAGATGTCATGAGATTTGACATATATCTTTCCCCAACTCGCAAACTAATGTGATATTTTTCAAAACAAAAATATTCGTGATATTTGCGAGACCTTCCCTTTCCCTAAAGTAAGATTATATGAGATTCGGCTCAACCCCATTGGCCCCTGAATTCCTCACGTAATTAATAGATGTTCGCTTAAAAGAATAGATTAGTAGCTAGCCAGCAGGAATTTTGGCAAAACTTTATTAAAATTCATTCCGTTAAGTAGTTGTTACATTTTTAAATTTTTAGTTTATTGTTTTAATAAATTTATTTCTAATTAATATATTCGACAATGAACAATAAAAAAATTCAAATCTTTTAAACAATTTCACTATTAATTTTATCGGGTGTTAAATTGAAATTCATATTTATTTAATAACTAGCTGATAACCGCCCGCTTCGCAGAGCGTATCTAAATTAATTATTATTTGATTTGATTGAATAATAGAACATTTTACCCAAAATAAGAAATTAAGCTATTTTTAAAAAAACAAGATTATAAGATATTTCTAGATCTTTATTTCATTAAAAGTTCATGAAAATCCGTTAATCTACTTTTCCAGGAACAGATATAAGCTATCTTATAGGCAGGATCTTTACGTTTTTTTTTTATTGTAAAATATTAAGATAATTTTAAGCCTTTAGAACCTTTCACACCAAATGTCATATGAAATATTTTATTAATTTTAGTAGAATGGATTAGTAGCTATCCTTTAAGAAATGTAATTTTTTTAGGATCAATAATATTTAATGTGTTATCTTAAGATCTGAGTTATCAGGTTTGGTTGCCTTAGGTTCATTATTCTAGAATATAGTATTAAGTCCATTATGTCTTATTGGCAAGTCTGCTATTTCCCGGGGTCCAAGATTAGACAACAAATTCTTATATATCATTCTAAAATAAATTGAAAATTAAGAACATAGTTTTTTGGTTAAAAAAACAACGCGATGGTCACATCTAAGTTGCTATTTTCTCTTGAAAAATAAGTTGGGCTGGATTTCTTTTTGTTCTTTGGGCTCTGCCTAACGGCTTCACCTCTCTTCCTAAAAGTCCTAATCGGGATCACTTTAGTCGAACTGTCTGTTTTAGTTATTTATTCTTACGGGTCTCATTTTTGAACAAAGATATTTCTTTTTATGAATGAAATCATATTTACTGCAGAGGATTTCCTTCTCCTCTCTCGACAATTCGAACGTTTACTCAGCCGAACTATTAATAATATATTAACTACCCGTAAATTCACAATGGAGTTATGGTTTCTAGGAATTTAACCTATCACTATATTTCTATCATAGGTATAATTTTCAAATTTTTGAACATAAATTTATAAGAATAACAAATTACACAGTTTAAAATTATGTCGTTTTTATGATATGTTAGTATATGTACATTGTATCACAACTGCCTGCCGATGTATGTTTTTCGTTGCGCATATTTTATAGTTTTTATTTTTTTGCTCAGAAAATCAATATATTTTCGGAATAAAAAGTATTTTAAAGCACTTTTTGTAATATTTAATACTTGTAAATAAAAAGTAGTCTATAATGTAAGTTACAATATTTGATTACTTTTTGTGACAATTCCATTGAAATCGGCTCAGCTGTTTTCAAGTTTACTCTGGACAAACTCTGTTATTACCCTGTTTTTTGGGGAAAATTACAATGTAAGTAGCATTTATTTTTTACTTTCTGTTAGTACTATATAGAAAAGGAAGTATTGTAATTTGGTCGAATTTTTGAAATCGAGCTTTCACTGGAAATACATGTTTTGAGGTCCCCTGAGTTCAAAAAAGTGGTTTTTAGAAACATGTCTGTGTGTGTGTGTGACAGCCATATCGTATCAAAAGCTTTATCCGAATTTCACCAAACTTAAAATTTGACCCCCATATTAAACCTAGTTGTGCCGCGAAGCTTTTGGCGAAGCTCTGTGATAAACAAAAAATATATCTATCCCTCGGGAATAGTACATCTCTCCTGAGTAAAAAGGAGATCAAATCTTTTTAAGGAAAATGAGTTAAAACTCTATTTCATGGATTTTAAAGAAACTGCTTTTAAATACTCGGTTACTATAGAATACATACTTGTTTTGCTATCCCATGGGAACCGTTCCATTGGCTCCTAAACTACCACATCACAAAAAAGGGAGTTAATATTTTGCTTCGTAAAAAACAAAAAAATATCTATCCCACGGGAAACGTACATTTCTTCTGGATATAAAGTATACTATATGTTAAACCGGATTATAATCTATATCTGCGCAAATTTCATCCAGATCCATTTAGTGCTTTTTGAGTGAAAGAGCAACAAACATCCATACATACAAACTTTCACGTTTATAATATAAGTAAGATTAATTATTCACTTTAAAGTTCACTAAGCTTGACTTTAAAAGAAAAATATTTAATCCTCTTTAATGTTGAATAATAATCGCTTTTATCGCATAACATGAATATTGTGCTTTGACTCGTCTATATTTATTTATATATTTTTTTATTTCTTTTTAATCTTAACTTTAACAAGGATCTGAAGAAGTATTGATTAAATGAACTGTTTGCTATGAAGGATTACATTTTAAATTTTTTCTGACAATTTTTTAATTTCCAACTTCAAGCAATAGAAAACGCAGAAATCTAAAATATTAAATAAAAAAGCCATTTTCTGTGGGTTGGTCTGGCTTTTAGTTCCTCATTTTACGTTCTACAAAAAAGGTAATTAGAACAAAGTTTTTTAGATCAACTAATATTTTTTAACTAATTTTATCCAATAGACATATCAGCTGCGAGGCGTCACGGTACTTTCTTTTACTTTTATTTATGAAACTCGCTGTTGGTTTGAGTCTAAGAACCATAGTTAGTTTAAAAAAAATCGTTGGAGGTGTTTTCAAAAAAAGTTGAAAAAGCTCAAAAACTCCTAGAATTAAGTGGAGCTTTCGGTTAATCGATTTTAACTAAAAGCTTTGCGGCACAACTAAGCACAATTTTGAGGCCAAATTCCGAATTTGGTGAAATTCGAATAAAGCTTTCGATACGATATAGCTGTCACACACACAGACATGTTTCTAAAAACCACTTTTTTGGACTCCGGGGACCTCAAAACTTATATTTTCGGTAAAAGCTCGAATTCGAAAATTTGACCCGATAACAATACTTTCTTTCCCATGTAGTAGTAAAAAAAAGTAAAAATTGGTTAAGTTACAATTCGCCAGATCTGCAGCTTATTGTTTAATTACTATCAAAAATTTAGTACTTATACTGAACCAGTTTTTTTTCCACACAAAATTTTTTTTATCTGAGGAAACCAAGTTTTTTTGTATTGTTGAGCTTTACTGGATTAATATAAAAACTCAAGAACCTTTTTAAGTTTTGTTTATACTTAGTAAGCGAGCCGGTTGATGAAGATTGAAAGATTTATTTCAAGAATATTACGAAAAAGCTCATATTTTGTTTTTTGAAGCTTAAAATATTTTTGTTAATATTTATTGGAGTAAACTTGAACTGAAAGCCATTTACCGACAAATAAACGAAGATTAATGAATCCAAAATTCATTCTAAGTTATAAGCCGTTTTCATAATTCATTGGAATTTTTACAGAAGTACTTCAAATTCTTTTTACTCCACTTATATATGAACTTCGTCTGGTTATGTCAATAGAAACTCCCAATCGATATTTAACCCACTTCCTGATATTTAAACAACCTAAAATTTTAGTCATCCACCTGTTCGCAATGACTTGAAATGAATCAAAAATGACAAATTTATTGATTAAACCTTGTTAAAGTTTTGCATAGAAAACTACTTAATATGCAAGCCAAAAGAAGGCGCTGATTTCAGTTTAGTTTTACTGAATAAATTTACAGTCAAAAACTGTATGTTTGCACGAAAAATGAAGCTTACTTGTAAAGATTCATCGAGTCAAGTATCTGAAAATTTTGTGTAGTAAAATAAGCTTAAAATGTACGTTGGAAATTAAATAAACTATAAATTTCTAGCTTGACTTGACTTGATATTTAAATATAAACAATAAACTAGCTTTTTTCTCAAAAACTTTTTTTAAGTAAAATCACCACATTTTCATGAAATATTGATTGTTAATAGCTTAAAGTTTTGTTTAAATGATTTTTTTTTAAATTCACTCTTGATCAATTACTGCACCGAATGAAATTAATTCTTCATAAATTTTCACACATTTAAATTACAAAACGAGCTTGAAATGAAAAACGACGAAGAACGAACGTTGATTAAGCTGATTTGATAGTAATCCAGCAAGAAATTTACGTGGGGGAGCGTTGGGCTTAAAATGTGAATTTGTTTGCTCCGATGAGCAAATAAATTTTTTCACTGATATAATATTTTATATTTCATTCGTACGAATTATCATTTTTTTTTCCTTAAATGTGCGTGTACGATATTCTGGTATTTATTGGCTGAAATAAACGGCGAAATTGCGGGGATTGCAAGGGGGACGTTGACGAATAAATCTGATTTTTATATCTTATCAAATTATGACGTGACATCACATGCAATGTTGATGGAAGATTTACATGCTGTGCAAAATATTTATTTAAAAATTTCATTTTAGTGTCTTTTTTTTTCGTTGTAATTTGATATTAATAATGTCGAAACCTTAGATAAATACAGGTACCTATACTCTCACGAACAATATAAGTCAGGGGTTTGATTAAAATTCCTTTTCAAAGATTTTCCATCAGAGAAATTCAATTGAAAAATTGTGAATAATAAATTTGCAGCGCGATATGAGAAATATTTTGATATTCGATTCAATGACCTATTGAAATTGTTATGAGCCAATCTTTCAAGTTAAATTTACATTAAAACTCAACAAATATTTATCAATTTGATTTAAGACATTTACGTTTTGGCCATTCAACATAAATATTTTCCAAACGTTGTTTATGAGGTCTTAACAAAAATTGCTCAATTAATTTCGTAATGACTTTAAACATTTACACTATATGCATTTTTGCACTCTTACTTTGCGATTTTTTCCACAATAAACAAACATCAAATGGCATCATAAAATGGCATTATAAAATGTGGTTAACGCTTCAAATTGTCCATTTATTTTCGTATAGTTAAAACTATAATATTATACGGAATAAAAAGGAATACAACTCGTTAATGTTTTACAAGTTTATACTTCAGTTGATACTTGTTGGTAAAATTTATATATTTATCACGTCAACGCGTCTTATGAATGATGAGCTTCAAATGCGTTCTCTCGTATCTATGAAAATACAAAGCTTTTGATTAAGATTTAAACGATACCAGTTCCTGTTTACGACGTTTTATCTCTTTTGAATATTGTTTATCGTATACAGCGAGTAAAATCAAAATTGAGCTGATGATCAAGAAAATAATTGACCTAGATTCGATTAAGCTTTTCTTATGGTTTTGTTTTAAATCTCATTCATATTCCATCTAAATCGAATTTATTAAAATCAAGTTTATAATATAGGTAACTATACCCGCGAGCAACTAAATCGACTCAGCTGCTTACTCCACATACATACATTGTTTTTAGTTAAACTATACAAGCTATTCATAAAAACAATACGCCATTTTAAAGATTGAAATGTCAGCTTTTAATAAGGTATCATCATAATCAATATCCCCAAGATTTGTGTCAGTTTGCTCCAAACGTGCATGCATATTATTATTCAAATTCTGATACGAAAATCCCCAAATTCTGCACTAATTCGTGCATTTGATTCGGTAGTTAAATGGGTACTTGGATACTTTCTCAATCTTCTTTAAAGGACGAAAGACTGTTTCATGAGATGAATCCATCCTTTCTGCGATCTCATCACAACACTGCGTCATCACAATTAACAGGACGCCCTGAACGAGATTTGTCAAAAATGCTTTCTCGAACTTTAAATTTGTAAAGCATTTCTGGGTAGTCCTCACACTAATAGTATCTTCATCGTGTACACTATGAATCTTTATTAAAAGTAAAAATTGGTGACAAAATGATTAATACATTAGACGATTGACGAAAAGTTCCAACAGGTTCAAAATCTTATTGATCTGGTAGTTAGTCACAGTGAATCCCATACATACTAATAATGCGCACAAACTTTTGGACCAAATGGCTTATAGCCATCCTCGATAATTAGGCTATCCACTCCTAAAATAATTTTTCAATTCGTACCAGTAGATCCTGAGATTAGCGCGTTTAACCAAACTCTTCAGCTTTATAAGATCGGTATACTATAGATATAATGTTGTTTGTTAACAACAAAAATGACAAATCAATTTTCTATAAAAAAGGAATATATTTTACAATTAGTATTAAATTAAAATTATAATAAAAGTAATACAATAATAATATTATTACCTATAAAAAAGGAAATTGATTTTAATGTCAATTATTCACTTCTTCAAACTATGTACACAATAACACAATTAAACAAAACTATTTATTCTACTTGACAACAGATAGGGACGCTGTTACATCTCCCCCCCTACTATATGAACTGAATCCGCAGGTACCAGTTTACTAGAATGACAGAGTGTTTTTCCTCTTCGGCCACAAGCTACTTCATAAATACTTTTTGAAATTTGTCTTATAATAGGAAAAGGTCCACTTCTTAACTCGCTTAATTTATTCCTATTTAATTTATTTCCTTGATCCATGTATACTAACTCATTGATTTGAAATTCATAGTCTCTTCGGTTTTTATCATATCTAATTTTATTTTTCTTATGGTTCAATAATGAATTTTCTACCGCTTGTGCCCGATCTGAATCTATATCACGTTCTTTTGTTTGAAGTTGAGGTGGGATTAAGTTAGAATCCTTGCCCAATAAGAGATAACTAGGTGTAAATTTGGTAACACTATGAATAGTGTTATTGTATTCAGTGTTGCAATCTTCCGCTAATTTTGACCACGATCGTTTTTTGTTATCCTCATTTATTTTACATCTAATACGCTCTACTAACGTTTGATGAAGGCGTTCGTTTAATCCGTTAGATTGCGGACAATCGACTGAAGTAAATATCAATGTTACACCTTTAGAAGCAAGATATTTTTGAAAGTCCTTAGATTGAATCGCTGGGTATTGATCTGCTAGTAGTAATTTAACTTTATGATTTTGAAGTACAGGATCCAGAAGGCGAATAAAATCTTTTGTTTTCATCACGCTTGTATGCTAATGTTACCGGTGAAGCATAAGGTGAAGTCGATTCTTCTATCAGCCCTGACTCTAATAGTTTGGTAATTTGTGATTCAATTTCTGTGTTATCTGGAATTGATGTTCTATAGGGTTTCTTCATTACATATTTTTCTTCTGAAAGTTTTATTTCGGCCTCTACTTGTTTTACTTTACCCACATCGTATTTGTTTGTAGCAAATATTAAATTATATTTTTCAATTAATCGATTTAGGCAGTTTCTTTTTTGTTCTTCCAGATATTGGCATTTATTTACTTCATGTTCTTGTTTTGTAGAATTCATCGATTGTTCATCTTTGTTTATTACATTTTCTGTCAATTGTTCAATTTTATTGTTAATTCTTTGAGAAATTACTAAATTTTCATCTTGAATCAGTTTAAAATGTTTAATGGCGTCTAAGCCAATTATTAAATCATACGAAAAATTATGGTTCTTCACCACGTAAGTGTTTAAATTATTGATTATATCTCCTATTTTTAATTTTATATTAGCCCGGGCTGTAGAAAAATTAAAACCACTAAGAGTCTTGAATGTATTCTTGCATCTAATTAAATTTATTTTCAGTATGTCAGCTATTCGTTGATTCAACACGCTCACATTTGAACCGCTATCATAAACAGCTTTGATAACCATTTCATCATTTACAATAACATTCAGTCGGATCAGTGGGTTTAATTTGCCCGGGTTTTTCAGTTTAAAGTTTTTCTATCCACTTCCAAATTTATTATGCCGTCTTCTTCTTCCTCAATGCTTTTATTAATATTTGATTTTAATCTTACTTTTTCTTTATTTCTGCATTCTGATATTGCGTGCCATCTATTATGCCATCCCATTGATTCGCAAATGGTACACGGTTTTCTATTTTGTGTCTTTAGATTTTCTTTTTGAATTTGATTATATTCTTTTTTACAGCTCTTCATATAGTATTGTTCTTCTAACTTATTCAATTCCTTAAACAGTTTTTCAATTGTAGTGACTTCTTCCCGATCTAGTTTTTCTTGTACTTCCATTGGCAATCCAACAACAATAAAGTTAATTCTTGAAGTTTCAGAGCATTCGGGTTCAACTTCCAAATTTAATCGATCTTTTGCTAATGCATAGTCTCTCAAAGAACCGGATCGGTATCGAAATGCATACGCTTTGCGAACTATTGTCCAACCTTTATCCACAAACATAGACAGGAAAGAATTTTTCCATTCACTCCAATCATTTAATCCAAATTTTCTTAGCCGTGTTTCATACCAATCTTTTTGTGGCCCAGTCAAAAAAAATCGTAACGCTTCACTTCGTTTACTAACGTCTATCCCATGACGTTCACATTCAATTTCATATCTATTTATCCATTCCTTTGCATTGTTATTCTTCTCAAATTTCTCTAATAAAAATTTTTTTTCAATTTTGTAAAATTCCACTTCTTGTTTTTGTTTAAGTTTGTTCTCTAATTCTTTTATTGTATTTCTGAGGACCTCTTCTTCTTTAGTTGAACGGGAATTTAGCGTCGTGTCCACGGTTTCCATTTCAGAAACTTCTTCCAAAAGAAAATCTTTAAAACAGAGATTGTTTGCCTCGTCAAAATATTCGTCCTTTAATCCAGCATCAATATTTACTCCAAATTTTCGATATCCTTGATTTGAAGTTATGGATCGTATCGCCTTTTTTACATTTGGATTTTCAAAAAGAATCTTATGTTTCTTTAAATCTTGATATTCAATGGGTAAGTGGTACCATGTGAGTTTGTCTTCTGATAAACCAGCTAAACTGTATGATTTATCATTCTTTTTTAAAATGTGGACAAACAGTTTCATCATGTTAATTTATTTGTAAACTTTCGACGTGATTTTTTTTTTTTTTTTTTTTTACTTGACAAGTGCCGTTTTGACCAAAAATCAATTTATAATGTTGTTTGTTAACAACAAAAATGACAAATCAATTTTCTATAAAAAAGGAATATATTTTACAATTAGTATTAAATTAAAATTATAATAAAAGTAATACAATAATAATATTATTACCTATAAAAAAGGAAATTGATTTTAATGTCAATTATTCACTTCTTCAAACTATGTACACAATAACACAATTAAACAAAACTATTTATTCTACTTGACAACAGATAGGGACGCTGTTACATAGATATCTATACCAATAATAAGAATGAAGATTTCTGCTTCTTAAATACGTATATAATAAAAACGTTACGTCTTACCTGCGCGAGCAAACAAATGCGGAATTATTTTTCTCAGCTAAGATTTTTATCTTATCTAAAAAGTTTAAGATATTTTGTTGAATACGTTTTAATACCTACATTTTCATATATTATAAACAAAAAACTAAATGCCATTTACATTGTGTTTTTACCCAAACAAAAATTATTTGTTCAGGGTAAACTTGAAAACGGCTCGACTGATTTCAATGACATTTTCACAAAAAGTTACTAAATATTGTTACTTACATTATAAGCTACTTTTTATTTCGAATAATTTTGTCTATCTGTCTGTTTGTTTATGGCAACCTTGAAAATAGCTGGTCCGATTTGGACGAGATTTCACATACAGGTAGTAAACATTCCAAAAAGTGCTACAAAATACTTTTATTCATTTCATTGATAAAAAGAAATATCTTAGTTACAAAATGACACCCGCAAGAATAAACAACCAAAACAGACAGTTTGACTTAAGTGATCCCGATTAAGAATTTGAGTAAGAGAGGTGAAGCCGTTAGGCAGAGCCCCCAGAACAAAAAGAAATTCAGCCCAAGTAATTTTTCAAGAGAAAATAGCAGTTTTGATGTTTTTTTTTCATCGGATTGTTTTTTCACCAAAAAACTATTTTCTTAATTTTTAAGATCTATATTCTAGAAGAACCCGTTGTCTAATTTTGGAACCCGGGAAATAGCAGACTTGCCGATAAGACATAATGGACTTAAAATAATACTATATCTTAGAATAGGGAACCTAAGGCAACCTTACCTAATACCTCAGATCTTAAGATAACACATTAAATATTGTTTATTCTAAAAAAATGTACGCTTACTACAGGATAGCTACGAATGTATTCTACTAAAATGAATAAATGATTTCATATGACATTTGGTGTGAGGTTCTCAAGTCTTAAAGGAACACAAGTACACCTTGGTATTTTACTATTTTTTAAAAAACGTAAAGCACCTACCTACCAGGTAGCTTAAATCTATTTCTGAAAAAGTAGTATAACGGATTTTTATGAGCTTTCTATGAAACAAAGGTCTAGCAATATCTTATTATTTTTTTTTTTTTTTTTTTGTTAAAATAGCTGAATTTCTTATGTTGGGTAAAGGTTTCTATTACTCAATCAAATTAATTTAGATATGCTCAGCAAAACGGGTGGGTAGCAGCTAGTAACATTATATACAAGCTACGGACCTGACACTTCCCGTCGCAGGCTTCTTTAACAAGAGGTGCTTTAAAAGCTGCCAATGAACCGAAACATAATTTATTTTGTAGCGACTAGAAATGGAATTCGAACATTCACTAATACCTCTCGCAACTGTCCTGACGAAACGAAGTTATATATCTTAAACAATTTAATTTATTCGCGGCCAGTGCTGGCCACTGTAATTGTAAATATTACCTATATGTAAATAAATGTAACCACTTCTATCTTACATTTTCATTATATTAGGTTCGTTCGCGGTACTGATCCGGAACTTGTAAAGAATCAATTTAAATGGATAGGATAGTTGCCAAACGCATACACGCTTATGAATAAACTGATTAAGGGTTATTTTCCTGTGAACGAGCTTGAAAATGTTCGGAAGTAATAAGAGGATTAACGAGAACCCACGAAAATTAATAATTGAACAGAACGGTGACAGACGTTGATGCCTCGTTTACACGAGTCTACTTTGGTTGACCGATTTTAGTTAATCGATCAGAAGTGGAATGAAAAACCTAGTGTGATGACTCGTTCAAACTTTTTTTGATTCAATAAAAAGTTGATTACGGTTCTCACACGAGGTTTTTCAACTTTTTTTGATCAACTAAAAGCGGGCTACTAAAATTGACTCGTGTGAACGCATCATGACAGTGAAAAAAGTATTATGAATTAACCACAATTTAGCAAATTGCGCATGAGTAAGAGAATCGAATTTTTCATCCTAACAAAAATCTGAGGATCGCTAGAACCAATTATGACTCGGTAACGAACGCATTTCGTGTGAACCGCGAATATCGGGCCGTAACTCGGCTCATAAACTTACATGCGCTTGGCGATGATCCTAAATCGGTCTTGAACTGATCCGTTACCGATTCATTATCACATCCGCGAACGAACCTATTATTGTTAGTACCACTGGCGTTTGGAAACGTCAACTTTTTACTGAATTTAAGACAGTTGTACTTAAGTATAATATATTGTATAAAACTAACGATTTCATACTTAATTTACTAAGTTTTAAGTAGTGATGTCTAGCAAGAAAAAAATGGATTTAAAAATGATAAATTAAGCTTTGAATAATTTAATGCAAATTGACACAGCTTTTGAAGCTTAACTTCAATCAATCATTGAGAAATTATCTTCTAAAAGTGACATTTATTCTAGACAATTTCATATTTAACTTCTTATAAGAAAAAATACTCAAAGCATGTTCTTATTAAATAATATATGGTAATAAAATTCCATTTTGACGTAAACCAACGTTTTTTCTATACACTTTTACAAAAGGAAATTCTCATACTTTTTAAAAAATTTGGCTCCCAGTACACCTCTATTTAGGGTTTTGCACAAACCAATTTATGTATAGTTTACGATCGATTTTGAGTATACCTCATTTTGTTGAGAGATAGCCTCCTGTGGATTCTCTTAACTATTTAACTGGTAATATATTATAGAGATACGGTAAAATTGTTATTTGACAGACAAAATTTTATACCTTTGATACGTCTGTCGTTGACAGTAAAAAAATCGCTACATCCTCAAGTTCTAAACTTTATTACCTTGTGAAATATAAAAAAAAATTTCTATGACTAAGCACATCATATTTATCCACCAAAAATATCTTTAAAAAATTCATAAAATTATATAATTGTATAAAAAGAATCTAAAAATAATAAAAAGCAATAAAATGCCCATGTTGTTCCCATTAAAAAATATCCATCCATCCATTTCTTAGATTATATTTTTCACTTCAATTTCGTTAAAAAAATATTTGATAAATTTGGTGGAATAGGCTTAAATAACATTTAAAGTTTCTCTTTGCCTTTTCTTTAGTATATTATGATGACCTAGTTCTATAATTATATATATGGATACAATATATGAAACGGGACGGATATAAAAGGGTGGTTGAAGCTCATGAAACTTGAAAAGCTTGTGAAGTTTTTTTTTTTTTTTTTTTTATGACGCCCGCGTCAAGGCAAGATTACATTAATTTTTACGAGTTAGATATGTGGATGGGAGAAAGAAAAGGAGATTTTAAGAAGATTTTTTTTTCCAGATTTGAAGATAGAGAATTTTTTTAGGGCGCTTTCATTTTTCAGTGAATTCGTAACATATTTTATCCATCACAATTAATCTCTACGCAGACTTTTCCATTTGATACGTGCTTGAACGTTCAATACTACCAAATTACAGCTTATTTTTAATCAATACTATTGATTTTGGTAATAAGTACTTTTGTTTTAAGTGGCAGAATTAGTCATCAATTTTTAATCTTTACATAGTATAAAACAAAGTTGTTCCCGCTGTCTGTTCCCTTCGATCTTTTAAACTACAAAACGGATTTTAATGCATTTTTCAGCAATTGATAAAGTGATTTAAGAGGAAGGTTTGTAGGTATAAAACATGCATATTATAGTAAAGAAAAGTCGGAAAATTCAAAGATTTGTAATGTGATGTCATAACAAACCTATTTTTGTGCACTTACATTGCAAACGCTGGCTAAACCTTACGTGATAGATCAAACTTATATGCAGCAAAATTGTGTATCTTAAAAAGATTTATAAAAAAGTCCGCGGCGGTATAAGTCTATCTCCTAAGGATAACCCACAGGAACCATTTTTATCTTTTACAAATTACAAAAAAATTATTGGTTATTTACCAAGGTATTTTAAACAATACAGTATTATTCCTTATCCAATTAAATACCTGAGATACGTTGTGCATTTTATGTAGATCAAAATTGCCTTTTACAGCAAAACAAAAGAAAATGGTTGTCTGTAAGGTCTGTGATAACGTCATAAAGAACACCTAATTGATGAAAAATTGTGTACTTTTATGAATTGAATTATTATCACTGAACTATCATTACTTTGTATAATACAAAGGAGTTGATTGAAAATTAACAATTTTTTCAAAATGAAAACAGACTGAAAATTATGAAAGAAAAAATCAATTATATCTTATTAAGTAAATTGTAAAAAAAAAAAACACAAAACACGTTGTCTTAGGTAAGGGCGGTAAGGGCACCAACTATCGATATATCAAAATATCGATAGTTGATATTTATTTCCGAGTTTTAAATTCGGTATATTTTTTAAGAGCTTTATTATATTTTATAATAATTATAATTTATTCCACTTATAGTTATTGACAATTTTTAAAGTAATCGCGTTTTGAGATCAAAATATCGATAAATCGAAGTATCGATATTTATTAATCTGCATCTATCGATATTGCTTGGAAATATTGATATGTTTTATACATTTGCCCATGCGGCCCATCCCTACGTTGCCTAGGATTCAACAATAATATCGTGCCTCTCTATCACTTGTATCGCGTTCTCGCTTGCACGCATAGGTTCAAATGTAGGTAACGTGCCAAAATGACCAAACTTTTTCAGACTTGTTGTCGTAGTTCATCAATTTATAAAATGTTATCACGTCAAAATGAATTTCTAAAAAGATACCAGAGACTAAAAAAGCGTTGGAAGAATGGCTGGCTATTTTGTACGGCATACGTAGTGGCTGTTTTATTGATATCTTCTTCTTATATATGTAAAAATATTATTTTGGTTCTTTTTTAGGACAAAACTCGAAAATTCTGCACTAATTGAGAATTTTAATGCATTTTCCTCAAGAAGGCCTGACCAATTATTACACAGTAACGAAAGAAATATTTACAAAATTTAAATTAAAAAATGGACCATTTTTACTGGAAAATAAATATGAATTTCAATTTAACACCCAATAAAATTAATAATGAATTTTTTAAAAATTTGAAATTCTTTATTGTTGTTTAAAACGTATTACAATAATATAGTAAATTTTTAAATAATTAACAATTACTTAACGAAACGAATTTTAATGACGTTTTGTTAAAGATACCTCAGATCTTAACATATTGAATACCATTTATCCTAAATAATGTACAGTTCCTGTAGGACAGCTCCTAATATTTTCTACTTAAATAGCTGAACGGTTTTCAATGACATTTGGTATGAAAGATTTTTTCAAATTTGTTCAAAAGAGCTTATTATACTTAAAACCGTATAGAACTTGTGAAATAGCTAATATCTCTTCTTAAAGAAGTAGTTTTAAGGATTTTTATGAATTTGCTTTGGATCTAAAGTCTGGAAGTATCTATCATATTTTTTTGTTAAAAAAAATTATGTTTATACCTATTTCGCTATGAAGGTATAGAGAATCTATTAATCAGTCAATTAAATTTAGATACTCTCAGAAAAACGAGCGAATATATAATTATAAATATCGATCAGTAATGAACTTACAATATTTGTACTTAAAACTTAGGATAGCTATCGAGTACCATCTGTTATTTTTTTTCAACGTTTGTATGATAGAAAATTGTCAAAAATAAACCTCGACATATAAGAGGTTTAGCCATATGTAAAATAAATAGCCAAACCCCATCTGGGTTTTACACTGTATCTGAAAAATGGTAAACTAAGTAAAAATGTACTAAGATCCAGATGTATCTCACGTTTTCTGATCCAGAAGTTGGCATGTGGCTTAAAATATCCTGGAAAACACAGGAAACAAGATGTGATCCTTCATTCCTTCTAGGGAAGTCTTGGCTTTTATAGAAGGCCAACACCCATTTAGGGGCTACATTTGGTATTTCGCTAGACGTCATGTCCGTCTATCAAAAATTCTACCATCTTTTTTGTAAAAGCTGCCTCACATGAGTCTTTGTTCTCTTCAAGATGTCGACCTATCTTATGTAGATGGTCATTTAAGGTACAACGGTTCATGTTGAGGCTTACTCGGAACCTGAGCCTATTATTGAGTAAGAATATGTCATGAATCATCTTCTTTGAGTCCTTGATGAATTTTTAGCTTTTAGTTCTGGAATATTCCTCCAGTCAGAGGTCTTGGACTTTCTTGTAAGTTAAAAGCTTCCTGAAAGCTCACAATATAAACAAGTCTAGAATTAACTCCAGTAGTGTGTTCCTTTTAGATCTTTCTAGAGGTTTATTATGGTACTGCAATTATGGCAAGAATTTCTGCTTGGAAGTTGCAATAATAAGATGCAGACGGAGATCAGTCTCTAAAATTTCAGTTTATTACTAGCGAACAAAATTTATTTGTATATTGGTTGCAAAATTATGCTTTACAACTCTTAAGTTTATTATTTTGAAACTAATGACTCATACAATCTATGATTATAACCCTACTGTAATCAATTGAATTAAATTAATTTCAAAATCTTCTCCAATTTGTTAGTTACATACGTATTGGAAAATCTATCGTCCAGCTTGTGCCAATTGATGGGTTATAATCATCTATAAATATAATCAAATATATTCAGAAGATTAATTAAATGCCATGCCCAATAGAACAACAAGCAATATCCCAATTTATATATTTCATATACTAAGTAATTAGTTTTGAAGCATTTGAGTTAATACAATTACCATAATTTAGTTTAATAAAAATGTTTCTCTTAACTGAAAAGCTTTCAACTATTCTTAGAGTACGATTACGTGTAAACTAAAAAAAAAAGTCTTCAACAGTAAAATAATTAAATGCGTATAAAAGATGAAAAAAAGCATTAATGTTTTAGTTTTTCTTGGCATTTATTAGATATTTTGATAGTTGAAAAACATGAGAAAAATTTAAGCTCAAACTTTTGTCTGAGTTTTTTTCGTGAAAATAAATTATTATATTTTCTATTTATATGTAGTTTTTTTTGTGTAAGGTGTATTCACCTCTTAAATAACAACCTGCAGACTCTGCAAACAGTATTATTATAAAAAATTGTATTTTTCTCTAACAAAAGAAATACTTTTATGTACATGGTTTGATTATAAGTCCTAAAATATAAATACATTTTCTCTTTTTAAAATAATGTTTATTGTATAACTAGCTGATACTTGCGACGTCGTCTGCGTAGGTTATTATGTTAAGAACATATTTGATTTACAGAGGAAAAAAATTTAAAAAATTGAAAACAAAAATATATTAAAAATAACCGGAAAGAATTTAGCGTAGAAAATTTTTAACTATATGCTAAAAAATTGCTCCTTCAGAATTCGCTATTGCTCATAATGTATGGTTATTAGTTAATTAATAATTAATTTTTCAAAACTGTAAATTCAAAAATAAAAATTGCTATATAATCCAAAATAATCACATTCTTATATTTTTTTTTCAAAAACTTGTTCCTTAAACGCTCTTTCCGGATATGCCATTGCTCCAGGTGTATTATTAATTAGTAATTCAATTTTAAATTATTCATTGTTATAAGATTCAACGACAGTTGATGACGTCATAGCACCACAATACATGTATAAATAGTTAAAAATAATTAATTATTAAAAATATTTTATAAACTTGATCAATTATTTGCGTAATGAAAAAAGCAGATAGAGAGCTTTTTTTAAGAAAAAAGCAAAAATTTTAACTCAAAATTATTTTGGATTTTATAGCGATTTTTATGCATGAGTTTGAAAACTTAAAAAAAAAATAATTTTTAATTAACTATTTACCATAAGCCTGGAGTAATTGCAGATCCAGAAAGAGCATTTAAGGAGTAATTTAAAAAAACTCTATAGTATAGTATTCTATATCTATATCTATATTCTATATTCTATATCTTCTATATCTTCACTCTATAGTATTTTATAGTATTTTACATTAATTTTAATTATTAATTTGCAAATTTTTGAAAATTTAGTTATTATTAATCAACTAACAACTATACACTTGGAAAAATTGCGGATTCTGAAAGAGCAATTTTTTGGCATATAGTTTGATTTTAAAAAAAATCTGCTGCGAGGCGTCACAGTACTTTCTTTTACTTTAATTTATGAAACTCTTTGTTGGCTAAAAGAACTATGAACACTTTATAATTATGTATGTAAATGGAACTTAGTACATACATACATGTTATAACTATGTGTATAAGAACTTATTCGATTTTTCCCAGGAAAAAGTTTCAAATAAAAGTTGTAGGCATCAACGAGTCTAAGAACTATAGAAAGTTTGAAGAAAATCGTTATAGCCGTTTTTGCAAAAAATTCAAAAAGCTCAAAAACTCCTAGAATAACGCGGAGCTTTCGTTTGACCGATTTCAACCAAAAGCTTCGAGGCACAACTAAGTTTAATACGGAGGTCACATTCCAAGTTTGGTGAAATTCGCATAAAGCACAGCCATATCGATACGATATGGCTGTCACACTCAGACAAACACACATATACAGAAATTTTTTAAAAACCACTTTTTGGATTCAGAGGACCTCAAAACATGTATTTTCGGCGAAAGCTCGAATTCAAAAATTCGACCCGATTACAATACTTCCTGTACTACATAGTAGTAAAAGGAAGTAATGAAAGATAGTAATGAAATGTTATTTGATTATTGTAGCGTTTGTAACTAAAAAATGTATTTTGAACTTGTATTTACAGTAAAATATTTAAAAAAAAAATAAAAGAGACTTTTAAACGAAAGGGTCAAAAATTATTTTTAAATCAGAAAAAATAGAATTCAAAAATATTTTATTTATTCTTATATTTCGCTTAGCTGCATGAAGTCGTATCGCGTATGCTCAAATATGAAATAAGCATTAGGCAGCGGAAGGAGAAACATTCACTTTCTATTCCACTCTAGTCACTGCACCTAACACGATTTGCCCCACTCTATCAAAGCAACGAAAGAATAACGAAAGCATACGCGGTCTGCTTGGAAAAATCGCAATTATTAAAAGTTGAATTAATTTACTTTTAACAAAGATATCGTGAAAATTATTTTTTTTTAGATAAGGGCCTAGTATATAAGCAGTAAAACAAAAAATCGAAATCCTTCCATTGGTTTTTGAATTACAAGCAAACATTGGAAAACAGCTATTTTATTTATATAGACTACGTTTTGTAGTCCTCCTTGCAGCATCATTCGTCAACCCACTTTTATAAATTAAAACTAATAAGATCAACTTGTTTTTAGCTGTCTGAAATACGTATGCGCTTTTATGAAGAAATGTTTTAACTGAAAAACTTTGATTAGCCAATTTTTATCGTATTCTAAAAAAAAAGAAAGAAAAACATTGCGTTTGTTTTCTATGCAAATGTGATGTTTGCTTTCATGTTACTCGAAACGTTATTTGCAACACAAAGTCGTGTTGAAAATTTTCATTAATTAAAAACCAAATGCATTATAAGTTCATAAGAAATAAATTAAATAATAAACACGGCTACACACCTATGTAACTGTGTAAAATTTACATGGATACTTTTGCAAAAATATTTATCATATATTAAGGTGGAGGTAAAGCTGTTTGTTAATGTGTTGTAAACATAATATAATGTTAAATGCACGTATCGTAACCAACTTAAACATAAATTGAAACGTGTTCATATCTTTCGTGCGTGACACACGAGTGGATGGGGGTGTGTATTGTTTAAAGGATACCATGGCTTACATGTTTTGGCTAAATACCTTTTGTTAGCACTTGCTTATATAAATTGTTAGGTAATTTTTTGAGTGCTTTGCATGTGAATCGTATTAAGTTACACTTGTTATAATAATGATACTAATTGCTCCAAATTGAAATAACTTTATATAAAAAACTTCCCCCATAGCAATGCTAAAACAAATTCAGTTTATAACCAATCTTACTTAAATTATAAACGTGAAAGTTTGTATGTATGGATGTTTGTTTCTCTTTCACTCAAAAATTACTGAATAGATCTGGATGAAATTTGGCATAGATATAGATTATAATCAGATTTAACATATAGTATACTTTGTATCCACAAAAAGTGTACTGTTCCCGTGGGATAGATGTTTTTTGTTTATTACAGAGTTAAAGATTAATATGATTTTTGCAATGTGGTAGTTTAGGGGCCAGAACATGATAGGTATAGATTACTTCTCATAACGGAATAATAAACGGTTCCCATGGGAATGCAAAACAAGTATGTATTCTATTAGAACCGTGTATTTAAAAGCAGTTTCATTAAAATCCACGAAGTAGAGTCTTAAATCATTTTCTTTAAGAAGATTTGATCTACTTTTTACTCAGGAGAGATGTACTATTCCCGTGGGATAGATATGTTTTTTGTTTACCACATGGTTAAAGATTGATATGAATTTTGCAATGTGGTAGTTTGGGAGAGAATGATAAAGCTTACTTTTAAGGCTACGATAATGCATGGTTCCTATAGGATGGCAAAACAATTGTATTCTAAAGAAACCGTGCCTTTTAAAGTTTCGATAAAGTTCGTGAAATAGAATTTTAACGCATTTTTCTCCAATTTTACACAATAACGAAAGAAATCTCTACAAAGTTGAAATTAAAAATTGACAATTTTTAGTGGAAAATAAATATGAATTTCAATTTAACACCCAATAAAATTAAAAATGAATTTTTTTTAAATATTTCAATTTTTTCATTGTTCATTGTAAGATATTAATTAGAAATAAACGTAATAAAATAATAAACTAAAAATTTCAAAAATCAACAATTACTTAACGGAACGAATTTTAATGAAGTTTTGTTAAAGATCCTGTAGATACTAATCTATTCTTTTATGGGAACATCCATTAATTACGTGAGGCGTTCAGGGGCTGATGGGGTCGAGCCGAATCTCATCAAATCTTACTTTAGGAAAAGGGAAGGTCTCGCAAATATCACGTTTTTTTTTTGTTTTGAAAAATATCACATTATGGTGGTAGTTTGGGGGAGAATTAAATAGCTTACTGTTAAGTCAATAATAATGCATAGTTCACATGGGATGGCAAAACAATTATATTCTCCCGAAACCGTACTTTTTAAAATTTTGTTAAAGTTCGTGAAATAGAATTTTAACGCATTTTTCTCCAATTTTACACAATAACGAAAGAAATCTCTACAAAGTTGAAATTAAAAATTGACAATTTTTAGTGGAAAATAAATATGAATTTCAATTTAACACCCGATAAAATTAATAATGAAATTTTTTTTAAATATTTGAAAATTTTCATTGTTTATTGTCGAAGATATTAATTAGAAATAAACGTATTAAAATAATAACTAAAAATTTCAAAATTTAACAATTACTTAACGGAACAAATTTTAATGAAGTTTTGTTAAAGATCCTGTAGATACTAATATATTCTTTTAAAAGAACATCCATTAATGTGTTTTTTTGAGTTTGGGAAAATATCACATTAGATTGCGAGTTGGGGGAATGATATATACCAAATCTCATGACAATTTACCAGAGAGGAGAGAATGGGATTTCAAAATGCCTCAAAAACGCCACGCCCAATTAATGAATGCCCCCTAAAATAGCTGTACGATTTTAAATGAAATTTGGTATGAAAGATTTTCAAGTCCTAAAGGAAGGAATACAGGTACTTTTTAACCGACTTCAAAAAAAGGAGGAGGTTCTCAATTCGACTGTATTTTTTTTATGTTTGTTACCTCAGCATTTCCGACTGGGTAAAGCGATTTTGATGATTCTTTTAATTTGAAGGAAATCGTTCACTTCTAAGGGGTTGAAAACTAAGGGATGAAATATTAACTTCCTATTGGATAGCTCGATTTTGAAAATTCTTTTTTATTTGAAAGCCAGCACTTTCCGTGTGGTTCCATTTTAATTTGAAGAAATCTTTCACTTTTAAAGGGTTGAAAACTAAGGGATGAAATATTAACTTCTTATTGGATAGCTCGATTTTGATAATTCTTTTTTTATTTGTAGAACACAATTTTAAATTAATCTCCTATCCATTTTTTATAAAAAAAAAAACTCCACTCATAAGGGGTTAAAAATTAGAGATTAAATAATATTATAATTTTTTTCTGGCTAACCCGATTTTGATCATTTTGTTTTTATTACGTACAACGTACCTTTAAACTGTTCACATTTCAATTTGAAGAAAAAAATCCACCCCCTAAGGATGAAAATAGGGGATGAAATAGTGACATTTAACTGAATCATCGAATTTTGATAATTTTTTTTTTCTGTTGAAAATTTCAACTCTTAAGGGCAAAAAGGGATGATGTAGTAACTTTTAATATTAAATAGCGCTGCCTCATATGAGCAGCGCGTTTAGAAGGTTTAACCATTTTCAAGAAAATAAAATCAGTTATTAAACTTCAGATCACTAAGACGCGAGAAATAAATAAATATTATAAAAAAATGAAAAACCGACCTCAAGTACCAATATAGTTGTATTTCCTTGGCTGACACCAACTCCAAAAATACCAATAGTTGTACATTGTATCATCCTAATAATTTGTAAGTTGTAGATACTGCAAGGATATGCCATTATTTTGTTACTTTTTAGTGCATTTCTTGCTTAAGATTTTTTATTTATTTTTAAGTCGGTTTTTCATTTTTTTTATAATATTTATTTACTAACATATAGAAGCTGATGTGAGACAGCTAACATTTTTTTTCTTGAAAAGTAGTTTTTTGAATTTTGATGAACTTTCTTTGGATCTAAACTCTAAAGTATGAAAGTATCATTCATTTTTTTCTGTTAAAAAAGATTAATTTTTCGATTAATTAATACTTCGCTAGGAACGTAGGGAATCTTTTAATAAATCAGTTACATTTAGATTCACTCAGCGAAGCGAGCGGGTATCAGCTATTATCGGTTCATAAATACATGGCCATATAGAAATACATTAATTATCTCTCCATTTACCTTTGTTGTGTGCTCAATACCGAGAAGTTAATGATAAAAGCTTTTTGAATAAATTTAGATAAAAATAGATATAGTTCAATCATTATGAAAAATTTATTATTCACGATGTGTTGGTTTTTTTATAAGCAATTTTTTATTAAAGAAAACAAGCTTTTGTAATTCTCATATATCTCATATTATTTTTCAGTTATATATCGCTACATTTAATAATATGAAACACGATTTAGTAATTTATAGAGTTTGCTGCGTCAAGTCAAAGTCGCAATTCGTATTGAAGTCATTTTTAACACGAAAAAATAAATTTTAAAGCAGTTCATCTTTAAAATGTTATGAGAAATTTTCAAGGAAAATTAATAAAATGTAAAAAAAACTGGTCAAAAACTATATTTTGATGACTTTGAAGTCCGGAAGTAAATTATAAATTTTTTAAAATATATTGTAGGCATGTCTTGAGTGTATTGTTTACAAATTAAAACGGGTCCAGATGAATGAAGAAACGATTTGGATTAGCGTAGTAATTTAAATTTTATTTGATGGACGGTTTATTGTGAGCCACGTGTTGCGTAAATTTATCTAAACGCGTGGCTATTAAAACTTTTAACTGCATATTTAAAAGACACGGTGTAATTAAATGCGGCTGCGTTATTTGAACGCGACGCTTAGTCGCACTAATCGTTTGGTTGTTTCGATAAAATTGAACTGGAACATAAATAATTAAGTAAACTAAAAAAATGTTGTTCAATATCTAAACCTATTTTCAGCCCACCTAAACGTAGAAAATATCATCTTTGGTATTACTTTTTATTTATTTATTTAGTTGCAATCTGTATACATATTCAAATAGCGAATAAATGGGTTATAAGATCCAAATTAGAATCCTTTAACTTTACGATCAAATAGAATATGAGCATTGTAACGTTTTTGCGGGTTCGAGAATTTGTGTTTAATGACATAAAATTTACTTTTAAACAATTGTTTATTGATTTATCTTACACTTTATTATCACTTATAAACTATACGTTAACAATGAGTTAGTTCACTGTTTAACTAGTCAGTTTACACAGTCACTTATTCACTAATTATTGTCACTCACTATTGCACTATTTCACTTTATTTCACAATGTTCACAATTTAATAACACTGTTCACTTTCACTATTTATTTCACACTGACCACTTTCACGAGAGACTGTTTTTACGTTGACGATTTATTTTCTGACTGACTTGGCTTATATAGTATTTCGGAATTCTTCTAATAAATTCTACCTTATTATTCCTTTGCTAAGAGCCATTATTTTCTAATTTTCTTGGAAACTATTTGTCGCCACCACCTTCCAGTTTTCTCGGAACGATAGAATATGCTAGAAGCATTCTCTTAATTACTTGATAATGCTCCGCCCGGCCACCCCCATTCCACAACCACGCCACTTCCTCATTGGCTGGCTGATGGGGTAGGTGATACTCCCAAACTCTGAAAATGGTGACGCTTTTCCATCTTTAAACTGGGACAGTATGTTGATGAATGCCACCAACCAGTACTGGAATTTTTTAAGAAATTCGGAGATGGTCTCTCGGTCATTGTCACTTTAAACGATGTGGAGAATTTTTTGGGTGGTGGACAAAGAAAAAAATTTGAATTTTTGGGTAAGAATTAACTTCCACTTTTCACAATTTCTACTTCACCCGAATATGGACGCACAAAGAACATTGCAAAAATTTGAAAATGTTAAGCATTTATTTCTTAACCGAAAACTGACAAAATTATTAATTTTTCAAGAAAAATGGTTGTATACTTAACTAAAGCACATTAAATTTCCTACGAAACACTTGTTACAAAAATTTTTCTTGTAGGCCAGGGTAGATAATTTTTCAACAGGACAAAAATTATAGTAGGATGAAGCCCATGAGAAAAGGAAAAGAATATAACAAAAATGAAAGGAAAAATTACGGTCGATCTGTGGTGGGGAAGTGAAAAAGGGAGGGGGAGTAAAGAATAGAAACGGTTTATCTCGATTTTCGACAAAACTACAAGTTCTATGGAAAAAAGTTAAATGGCAAAGTTGTAGATAATAAGAAGATCTACACTTTTTGTGCAAACATCTTTTTCACATAATCGCAAAACTTATGTGAAAAATTCCAATAAACAAGTTTTTAGTTTTTTATTTTCATCTTTTACAAAAAAAAAAAAATCAAAAATGTAGTAAAAACTTACCTTTTAATGTCCCTAGTACACTGTAATTTTTTTTTAAATATTAATTTTTTCACCTTATAAAGACTTAATTTCGTAAAAGCACCATAATTTTCAATCGAAAATTCTCACGTCAAAACATCTGATATTTTTAAAAAGTCGGTGAGTTTTTTGTTCGTTGAAACCTCTACTTTCTGATGGTGCAAAAAATATACACATATAATGTGAGGTTTTAACAAACCAATAGCTCAGCGAAATTTAGAAAAAAATAGATGTTTTGACGTGAGCATTTTCGATTAAAAGTTAGTGTGTTTTTTCAATATTATACCAAAATAAGGTGAAAAAAATACAATGTTTTTGGGACATTATAAGGTAAGTTTTTACCAAATTTCATAAAAAAGAAAATTATTTTTTTGTAAAAGTTAAAAATTAAAAATCAAAAACTTAGTGATTTGATTTTTTCACATACATTTTGAGGTTATGTGAAAAAAGTATTGGTACAAAAGCTGTAGATTTACTTATTATCTACAACTTTTTTATTTAACTTTTTTCCATAGGACTTGTAGTTTTGTCGAACATCGAAATAGATCGTTTCTACCCGTACCCCCTCCCCCTTTTTTTCCTATTCCCCACCTCAGATCGATCGTAATTTATTTTTCTTTCATTTTTGTTATATTCCTCTCCTTTTCCAATGGGTTTCATTCTACTATAATTTTTTTTCACTTTTTATTATTTTCAAAGGCTAAAAGCACTGGTCTATAGTTGAATGGTTTTGCCACTAGAGTGAGCTGGAAATCTGCTATACATTCCTACTTTTAGGAGTATTCAAAATTTGTAACTTTTAAGTTATTAAAAATGTAAGAATCATTTATTATAAAATAATTTTATTCATGTTTGTCTACCTAGCAAGAAAAAAAAAGTTTTCACGATTTTGTTTGTGATAGAAAGTGGAAAGTAGAAAAATTACAAATCGGATTTTTCACTCACATAGTGGAAAATAATAATTTCTTTATTTTTCTGTTCTGAAACCAACACCTCCGAACACAATTTGAATTTAAGTGCAAGCCCACCGTATGTGGGCGCAAGAAAGATCAATCTACTTTTAGCGTTCCATAATTCCTTTCATAGCAAAAAAGAATTTCTATTTGAAACGTATTTGATTTTAATTCAATTTATATATTGTCGTGAAACTCTTTCAATATCTCACGACTAAATATAACATATTTTTTGTTCGAACGTTTAAATTCAATCGAACAATTTCTTTTGCCATGGTACATAAGTCGGAATCAACTTTTTGTAGTTTTATAAATCCCTAAAAAACAAAATTTTGATAAAAATTTTTACTTATTTTAATAAAATATAAATTATTTTAATGGATAATTTTTTTTTTAATTTTTTTTCAATTTGTGTTTTTACAATAAAAACAATACAAAGCCATTAAGAAAATGGATGGCCAATTTATTTGACACGTGCTTTAAATTATATGAATGCTTACAAAACATACAATAGACAAATAAATCTTCAGCAAATCAAACAAAAAAATTTTTTCGACTGTCATTAAGATTTACAACGCTTAAAAATTATCTCATCTATACATGCTAGAAAAATCAATACTAATTTTACTTTTTCATAACGAGCCTTGTTCTTTAAAATAAGTCGCAAAAGACGATGTTAATTATCATTAAAAACGTTTTGCAATCATTTAATTATAACATAAAATATAAAGATAACAGCCAGCATAAACAGGGGTGATAATAATTTTATAAGGTGTTTCCATGAATATTTTAACCCTCGACCAAATATTTATACTGAGAACGAGGGAAATGTGGGGTTAAATTAAAAAAAATTAAATTTTTTCAGATCGTGTATATGAAGGCTATAATTAAAATATTGATTTATTATAAGGTTGCATGCTAATTATTAATACGTTTACTTTGGTATTACCTATATGAAATTAATATATTTGTATGTACGAGTAGTTTTTATGCTTCATTATCATTAATTTTCCATCAATTTATCTCTGTACACGTAATTGTTATGTTTTCCTCGAACTAATTAAAGGACCATCAATATCAAAATTTAATTCCTCTTAACACAAAACAAACATTGGAAGGAGCTTTTAACAATAAATTAGAAATAGCAAAATTTTAAAGCTTGAAAATCAATTTGAAAATATTAACATATCAATTATTCATTGGAATAAAATAAATTTGCCTAATTTATATATTTTTATTTCCCCTTTAAAAAACAAATCATATTGAAATTTTAATACCAAAGAATCAAAATAATTCATGTGCCTTTGTTCAGTTAAAAGTTTAGTTTATATTTATACTAAATTATAATAAGTCGGGAACTTTTTTAAACTTTTAAAAATACTTAAAAATTTATATCCAGCCTTTTCGGGGGATCAGAATATATTAAGCATTATTTTTCCTAAAAAAATTAAATTAATCCATTCTGCGAGGAAGGTTTAACAGATTTTAGTGACGTTTGGAATGAAATGTTCTCAAGGATTCTCAAGGAGATAAACACTAATTGGATACTTATTAATTAATTTATCATGATAACAAAGTTTGATCAATTAAAAATTTTTTAATTATTTAGATACAAAAGTTTTATAATAAGCGCTTAAAAAAAGGGCTCATTATTGAGTTGTGTAAATATCGATCGTTTTCTCAAATCACTGAAATAAATTCTCCTGTATACCAATTCTACTCTAATAAACTATAAACAATCCTTTGCGACCCTATGGAAGAGAAAAAGAAAAACTTCTATTAAAACTCAAATCACCTAGCTCAATATTTTCAACACAAAATTTCCTGGTTATACTTACCAAAAAACAGAAATAAAACACTAAGCAATCTTAATATATATGCCCATGCACAGGTACCATATTTTACAACCATATTTTAATGTTTAACGGGTTCGAGGATTTGTGTTTAATGACTACGAATTTATTTTTAAAGAATTGTTTATTTATTTATCTTGCACCATTGTCACTTACAAACAACACGTTAATAATTAGTTAGTTTTCATTGTCACTTATTCACTAATTATTATCACTCACTATTGCACTGTTCACTTGATTTACAATGTTCACAATTTATTTAACACTGAACACTTCCACTATTTATTTTAACACTGGTTAAAGATTTATATCACACCGTTAAAGATTTATTTCAATACTGACTCGCCTTATACTTGTCCGGGGCTTATATAGGATTTTGGAATCCGTCTAGAAAATTCGGATCTATTGTCCCTGGACTTTTTATTTTTCTTGGAATATTTCATTGCTGAAACTTTCTATGATTCCAAGAAAGAAAGATCATTCTAGATGTTTCACCCTTAATTCATTGAGTAATCCTTTTCGTCAAATCCTCTCGATAGGGTGTCATTGGCCGGCTGATGAGGTAGGTGACACCCCCAGACTCTGAAAATGGTGACGCTTTTCCATCTTGAGATTGTGACAATATTCTTCAATGCTATTGAAAGGCAACTTAAACACATGAATTTCTTTTTTCCATATTTTCAAAGCTTAAACATTTCGAATAAGTCTAAGAGAATTTTCAAAATTTTTATTATTTTTGGGGTAGGCACCACCTATGAACACCATGGAAATATAATCCTATGAAGTCAAAAAGACAAAGCTGCCAATTATCTGGGAGTCTATCTAGATAGAAGGTTAAACTGGGTTGAGCATATCAAAGCTAAGCTAAGAGTCGCAAATTTCGGGCTGTCGCAGCTATATACAATCCTGAATAATCGAAACTAAATAGGTACTGAGTGCTTTCTTATGCTAGACCAACAATTGCTTATGCCTGTCCTATCTGGTTGAACACCCCCAGGGGTAACTATAAAAAGCTGCAAGCACTCCAAATAATGTCCTCAGGATTGCACTTGGATTCCCTTGGTTCACTTGAAATTCCCAGATCAACTTCTTCAACATCTTCGACGAGCCACCGCCCGAGCGCATGGTCTTGGCCTCTACAGGGCTCAAAGGAGGTTAAAAAGAAGACTACCCCAGGAGTGTTTGGGAGCTTCTTATAGTGACAACCCCAGGGCTAACTATAAAAAGCTTCAAGCACTCCAAAATAAGGTCCTCAGGATAGAATCGGATTCTTTTGCTTCATTTGAAATTTCCAGATCCACAAAGAACTAAATATGCCATATCTGGAAGAATACATCAAGCAGACTGTAGAAAACTTCTTCAACACCTTGGACAAGTATGATACTGCCCTGGCATTGAGTCTTGGCGTCTGCAGGGCTCAAAGGAAGCTAAAAAGAAGACTCCCCCAGGAATGTTTGGGAGCTTCTTATAGTGACTAAGAGCATTATAAATTTCAGAACTTGCTTAACAGCTGAGAAAAATTATTAATAAACTGCTCGAAGATGAATGAAAACCTCTAGAGAGGTCCCAAAGTGAATTGTGCAAATGATATTCTTACTATATTATGAAGTGATTATTCTTTTGGCTGATTTAGTAGAGTACCCATCAATATAGTAAATTTTTTTTTACTTTTTTTTTTTAATACGACCGTAAAATCACCTCAAAATCGAGCCTCTAGATTAGAATACCCGCTTAAACAACTAACCTTTTCAAGGTGACTATTAAGACAAAATCACAATTTCAACTTGGAAATTATTCTGTAAATATTTCAATAAATGACGCATTTCGGCATTTAATTGAAAAAAATAATTAATAACCACATTTTAATGAGAGAAACTTTTTCATGTCGAGAAAATGCAGACACTGTCCTATGACTATGACTACTGTCCCATTGTAAACGCGATCCCCATTCTTTTAATTACACCAACTTCAGTCGCGTAAAAAATAAAATTTTCTAATTACGGATCAAAAAAATGAGTTAAAACAAATTTTCCGTTGCAAACATTTGATAAATAATACGAAATTTTCTTTGATCCAATAAAGTAAAACTCTTCAAAAGACGTAAATTAAAGATTCCAGCTCATCAAAGTTGCAAATCGCTGGATATCTCTTGTTTTATGGTATGTTTTAAGCGTAATTGATCAGTTAAAACATTTATCCAATGTAAATGTACTACTCATACTTCTGTTAATAATGTCATGAACTCTGTTTTACTCTGTAATTCAACATCAATAATACATTATATATACGTTCTCAATGTACCTAGCTATAATATAAAAGCTAAAGAGCTTTACATTTATGTGTATCTGCGATGAACAAATTAACCTTTTGAATCGGAATAAAGTTCTGCATAACATTTAATATTTTTGTAGCACATCGTTTATTTGTTCTGTTAAACTATCATTTGATGAAAAATTCATTAAATTATTGCTTAGGTTGAATTATCAATGATGCACCTAATATTTTCTCTGTATTATTACCTATTGGGTGATTGGAACAATACTATATATGGAAACAAGAATGAAATTCTAATCATTTTACTAGTTCATTGTTAGTAAAAAGGCAATCATAGGGACATTTACCTTTGAATATTCGGTATTTATCGATTACTATATCAAAACCCATTACCACCCACTGAAGTAAATTAGATACTGCAAAAACTAATGAGAAAATATTTTTAATTAATTTCGAAAATGAAGGTTTAATAATTTAATTTTGTTCCCGTGGAAAATCAATCAATTCATAATTATATTCCGCTTTTAAGAATATTATTGGAAGATGGTACAAATAGTTCTACCTAATTCTTAAACCAGGCAAACCTAAAGACAAAGTTAGGTACATCGCATCGCCGAATAAGCCTGCTGCCAATCATGAGCAAAATATTCGAAAAAGGAGTACTTACAAGAATATCAGAAGAACTTCATAAGAATAAACCAATACCTAATCATTAATTTGGTTTTAGAAAGTCACACTCTACGATGGAACAAATACATAGAGTATTTAACACCACTCGAAATGCACTGAAAATAAAGAGTACTCTTCCTCAGCTTTCTTAGATAAAACACAGGCTTTTGAGTAGGTATGGCACAAAGAGCTGCTATAGAAATTTTGTAAAATCTTGCATCACTATCAAGTGATTACGTCATACTTGGACGAAAAAGTTTTCAAATAAGACGTTATAAGCGATCTAAAACGAATTTGGGCAGGGGTGCTTCAGGGAAGGATCCTTGAACCCTTATTGTACTTTATTACAGCTTTACAGCTAATCTTCTGACAGTCTACGGGGTCATAACCATTATACCATATTCAACAACTGTAAAGGATTCAGAGGTTGTTTCTGAAAAATTTCAGAAGATATTGAACATCTTCAATATGAGGACCAACAAATGAATGATAAAAGTTAGCGAGGATAAGTCCATACATATCACGTTTACCGCAAGACAGCAGCACTGCTCTCCGGTGAAATTAAACGACGTCGAACTACTTATCTTAACTGCAAAATCTGGGAATGTATCTCGATAGAAAACTGACTTGATTCAAACATATTAAAGAAAAAAGAAAACAACTCAAGTTTGGATAAATGTACTGGCTCGTTGGACATAGATCACAACTGACGGTCGGAAATAAAGTTCTGCCTTAAAAATTGGCACTAAGACCTATTTGGACATATGGAGTGGACATTTGGGATACGGAATCCAATTCATTGATCAAGTACATAAAGACCTTGGAATCGAAAAGGTGAAGGAGGGGATTACGAAATGATCAGGTGAGACTGGAAAACCATCCTAAACAGTTTACTATCAATCTGCTTGATAACAGTAATAAAAACAAGATTTGTTTTCGGCTTTATTAATTTGAAATCTGTCCTTGGACATTAAGCAAATATGAAGAATGCACAGTCGGAAAAAACAGCACTCCCTAGAAGGAGTATCTTAAGGTGTTAGTTGTTCTCTGGATGGCAACTCCAGAAATGAGACGCAATTCAGCCTTCGATGGTCGCCAAAATTATCCAGGAGGTTGACAGCCAGATAGTTGAGGTGTTCGTTCAGTCTCTGTAAGTATTTTTTGACTAAATTTGGCTATATCACTCCTCACTGTAGCCACTTTGAGGTGCCGATGGAGACGTACCATGGAACGTCTGTTATTGTCCTCAAAGTTTTAGACTGGAAACGCTGAATCGTGTCCACATTAGAGTTACTAGCGGCTCCCCCTTATAGCTATATTCAATATGTCCAAATGGGGATTAAGTATGGACTTTTATATTGTTAATTGGCTGTCCAGGAACAGTTGGGACTTTCTTGTTGTGTTTGGTTGGTTGTGTTTGTGGAGGATGTGTTTAGACCAGATGAGACATCTGTCCAGGTGCATTCCAAAATACTTGGCCTCCGCAACCCAAAGTATTTCGTGGCCATTCAGTGAGAGAGGAGGACATGTTAATTTTCTTGTGAAAAATTTCACGTAGACAGACTTGGTCTAGTTGATGGTGACCCTCCACTTGCAGAACCACAGCTGGAGTTTGTTTAGTGCAGACTGGAGCTCTTCGGAGGTCATTCTGGGATATTCGTGGATCGATAGTAGCGCGGTGTCATTTGAAAAGTTTGTGAAGGTTATCTTCTCGTTGATTAAGGCGTCGGCCGTGAAGAGCGTATAGAGTAGAGGCCCAAGAACGCTGCCTTGTGGCACTCCAGATCCTATCCGATGTTCCGTCGTAGTAGATTCACCATAGTGAACATAGATAGTATTGGAGGATACACAAAAACAGCTCTGGGAGTATCATTCTGGTCTTGCGTAAAAACCCTACGTGCCAGACCTTGTCAAACGCTTGGCTTACATCTTAGAAGACCGCGAAACAATATTTTTTTTCTTGGAGACACTGCATAATTGTGCTTGCGACCCTGTGCACATGTTCGATTGTAGAGTGTTGTCGCCTGAATCCAAATTGATGACTGGGTATGGTGTTATTAGCGTCCAGAATAGGCTGAAGTCTTTTAAGGAGAAACTTTTCGAATAGCTTCGACAGGAATGACGGTTAACTGATGGGCCTGTAGGATTCGACTTTATTTTTAGAAATATTTTAGATTTTTGCTTTGTGGAATAGAATAATTTTCGTGACCTTCCGGAACGAGGGAAAACTATTGTTATGGAGTTAAATACGAGAGCGACGGTCTTTAGCGTTTCAATGGGCAGCTCTTTGGTCATACGCCCCATAATTTTGTCGGGTCCAGAGGCTTTTTTGCTTTTCAGGAGTGAGCTTTCCTCAATCAGCTCTTCTTCGGTGATGTGTTGAAGAATTGGTTCTGCTGGTAATGCAGCAGTTGGTGCAGTGAGCTCTTCGTTGATGTCTTGTTGATTGATTTAGGTACACCGTCGGTTGGAAAACTCTCTCTAGGTGCATAGCGAATAGTTCATCCTTTTCGGTTTCACGTCTCGCCCATTCCCCGATGGAGTTTTAACTAGGGGAATCGAGGAAATGGTGCAATTGGTGTTTTTGGAAACAAGATATTGAAGCGACTTACTTTTTGGAGTTGACCAAAAGGTTTCTGTAAACATCTCAAGGATGTTAATGAAAGAATTTAAGCTACATCAGTGGACACGACGAATTCAAAAGTTTATCCGTAGACACACTGCAATTATTGCCAAGAGTCTTGTGTGAAGTTGTAAAAAAATAATATTTAAAAATGTATTTGAACGTCTGGTAACTAAATTATTTGTGTTAAAAAAAGTTTCCCCCTTGTTATTGGATTGAAAAAAAAAATAATTTTATTTAAAACACTTGGTGTGTGATTGAATTTTCCGAAACTTTATTCAAATCGGAAAAATATTTAATTAGTCTCAACTGACGGCTGTCACAATCTTTAAGTGGCGTAAAAGTTTTTAGATAAAAAACAGCAAAAGGCGAAATGAAGATTTCTATTTTAGAAATGGAATAAAAATAACGTTACAGTATCGTATCGATAGCAGCTCTTTGATGATTAAAAGATATCTGTTCACGTCGCAAAAGAATCTGTTCAGGGTTTGATACAACATTTTTATTACTTGTAATAGTATTTAATGAAAATCTTTATCAAAAGCGAAAACTAATATAAACATCATTCAAATTTCAATTAAATTCGGCCTCGACTAAATCAGTTTTGTTATGAAAGAACAAATATATATCATATATATAAATAAATACTCACTCACTCCTCCTTTTGTTATGATTTCAATAAATACGAAGCTGCGATTGAAAAATTGATTTTTCAAATCTCATTTGTAAGATAAATTTCCCAAACGGAAACCTGGTTTCAACACATCCCATTTAAGTTTGTCTCAACTCTAAAAACAAGAAAAAAAAAGTATAAATGATTTATTCTTGACGACAGAAATATTATTAATTTTATGTATAATTAGCTAATTTGTTATTTTTTTTTCGAAATTTTTCATGCATTTAAATATTTCCTAATTCACGTCATGTTTCATAATATTTTCAGATTTTAATATAGCTGACAAATCTTCAAATTCATAAACAATTTTTTTTTGAGTGTTTTAAGTCGCTTTAACATCTAAGGTCATATCACGACTGTCTAAACACAGAAAATTTCTGTTGGTAAATTTTAATCTTAGGTCTAGGATCTTAAGATTAAACATAAACTATTAAACGACTCTAAGAACACTGAAATTAATAACGTTGAAATATCCACTTTCAAAAATTATTTTATTGTATTTGAAAGAAATAGAAGAATTTCTTTAAGCATTTCTATATCTTATGCGATATTTGATTGCTTGTATTTATATGGTAATCGTGCAAAAGCAATAAATACTCGTTTTTAACAATAATTTTATTTGATTTGTATATCAGATATACTCGTATAAATCTATTCTATTTTCACACATGTTTAAGCGTTTCGTCAATAAAAAATGGTTCAAATCAAGTGAAATAACACAAAAAAATAATAAACCCGATCTTTAGAAAATATAAGATTATATTATTCTAATATTAACTTGTGTTCTTAGGGAACTTTCCAGTCGTCTAGACGTACTTGTATTGAATTTTAATCATTTAATAATAGATAATTTCTAAGTATGGACATTTGATCAAATCTTAAGCTAATAAATCAACTTAAATTCACCAGCTGTCTTATTGTTTTTCAACATTTAAATAAACTCTATTTACATAATCTTTACTATTAATAAGTTGATTTGCATGTGTGTTCAACAAATTTTCCTAACTCAAAAACTATTTGGTGGGTATCAAGGAATTTTTTTTCAAAAACATTTCTATTGAGTTTTTAGGATTATTTATACTAGAGATCGCTTAGTGGTCGAAATTCGACCATAATTCGTTACAATTTTCACATACCTAATTGTATACTTCACTTGTAACTGCTTCAAAAACTTTAGCTACTAAGCTAACTACATCAGATAATGAATTTCATTTGTGAATGTTTGGAAAATAATTTCTTGACTAATTTTTCTTCAAGGTTCATTTAAAGAAAGTGCATCGTATAAGGATTGAAAATATTTATTTTAAGATTTGAAAGGAAATAAGTGTAGAGGTTTCAAAATATTTATTTTTTTCTCTTCCATAAATCTTTTACAAAACTATTTCAGAATATTCTCTGAAAATTTCAAAACTAAATATCAATTTGTTCCCAAGTTATAGGTAAGCAATTAAGTAGGTGTCCGCATAACTTTTTTATAACGCGTTTTCTTGAAATTACTTTTTTCTAATTTTCGTACACTCGAGCTCAAAAAGTTTTTCAGCAATCATTTTCAAACTTGGAACGCTTGGCAAATATTTACATTCTCTTAATACTGTATAGTAAAAGAAGTCTTGTAATAGGGTCAAATTTTCAAATTCAAGTTTTCACCGGAAATACATGTTTTGAGGTCCCCTAAGTCCAAAAAAGTAGCACCTACACTGCCGGCCAAAAGTTTGAGACCATATAGATTTAAGCCAAAAAAAGGAAATATTTTTAAAAATTCAAAGACAAATACAGTAAAAATGTTTATTAATATTATAGTTATAACCTTTAAACATACTTAGTATAGAAAATAAACATAAAAAAATTATTCTATAAAAAAAAAATGAACTAATTACTCAAACTGTTTTTTCATCAAAAAATCCTCCCTTGCACTTTATTACTTTTTCTACTAGCCTCGGCATTCTACTTATTAATTTATTTATGGTTTCTTGAGAAATTTTGTTCCAGCTTTCTTGTAGTAGTCTCCACAAGTCTGCAAGTGAAGGGGGACACTCCTCTCGGACATTCCTATTAAGCTCGTCCCACAAAAGCTCGATTGGATTGAGATCCGGACTTTGCGGTGGCCATTTCATGATTTTTAAAACTCCTTCTGCTTCTTTTTGTAATAAATAATTTTTACATAGCTTGGAAGTATGCTTTGGATCGTTATCTTGCTGGAAAATGAACCCATTGCCAATTAAACTTAAGCCTGATGGTACAGCATTTTTTTCGAGAATTGTTTTATATTCCTCTTTCTTCAAAATTCCATCAATTTTAACCAAATTTCCAATTCCACGGCCTGAGAAACAACCCCAGACCATTATTGAACCACCACCGTGCTTAACATTTGGCACTACACAATCTGGTAACATCTTTTCTTCGGTGCTACGCCGAACGTAAATTCGTCGATTTGAGCCAAATACTTGGAATTTTGACTCATCAGTCCAAAGAATTTTTTTAAAATCATCTTCTGTCCAATCTCGATGTAATAGGGCCCACTGCATCCTTTTTTTCTTATTTTGCGGCCTTAGTAAAGGTTTCCGAACGGCAACACGACCAAACAGTTTAGCGTTCCTCAACCGTCTTTTCACTGTGGTAAGCGAAACTGGTTTATTTAAAGATTTGTTCACTTCAGCACGAATTTTTGATGCTGTTAAGCGTCTATTCCTTTTGCTGGTAATAACGATAAACTGATCCTCACTAGAAGTAGTAGCTCTCGGTCTTCCTGAACGTGGAAAATCTTGAAAACTACCCGTTTCCTTAAACCGAATAATTGTGCGATGAATACAAGTCTTCGAAAGTTTAAGTTGAGACGCAATTTCACGTTCGGATTTGCCTTCATTATGTAAAGTAACAATGGCAGATCGAGTTTCGATATTTATTTCTCGTACTTTTCCCATTTTTAAAACGTTTTAACTATAGAAACCCCAAGTTAAGACTAAATTAAATTATTCGTACAAAATGGTACATAACTTAAAAAAAAATTTAAAATAATCTGTTTTAGAAAGTCTAAATAATAACAAAGAATAGCCAGTGCAAAATTAAAGAAGAATAGAATTAAAGAACAATTAATACGGAGCTACTTTAAATATAATGATGACCCTTCCACTGGCCAGACACCCTGCGATCTTGGATGTTTTTAAACAGAACCCATTAATTCTATTTGTACCTGAGAAACATACCTACAAAAGTCTCTTTAGATGTTCATCAGTAATTTAAAAATATGTATGGACAACAATTTTTATTTTATTACCGAAACTTTGAATACAATAAGTGATAGCAGAAATATATTACAACTGGTCTCAAACTTTTGGCCGGCAGTGTACCTTGGGGTTTGCTATCTCGCCATGTATTATATTTGTCTTTCCAAGATGCTGCAGTTTTTTTTTTTTGAAAGCTTGACTTGACTTGATATAACATTTATATTTTACTAGCTGATACCCGCTCGTTTTGCTGGGTGTATCTAAATTTAGCTGATTGATTAAAAGAGCCTCTGCGTTCATAGCGAAATATAGAAATTAATCTATTTTGCCAGAAAAAAAATGATAGATACTTTCAGACTTTAGATCCAAAGAAAGTTCAAAAAAATTAGTACAACTACTTTTCAAGAAAGAGATGTTACCGGTGTCACATCAGCTTCTATACGATATTTAGTAAAAAAAGTACCTGTACTCCTTCCTTTAGGACTTGAAGATCTTTCATACCAAATGTCATTTAAAACCGTACAACTATTTTAGAGGCCATCCATTATTTGCGAGAATCGTTTTTTGCGATATTTGAAATCCCATCCTTTCTCTTCTGGTAAAATTTCATGAGACTTGGCATATATCATTCCCCCAATCCCCAATTTAATGTGATATTTTTTATAACATAAGAATAAGTGATATATGGGAGACCTTCCCTTTCCCCAAAGTAAGATTAGATGAGATTCGGCTCGACCCCATCAGCCTCTGAACGCCTCACGTAAGTAATGGATGTTCCCATAAAAGAATAGATTAGTTTCTACAGGATCTTTAACAAAACTTCATTAAAATTCGTTCCGTTAAGTAATTGTTGAATTTTGAAATTTTTAGTTATTATTTTAATACGTTTATTTCTAATTAATATCTTCGAAAATGAACTATGAAAAAATTCAAATATTTTAAGCAATTTCATTATTAATTTTATCGGGTGTTAAATTGAAATTCATATTTATTTTCCACTAAAATTGTAAAAATTTTTAATTTTAACTTTGTAGAGATTTCTTTTGTTATTGTGTAAAATTGGAGGAAAATGCGTTAAAATTCTATTTCACGAACTTTACCGAACCTTTTTAAATGTACTGTTCCTGTAGGATATAATTGTTTTGCCATCCCATGGTAACTATGCATTGTTCTAGCCTTAAAAGTTAAAAGTAAGCTATATCATTCTCCCCCAAACTACCACATTGCAAAAGTCATATAAATCTTTAACTTTGTGATAAAAAAAACATATCTATCCCACGGGAATAGTACATTTCTCCTGAGTATAAAGTAGAACAAATTTTCTTAAGGAAAATGAGTTAAGACTCTATTTCGTGGATTTTAATGAATATGCTTTTAAATACACGGTTCTAATAGAATACATACTTGTTTTGCATTCCCATGGAACCGTTTATTATTCCGGTATGAGAAGTAATCCATATCATTTTCTGGCCCCTAAACTACCACATTACAAAAAAGGAAGTTAATCAAATAAAATAATAATATATTATATATGTATAATCGTTTAGGCCAGCACTGGTCCCGAACAAATCGAATTGCTTAGCGTTATAATGAATTTCCGTCAGGACGTCTGCGAGAGACAATAACTGCAAGTCTAAATTTCCAGTCACCACAAATACTTTTTAAGTGAAAGAGCAACAAGCATCCATCCATACTCACAAACTTTCTCGTTTATAATATAAATACGATTTATATTTGAGTAAGTTTGGCTTGATCAATAGAGGATAATACTAATTTTTTTAATTGTTATGTGAATAAAGTCGCAGGTAGTCACTAATTAATATATAAATAGCTAATATCAATTACAAGAATTATTCATTTGTATAAATTATAAATAAAGCTGCAATTGTACATTACAACAGAAAGCATTTTATCCAGTTTCATATTGCATTCAATTAAACATTTGCCTGACAACAACGTAAAATACAACAGTTTTACATAAAACAAGTTTGACCGAGAGATAATTAGTTGCATAACTCACTATAGGTAAGCATAGTTTAGGATTGAAATTCCTGACAAACAAGCATTTAACTGTTCCCAATTTCACAAAACCTAAATTTCTGGAAACTTTTAGGAACTTTTGTCATTTGCGTAACTCATAAAACAACGACATACCAATAGCCATACGTTTTGCAAGTATAATAACCATTTCTCGTTTGATTAAATATTTTACCATCCTTCGTTTAAGTATTTACTGCTGGAAAATCGTATTATTATAAAATACGATTTAAATGGAATTTACAAACAATACAAACGAGTAAAGAAGACAGATGCAATTTCATAGATTTTAATTTTAATAATGAATAGAGGTCTTTAATTAAAAGCTTTCGTGGTTGAATTATAAGTAATTGCAATCAATTAAAATGAAAATTAAATTTGATTTAAACTGCATACACAAATGTACACTCGTCTTAATATCAAAAGCTTGGTGTAATATTGATATTATACAAAACTTAATCAACAACTTATAATAAGTTTCGATGTTAAATCTTGTTTTGTTTTCTTATGTTACCGATACTTGCATCGATAAATATCAATTGGCTGCATTTAATAGTTTCCTCAGTTAATCGAAACATTTCCCAAGAATTTCTAATGAGAAGTTCAAATCTTTGTGTTGGTGGTAATGTTTAGTTTAACAATTAATCAAAGAACTGATTGTCGCTTTGTGTTAAGTTTGATTTGTATTTTATAATGAACAGACTTGCACCAGAGCAACGCTTTCAAATTTTAAAATTTGTTTTATCGAAATCATGATTCTGTTCGCGAAACTCGTTGTGCACTGCATCCATTTTACGGTCGTCATATTCGTCCTTTAGTGGTTAATTCAATTAACAATGGTTTGTTTTTACAACACATACATATATTCTTAAACAGTGGTAGATAACCTACAACCCGCGGGTCACCAAGTTGATAGTTTTTGTCTGAGGATATTTTGTCCGGGGATCAAAACGCATGGAACCAATAAAAGATACTTACATTATGAATTATATCAAGAAAAATACAATACGCTTAAATTTTTTTATATTTATTTATTTATGTTATGCCTATTTTATTATACTTTAGTGAAACTAAAGTGGGTCAATAAGTAACCGACTTATTTATTTATATATTATACTAGCTGGTCTCCGCCCGCTTTGCTGAGCGTATCTAAATTATACTGATTGAATAATAGAAACTTTCATCCCATCAACAAAAAAGACAGATAGATATTTCTAGATCTTTGATTCATAGAAAGTTCATGAAAATCAGATAAACTACTTTTCCAGGAAGATATTCTATATAGCTATCTAGAAGAGCTATTTTATAGGTTCTATACGTATCCTTTAAGTAGCAATACACTTTGAAAACGTTGAATGTATTAGATATTTAACTGAGTTTTTCGCCAAGTTCAAATTTTTTAATAGTTCAAAAAGTTGAGTAAGTGGAGTAACTATTGACTGTTTGAATATAATTTAACACGTTTATTTCTAAACATTATAGACATTCAAAAATTAACAATGAAAGAAGTTTTAATGTTTCAAAAATTTTCATTATTTATTTATCGATGTTATCGGATGTCAAATTAAAAATCATATTTTGCTGTAAAAACTGTCTTTTTTATTTCAACTTTTTTGGAGTGATTGTGTTAAAACGCTATTTCACAAACTTTAGAGAAAGCTTTTTTTTAAAACACGATTCTTGCAGGATAAGTACAGTTTTTATGCTATCTTTTGAGAACCGTGCATTATTCTATCGTACGAATTAATAATCTATTCTCTGACCTCTCAATTACCCTATTGAAACAATCATGTCAATCTTTTGCTCTGAGAAAAACAAAAACTTATCTTTCTCACGCGAGTAGTACATTTTTCCTGGATAAAAAAGAGATCAGGCCTTCTTGAGAATAATGCGCTAGAACTCTAGTTCACGTACTTTAACGAAACTTCTTTTTAATACACGGTTCCTGTAATATACAATTGTCTTGTTATCCCACGGGAAGAGTACAATTATGTCGATTTTTTGCTCTATGAAAATAAAACGTATCTAGCCCACGGGCCCGTACATTTTTCCTAGATAAAAGGTAGACCAATCCTTCTTGAGGAAAATTCGTTAAAACGCTTATCCATGAACTTTTACGAAACTTCTTTTAAATTCTTAATATTATTATTATTCTTATCCTATCCTACGGGAACCGTGCTATATTCTGACATAAAAAGTAGCCTATATTTATTCTCTGACTCTCAATTAACCACCACTTTGTTGAAATTATGGTAAACTTTTGCTCTGTGAAAAAAAAAACATATCTATCCTACGGGAACCGCACATTTTTCCTGGATAAACATAAGACTGTAGGATATGAAAATTATTTTTTGACTTAAGGACATTATGAGTTATTACTATTAATACATTATAATCAGCTAACAACGTTTAGTTTCAGCATGATTTTTCTTTACACCAGTTTTTCTATTTTTCTATTTTCCCGTTGAAATGAGAAATTTTTCCGAAATAAAACGTATTCTAGATAATGATTCGCATAATTAGCTATAATCATACTTAAATATCACCAATATTTATTTTCAACTAAAAATGTATAGTTTATGCATAATTTTTGTTCCAACCTGTTTTTCAATTTCCCGGGTAAATGAGACATTTTCCCGTAGTAAAAAGTATTCTTTTTTTATGACTCAGATTGTCATTTATCATCATACCAAATTTAATTAAAACCCGTATTTATTTGGGTAAGAATTAATAATATGTTTGTAATAATAATTTCGCAAATAATGAATTAGGTATTTTTAAAACAACTTTAACAACCATTAAAAAGGTTATAGCGGACCAACCTTAACAGATAGACATATGTCGTCGCGGACTTTTTTTTTGAACCTTTTAAGAGGAACAATTTTGCTACATATGATTTTTGCGTAGCTTTAACCATTTACGCAGGGCAGGCAACAAACGCTCTCAAAAGGAAAACATTTTCCTGGTTTTTGCAACATTTTCCATTGACTTTCTGCTGCTATTGGTCGTAGAATGATGTTGTATAGCCTAAAGCCTTTGTCGATAGCTAAGCTATCCAACACAAAAAGAATTTTTCAATTCGAACCAGTAGTTCCTGAGATTAGTGCGTTTAATCAAACAATCAAACAAACAAACACTTCAATTTTATATATTAGTATAGATTTTGCTGTGTCCCGAGTCGAAATTTTAGACCTCTTTTCGACCTCAAAATCTGAGCCATGAGAGGTTCAAATAGATTGAAACATTTAAATGAAACCATTTGCATTTGAATTTTAGACCTCTTTTGAACCTACAAGTGGCATTTATCGGACAAAATACCATGTTTAGGCTCAAAAGAGGTCTAAAGAAAAACCCTCCAATGGAACTTTTTCAACCTGCCCACAATTTTTTTTTTTACTCTCTCTCATTTCTCTGCTCTTTTTTGTCACTCTCTTTTATTGTTTTATTGGTAAGATTTTTTTCAAAAAGAGTAGCATTTTTATTTTTATATTTTGTTTTTTTTAATCATTAAATATACAAGTTTCATTAATATTAGCGATAAATTTTAAGTAATAAGAATATTACAAATATCAGTTCATAGTTCTTAATTTGTCCTTGTTTACCAGCTCCTTTATTGTTGCCATTGCCATAATTTTTTTCCAGGATTTCCTTTTATTATAATCCACAATATACCCAATCATGCGCATTTCTTTAGAAATTTTATTTAATTCTATAACATCTCTCTGATTATTTTCAAGATAATAAATTAAAGCACATTTCTTCACACTTTTTCTTTTAAACTCGGTTCTTTCACTTTTAAATTTTTTATATTTACACTTATAGGCCTTTTTTTCCTAAGTTTATTCAATTGTTGTATTGTTGAGACTTCCTTGTGGCACATCTGCCGATATTTCTTTCATCTCAGAGTACTCTATACCATCTTTACATAGTATTAAACAATTAATAACATTGATTTATTATAAGTTTGCATGCTAATTATTAATACGTTTACTTTGGTATTACCTATGTGAAATTAATATATTTGTATGTACGAGTAGTTTTTATGCTTCATTATCATTAATTTTCCATCCATTTATCTCTCTGTACACGTAATTATTATGTTTTCCTCGAACTAATTAAAGGACCATCAATATCAAAATTTAATTCCACTTAACACAAAACAAACATTGAAAGGAGATTTTAACAATAAATTTGAAATAGCAAAATTTTGAAGCTTGAAAACCAATTTGAAGGTATTAAAATATCAATTATTCATTGGAATAAAATAAATTTGCCTAATTTATATTTTTATTTTCCCTTTAAAAAACAAATCATTTTGAAATAATACCGAAGAATCGAATAATTCATGTGCCCTTGTTCAGTTTAAAATTTGGTTTACCTTTATACTGAAATTTAATAAGTTGGGAACTTTTTTAATGCTTTTAAAAATACTTAAAAATTTATATCCAACCTTTTCGGTGGATCACCTCGAATATATGGATGTGTGGGATCTTCGAGGAATATATTGATAATTTTTTTTCTAAAAAAATTAAATAAATCCATTCTGCAAATAATGTTAAACAGATTTTAATGACATTTGGAATGAAATGCTCTCAAGGATTCTCAAGGAGATCAACACTAATTGGATACTTATTCATTTATCATGTTAACAAAGTTTGATCAATTAAAAATTTTGTAATTATTTAGATACAAAAGTTTGATAATAAAAGCTTAAAAAAGGGCTCATTATTAAGTTGTATAAACGATCGTTTTCTCAAATCATTGAAATATATTATCCTGTAGGTATATAAATTCTACTATAATCTTTACATAGTATAAAACAAAGTCGCTCCCGTTGTCTGTTTCCTTATATCTTTTAAATTACAAGACGGATTTTAATGCAGTTTTCAGAAATTGATAGAGTGATTCAAGAGGAAGGTTTTCAGGTATAAAAATGCATATTATAGTAGAGAAAAGTAGGGAAATTTGAAGATTTGTAATGTGAAGTCATAATCCACATAATAATTTTTGTACACTTACAATGCAAACGCTGGCTAAACTTTACGAGATAAATCAAACATATAGCGGCGAAATTGTGTATCTTAAAAAGATTGATTAAAAAGTCCGCGACGGTATATGTCTATCTCCTAAGGATAACCCACAGGAACCATTTTTTTCTTTTACACATTACAAAAAAATTATTGTTTATTTACCAAGCTATTTTAAACAATACTGTATTATTCCTTATCCAATTAAATACCTGAGATACGTTGTGCATTTCATGTAAATCAAAATTGCCTTTTACATCATATCATAAAAATGAATATCTAAGAAGATATTACAGATTTAAAAAGCGTTGACAGAGCGACTGGATATTGTACGTCAAACGTAGTGGCTGTTTTATTGCTATATTTTTATTATACATATAAAAATGTTATTTTGGTTCTTATTTAGGACAAAAACTCAAAAAAGCCAACACTAATTAGGTACGTAAAGTACGTGTACTCTTAAAAGAGTACGGTTGGTCACCCTACATAGGATAGTATAACAATTTAACCCTACAGGAACCGTGTATTTTCGTAGTATTTTCGGTAAGTTTTGTTAAAGAACGTGAAATAGCGTTTTAACGCATTTTCCTCAAGAAGACCTGACCAATTTTATACAGTAACGAAAGAAATCTTTACAAAGTTTAAATTAAAAAATTGACAAAGTTTATTGGAAAATAAATATGAATTTCAATCAACATCCGATAAAATAATAGGAGTATTAAATTTTTAAAATATATTTGAATTTCTTTATTGTTGAAGATATTAATTAGAAATATACGTATGTAAACAATATGTATAGTTCATTTTTAAATAATTATCAATTACTTAACGGAACTAATTTTAGTGAAGTTTTGTTAAAGATCCCTCATTTCTTAACAATGAATACCATTTATCCTAAAAAAAAAGACACGGTTCCTGTAGGATAGCTACGAATCGATTCTACTAAAATAGCTGAACGGTTATAAATGATATTTGAAATGAAAAAGTTTCAAGTCTAAAGGAAAAATTTATATTTAAATGTTTAATGAACCTGTAAGATAGCTAATATCTCTCCGTAGAAAAGTAGTTTTAAAGATTTTGATGAACTTACTGTGAATCTGAAGACTGAAAGTATCAATCATCTTTTTCTGTCAAAATAGATTAATTTTTTAAATTTTGTTGTAAAGCTCGTAGCAGATATTTTAGTTATTCATTTTTTTATTGGTGTTTAAAGTCGCTTTGACATCTAAGGTCATATCACGACTGTCTAAACATAGATAAAATTCATTCATTTTAATCAATAATTGTCTAATATAATTCAAAGATTTATAAGACAAGGGGGGTAATTTGAGCCTTTCATACTGAGCACCGTAATATCACAGCTACGGCTCCTGTTCTGCGTTCCTGTGTGTGAACTAACTAGGTATATGTTGTTATTTGTAGCTATCTTGCAGGAACCACACATTTTTGTACGTTAAAAATACCTACAAAATAACTTATAATGTTTATATTTTTTCCAATTTTATAGTAAAACAAGTCAATCGTAAAAAATACTTTTTATAGCACCTTAAGCCTTTTAAGCTTCACATCTGTGCATCAACAATAAATTTTTTGACTTTTTTTATTACTTTTATTAGATCTATTGAAGTCTTTAGAAGTCTATATTGAAATCTATAGAATCTATTGAAGTCTATGAATTTTGTGGCGACGACGTACATGCATTGCACATTACACATAGCGATCAGTAAGTCTAGAAAAGGCTCATATTGCCGCCATCATATTGGATTATCGGTATTTAATTTTGTCATAACTGTAAACGATGCATGAGGAACTTAATGTCTTTATTAAGATAGCAACAAAGAAGTGCAACAGTATTAACAATGGCGACAACTTGAGCAAATGCAATTTCGTTAAATTCTTACCTTAAATCTTGTATAAAGTCCCTAATCAAATCTTAAATCAAAAAATTTGCTCCCCTTTCTATTATTTACTATCAATCGACTTTAATATGTCTCAATTTCATATTAAAAATAATAATAAATGTGTTATTTGTTTTGATTTCAGAAAAATGGAAATCAACGTGGTGTTTGTTGATGGAATCTCAAACGAAATTGTGCGTCTACAAGTTCTAACTCGATTGTATAACTAACGATTGACAGACCTTTATTTATACTTTTAATTAAATTAAAAGTAAAATGAAGTAGAAAGAATGTGAAAACAATTTATTTTATTCAGTGAACGTCAGAATAAAACATAATAAAAATGTTGCTAACGTACAGTTCTAGTTCTTGTGTTTATTTTCATTTTCGATCAAACCATCGTTTAAAATATTGAAAAACGTATTTAAGAAAGAAGAAAATTGAAAAAAAAAAAACAACAAAGAACTGAAAAATAGATTAAATAGAAATTGCATATGAATATTTATGCAGTTCAAGTTGTATAGTTAAATTATTTAAATTAATATAGTTCTAATGTGCTAAATGTGTTCGTCGAATTAGTCAAAAAAGTTTATTTAAAAATAATATAGTGAATTGTTAAATCTTTAAAATTACATTCCATAAGCGTGTGCTTTTCGTATCAACATTATGGGCTGCGGACAAAGTAAAATCAACATTTATCCACGTAAATCCAAAGGGAAACACTCATCAAAAAAATCCGGTAAGTCTCACCATCGATTTTTCTGTATATATACATCTTGGATAATTGACTAAAACCATTCTTTAACTCGCTTCATTTTCCCATGTGTTTTATATCTGTTGAAAAAAATGGCAAGAATTTCTCTACTTTTCAAATAAAAATCAACGAAAACATTCCAATGCAAGAGAAATGTTCACGTTTTGTTCGCTTTCAATCTGTATAAGTTGTATATAACTTTTGTCTTCGCTTAATCTATTGTCTTGAATCTTTCAAAACATTTCAAAAACTATTTCAAACATTTCTGTCTTGTTACATATTACTTATATTTAAAAATAGTCTCTGTCTCGATCTTTTCACAAACCGTAATGTGAATATTTAGAATCATTTAAAACCAACTTTTAAGCCAATAATTTATCATTATTAAACACTAATTAATCATTTAAAATTAGTAGCTAATAACTTAAAATCTTAAGAAACACCTGATTATTTAATTATGATTTTACGATGTTTTCTACGTCTTATTAAAAAAAAAAATTGCTCCACCAAATGTTGTCTCAACTATATTTTTTTTTAAAATAGCTGATCCCCGCCCGCTTCGCTGGACATAGCTAAATTAAACCAATTGATTAATAGAAGCCATCATAACAAAAATATTATAAAAAAATGAAAAACCGACTTCAAAATATATAAAAATTCTTAAATAAGAAATGCACTAAAAAGTAACAAAATAATGGCGTATCCTTGCAGTATCTACAACTTACAAATTATTAGGATGATACAATGTACAACTATTGGTATTTTTGGAGTTGGTGTCAGCCAAGGAAATACGACTATATTGGTGCTTAGCAAAAAACGAGAATACCTTTTGAAAATTATTTTTCAAATGAACTTTTAAACAATATACTCGAACTGTAACAATATTTAGCGACCTTTAAACTACAAAATACCAATTACCAACTAAACCTTTTTACAATTTTTACAAATTACCATTAATATTAATTTTCTTGACTGACACCAACTCCAAAAAAAACAATAGTTGTACATTGTATCATCCTAATAATTTGTAAGTTGTAAATACTGCAAGGATACGCCATTATTTTGTTACTTTTTAGTGCATTTCTTATTTAAGAATTTTTATATATTTTGAAGTCGGTTTTCCATTTTTTTATAATATTTTTTATTTCTCGCGTTTTAGTGATCTGAAGTTTGATAACTGATTTTATTTTCTTGAAAATGGTTAACCTTCCAAACGCGCTGCTCATATAAGGCAACGCCGTTTAATATTAAAAGTTACTACATCATCCCTTTTTTCCCTTAAGGGTTGAAATTTTTTGCTTTTAAATGTAAAAACAAAACTAAGTGGATTACTCTTTCTAACAGAAAAAAAATTATCAAAATTCGGTTAAATGACACTATTTCATCCCCTATTTTCATCCTTAAAGGGTGGATTTTTTTCTTCAAAATGAAATGTGAACAATTTAAAAGTACGTTGTACGTAATAGAAACAAAATTATCAAAACCGAGCTATCGAATAAGAAGTTAATATTTCATCCCTTAGTTTTCAACCCCTTAGAAGTGGAAGGTTTCCCTCAACTTAAAACTGGACCCCACGGAAAGCACCAGCTTTCAAATAAAAAAAGAATTATTAAAATCGAGCTATCCAATAAGAAGTTTATATTTTATCTTTTAGTTTTCAACCCTTTAGAAGTGAAAGATTTTCCTCAAATTAAAATGGAAATACATGAGAAGCACTAGCTTTCAAATAAAAAAAGAATTATCGCAATCGAGCTATCCAATAAGAAGTTAGTATTTCATCCCTTAGTTTTCAACCTCTTAGAAGTTAACGATTTCCTTCAAATTAAAATGGGACCATTCGGGAAGCACCAGCTTTCAAATTAAAAAAGAATCATCAAAATCGCTTCACCCAGTCGGAAATACTGAGGTAACAAACATAAAAAAAAAAATACAGTCGAATTGAGAACCTCCTCCTTTTTTTGAAGTCGGTTAAAAATATATTAAAGTAAGTTTAGATATGTTATCATAGAAAGTTATTCCTCAGGAATCATAAATTTTCCAGAGTGATAAATATCTTCATATTTTTACCTGCCTAGAAATCTCACTATTTACAATTCAGTATTCTTTCAATGAATTATTCCTCGTCATTTACGTTTGACATACCTACTTTAAATTACCTATGACCTATTATTTGGTTGCATAACTTAATTTTTTTTTTCACTTCATCCTTATGTAACTCTGTGTATTTCCCCCTGAATCAAACTCCTAAAAGCTTCAACTCTTTAAACCAAACTCCTCCTAATTGGGATCACTTACGTCAAACTGTCATTTTGGAACTTGAATACTTTTTGTTAAGAATGAAATCATATTCACTGCAGAGGATATTCTGGTTACTTCAATTTTTATCCTAAATGAATTGAACAATGGATAAATAAAACTCCTCTCTCAGTAATTCGAACATTTACTCCGAACTATGTAGATAAGATAACTACCAATAAATTAACTATGGATTTATAGTTTTTAGGAATTCAAATTATCGAAAGTTCATTGAATTTAAAGTTCAATTATGAAAATTAAAATTTCTATGATTAAAAATATCTATTACAAAAGTCGTATAAAACGGTGCAACTTGTAAGAAATTTAGCGAGTCAAAGAAAGACAAACTGTGTTTGATTGATTTTCTACTACTGGTTAATCGTTTACAAACGTTGTTTAATTTAAATTTTGATTCAATAAAGTTGATCAAAAAGTTTATCAATTCTTGATTTTTTTAACCGATTAAATAAAGTGATAACGTAAAAATGTTAATTTGACGGAAAAATATAAAACTAATTTTACGGTTAAAGTAAAAATCACAATTAAAATAAAAAATAACAAAAACTTATGATCGTAAATGAGTAATTTTATTTATTACGCAAAATATATTTCATATTAGGAGCTTAACAATGGCGTATGATCATTTCGAAATACTAAACCAACGTACACGCTTCCAAAAACCATAATAAAAATAGACTTAAATAGCAAATATAATCGAAACAATCGGTCTTCAGAGAGTTCAATACATATTTATGGATTGTTGCACTTCAAATCTCACTTTCATAGCATCAAATTGATAGAATGAATAGTTTTCAATGTTCAAAGATCAGATAATTCGCATTAACGCAATTAAATGTTGATTTCAATTAAATTGTTGTCGCCAAAATATTAGTCTTTTACATTAAATTTGTTGTTACCATGGAAACGTAAAGCAAAAGATATGACGTCATATTTGCATTAAGATTGCTTAAAAAATACCATCCAAATTTCCGACTTTCTCGATAGTATAGCAAAGAGTTTCATTCACACAAACCTTGCTCTAAAAATAACTAATACAACAAAAAAGGAATCAGTCAAATCGGTTCAGCGTTTCTAAAGCTATGCGCGTACAAACATTTTGGAAATTCATTGTTATATACATATATAGATATAGATGTATATTTACATAGTACAAGCAAAGTCACTCCCGCTGTCTGTTCCCTTTTAAACTCTTTAAAAATCTTTTAAACTACAAAACGAATTTTAATGCAGTTTTCAGCAATTGATCGAGTGATGCGAGAGGAAGGTCTGTAGGCATAGTACATGCATATTTTAGTAGAGAAAAGTTGGGAAATTCAAAGATTTGTAATGTGAGGTCATAATCCACATAATAATTTTTGTACACTTACATTTCAAACGCTGGCCAAACCTTACGAGATAGATCAAATTAATATTCGACGAAATTGTGTATCTTAAAAAGATTGATAAAAAAGCCCGCGACAGTACCTACCTCTTAAGGATAACCCACAGGAACCATTTTTATCTTTTACACATTACAAAAAAATTATTGGTTATTTACCAGGCTATTTTAAACAATACCGTATTATTCCTTATTCAATTAAATACGTGGTGCATTTCATGTAGATCAAAATTTCCCTTTACAGCAAATCATAAAAATGAATATTTTAAAAGATATCAGAGATTTAAATAGCGTTGGCAGAGCGACTGGATGTTGTACGTCGCACGTAGTGGCTTTATATATAAAAATGTTATTTTCAACCTTATTTAAAACAAAAACTCGAATAATTCTACACCAATTAGGTATGTAAGGTACATTTACTCTTAAAAGAGTACAGTTGGTCGCCCTACATAGGATAGCAAAACAATTGAATTTCACAGGAACCGTGTATTTTCGGTAATTTTTGTTAAAGTTCGTGAAAAAGCATTTTAATGCATTTCCCTCAAGAAGGCCTGACCAATTTTACACAGTTACGAAAGAAATCTTGACAAAGTTTAAATTTGAAAAATGACAAAGTTTACTTATGAATATCAATTAACACCAGATAAATGAATAATGGCATTTCTTAATATATTTGAATTTCTTTATTGTTCATTGTCAAAGTTACAAGTTATAAAGCAATAAATGCATTTACGAAATGCGCTGTCTATTACAAACCTGTCTCTGGATGACCTCATTTTGGCGGTGAGCGACAACGAATTTCTTAAAGCGAATTTTTTAAATTAAAAATGGATAATAAATGCACTAATCACTTTTTCAAAAAAAGGTGTCACTTTAAGGGTTGAAGTAAAAAACCACCCTCAAAAAATAAAAAATAATATTTTTCATCATTTATAGATTTCCAAAAATTCTGAAAAAAAGTGGTTGTGTGTACTTATGTACGCGCGTGAGAGTTATACTTCTGTGGCATCATTAAAAATTAGTTTTTATTCATTTTATTCAAATATTCAATTTTAAAAAACTGTTATTTAATATTAAATAATAATAATATATATATTTAAATAGATAATTAATAAAAATAAAATTAAGAGAACTATATTTTAATTTATATCAATAAATAATATCCAAAGGATGCTGTCAGGCGTTTATAAAATTTGTCAGGATCATTTTTCTGGTTAACAATTCATGCATGTCATGAAAACAAAGCTTCATAGAAATTGCGAAATAAAGTAAGTAGCTACTTGCCAAAGTAAATGTCTTAATCTTATTCATATCTTGTGTTACTAAATAATTATTCTAAGATGGTTGAATCATTTCAGAATCCCAGATTTTGTGATAACTAAGAATATGCATGGAATGCAGACGTCATTTTCATCATTAAATTGCAAATAGTATAACAACTACTGCAAAATATCAAGAAAAGTAATAACTTATTATTTAATAATACGTGTCATTTGTATATATAAATATTTACTAAATAAAATATAAAAAATATATTTAAAGAGTTAATTATTTTTAATTTAAATATAAAAATAAGTAAATAAACAAAACAACAAAAAAACCGAGCGGTTTTGCGGGCAACTTCATCTTGATAATTTGTGATGATAAAATAGAACGGTACTAATGCTTCGAAAACCGCGCCGCAATGCAGACGTCATTTTCATCACTTAACTTCAAATAGTATAACAGCTACTGCAAAATTCGAGAAAAATAATAACTTATTTATTAATAATATGTGTCATTTGTATAAATATTTTTTTTAATTTAAATATAAAAATAAATAAATAAAACCAAAATTCAAATTACGCACGCCAAGTTAAAAGAAATCGAGTGGTTTTGCGGCCAACTTCATTTTGTTAATTTTTGTCTCAAGATGGCCGCTCATCTAAAAACTACTCTACTAAAAACTTACTCTCATCATTTTTTCATAACGCACCTAAAGAAGTATTACTTCAAAAATATATATTATGCGTTTTATTAATATCTACGTGCAGTTTTAATTTCATGAAAAAATCTTTAATAGATTTCTAGAAAAAAAATAACGTCTAGGTTAGTTTCACCCGTAAATCCAATACAAGTGGGGGTAGCGGGTTAAAATTGTGCAACAATAAGTTTTTTGCATGTATGTATAGCTTTCGAGTAAAATTGCATGGATTAGGAGAAACCGAGCAGAATCTGAAACAAGTTCAAACATTTCACGGTTTTTCCTCTATAAAAATTTTTCGTCGACTTTTTGACAGTTGCAAACTTAAGAATACATAGCCCTATAATGGGTTCAAAAAACATACTAAAAAAATCAGAAATACATCATGTTTTGTTGATTTTGACTGGCCTTATATAGTAATAGTAATGCCAATGATATTAAAATAAGAGATTATATCGCTCTTAGTTTCTTTTTTTTTTGGCTTCATAAAACATAAAAATTTGAAATTTGATTAGAAAGAGAGCTTTAAGTTAGCTGTAAAAATCTTTTTGGGGAGTCCCTGTAGCACAACCACGGCACACATCTTGAATATCATTGTAATCTAGACTATTTTTAGAAATAGCTAAATCGCTTATTTGTTAAAATCATTTAGAAAATTATTATTCAAAATATTACATAAGTGGTAAGCGTGTGTTATGTTCTCGATCACAAACTAATCCCCCAATACTAATTACAACAGCCTATAGCCTTGAAGCTATTGAACAATAGAATTCAACTATGAATAACAACCCGTAAACTCAACATGTAAACGATGCAAACTTGTAATCTATTTACCCTAACTATGGAAATACAAATTACAACATTTTCCTAACTCTCCTTTACAGCAAGAATATATCCCCTCACTATAACACAATGTGCAAAATTCATTAAATTTTAATTTTCAATCCGAGTTTTTTTTTTGGCGTTTCTCATAAATTAACATTAATGGATGGAAAAGACAATCTTAGAAGATATCGTTAAAAGTATTTAATGAAACAGTTTAGTCGCTTTATTTTGCACTTAAGTGTAAAATGTTTAAAGCTTCTTAATATCAATTCTCGTTTAAGCACTTCTCGTTTGAAGTAGAAACACTTATCATTTAAGACTTGAACATGTTATTTAACATTCACTTTTCTAAGGTATAACTAATTATTGAACTTGTTGAAAATGATTTTGCAGCTGATTTTAATTTGCAAAGTAAAATTTCTTAATAATCTATTAACACGTTTAGAAATACGATGAATTTTATTTAAAACTAGCTGGTCCCCGCCCGCTTCGCTCAGCGTATCTAAATTATACTGATTGAATAATGGAAACTTTCACTCCATCAACAAAAAAAGACAGATAGATATTTCTAGATCTTTGATTCATAGAAAGTTCATGAAAATCAGATAAACTACTTTTTCAGGAAGATATTCCATATAGCTATCTAGAAGAGCTATCTTATAGGTTCTATACGTTTTTATGAATATTATAAAATACCTACACCTACTTGCGTTCCTTAAGTATAGCATTACAATTCGAAAATGTTGAATGCATTACATATTTAACTGGGTTTTTCACCATGTTCAAATTTTTCAATAGTAATTCAACACATTCATTTCTAAACATTATAGAAAATTATCAAAAATTAACATTGGAAGAAGTTTCAATGTTTCAAAAATTTTCATTATTTATTTATCGATGTTATCGGATGTCAAATTAAAAATCATATTTTGCTGTAAAAACTGTCATTTTTGTTTCAACTTTTTTGGAGTGATTGTGTTAAAACGCTATTTCACAAACTTTAGGGAAAGCTATTTTAAAAACACGATTCCTGCAGGATAAGTACCTACAATTGTTATGCTATCTTTTGAGAACCGTGCATTATTCTATCATACGAATTAATAATCTATATTTTTCTCTGACCTTTCAACTACCCTATTGCAAAAAATCATGTCAATCTTTTGCACTGAGAAAAACAAAAACATATCTATCTCACGGGAGTGGTACATTTTTCCTGGATAAAAAAGAGATCAGGCCTTCTTGAGGATAATACGCTAGAACTCTATTTCACCTAATTTAACGAAACTTCTATTAAATACACGGTTCCTGTAAGATACAATTGTCTTGTTATCCCACGGGAAGAGTACAATTATGTCGATTTTTTGTTCTATAAAAAATAAAAACGTATCTAGCCCATGGGCCCCTACATTTTTCCTGGATAAAAGGTAGACCAATCCTTCTTGAGCAAAATTCGTTAAAACGCTTATCCATGAACTTTTACGAAACTTCTTTTAAATTCTTAATATTATTATTATTCTTATCCTATCCTACGGGAACCGTGCTATATTCTGACATAAAAGGTAGCTTATATTTATTCTCTGACTCTCAATTAACCACTTTGTTGAAATTATGGTAATCTTTTGCTCTGTGAAAAAAAAACATATCTATCCTACGGGAACCGCATATTTTTCCTGGATAAAAATAAGACTGTAGGATATGAAAATTATTTTTTGACTTGAGGACATTATGAGTTATAAATATTACTATATTTATACTTATACTATATTACTATATTTATACTATATACGTATACTTATACTATATACTCTATTATAATCAGCTAAAAACGTTAAGTTTCAGCATGATTTTTCTTTAAACCAGTTTTTCTATTTTCCCATTGAAATGAGAAATTTTTCCGAAATAAAACGTGTTGTAGATAATGATTCACATATTTAGCTATCATCATACTTAAATATCACCAATATTCATTTTCAAATAAAAATGTATAGTTTATGCATAATTTTTGTTCCAACCCTTTTTTCAATTTCCCGGATAAATGAGACATTTTCTCGTTATAAAAAGTATTCTTTTTTTATGACTCAGATTGTCATTTATCATCATACCAAATTTAATTAAAACCCGTATTTATTTGGGTAAGAATTAATAATATGTTTGTAATAATAATTTCGCAAATAATGAATTAGGTATTTTTAAAACAACTTTAACAACCATTAAAAAGGTTATAGCGGGCCAACCTTAACAGATAGACATATGTCGTCGCGGACTTTTTTTTAGAACTTTTTAAGAGGAACAATTTTGCTACATATGATTTTTGCCTAACTTTAACCATTTACGCAGGGCAGGCAACAAACGCTCTCAAAAAGAAAAAACTTTCCTGGTTTTTGCAACATTTTCCATTGATGCTCTGCTGCTATTGGTCGTAGTGTGATGTTGTATAGCTTAAAGCATTTGTAGATAGTTAAGCTATCCAACACAAAAAGAATTTTTCAATTTGAAACAGTAGTTTCTGAGTTTAGTGCGTTTAATCAAACAATCAATAAACAAACAAACTCATCAATTTTATATATTAGTATAGATATATGATTTAATTGAAGCCGTTATTATTTAAACATTCAATATTCTTTGAAATAAATTATTTTGTTTATTTTCTTCAAAGTTTCGTCCATTTGCAGTAATAATTAACATGATTAAAGCACTTGGGCTATTTGATTACAATTCCACATGAAGCTCACTCATATAACTTATAATCAGATATAATCCATAAGCATCACGTTTAAGTAGATACGGTATAGATAATGTGCAATGTGCATAAAGGTTACTCTAAATAATGCATCTGACACAAGTTGATAGTTCTGTTTGTGGTTTATGGTAGATTAGGCAGAAAAGGGGACATAACATGTTTACTAGTTTAATAAAATAAAATCCAAGGCCTTTTTAAAAAATAAACTATTAATAAGCCTTACATATAAACTTGACGCAAATTTGGATAGTAAGGATAAATTTTTTGATTCTATCAGATCGAAAAATTACACTCATCTCATCAAATCGATTGATCTGTTTGACAGAGACTTACGATTAAAATCGATACTTGGAGCTTTAAAAGCTTCTTGATGATCAGAAGTTTAACATTTTCCTGTGATTTCTGTTTAAGTAAGAAAAGGGCATCTTCTAGGAATCTAGTCAATTATTATAGAATTTTGCACTTCAATTTAATAAAAATAGTCAATAGATTATAGCTGACCTTTAATTTTGTATAAGATATTTTTTTGAGTAACTAAAGGTACTAAAAATAACAATTAAAAAACTAAAAGCATATAAAATTTACATGATTTTTAAATTCCATAACAATGATCACGAAAATTAAGAACAAGTACCTTAAATATAAGTAGGTACCACAGTTACTAGCGAAGTTACCAATGGAAATATTAAAAGGAAATTGTTTAACATATTGACCATTTTCTCGTGCAAAATCTACGCGATTATTATAGAAATACAAACAATTAATGATATAGGACTGAATTGAAGACGTTAATGTGAATTAGTCAGCCAAAACCAGTAGTCATAAATATTTGAATTTGTGTCTTTCCAAAGGCTATTTTTATCATCCTTGATGATCCTTAGCAAGGTTTCGGCTGTTTAAAAGTAAAAGTTTTTTAATGAAAAAACTCATCTAAACGTAGTAGCCTCTACCATCTTACAAGCTCCCCCATATAATAGACTAAAACGAGTAGATACCAGTGGCGTGCGGTGACTTTTGAAACAGGGCATGAGATCAGCAGAAGGGGGGGGGGGATTTTTTAGTTTAATTTTCTTATTTGTGAAACATTGTGTTGAAATATTTATTTTTAAAGTTAGCCTTATTCAACGCTCCTTCTTACAGAAATCATCCATAACCGCATCATATAATGTATTTAAAAACAACGCAATTGTTTTTAACCTAAAGAACAGAACATTTGTATTGCCTCTTGGTAAATAAATCACAAACAGTATCAGTAACAATTGAATTCACTATACTATAGATTCAAAATGTCAACCGCATCTGCAAACCGTCAATCGGCAATGTGAAATGCCAAGAGAGATATTATTCGACCATACTAGTGCGCCTGCGCGACCAATTTGAAGCAAACGTCCTGATCAGGCCGCATGTTGCGGTTGTCTGCGCATTCATTCGGCTCTTGCCGTTCATTTAATTTGGTGTTCTATGCCAATTCTATGAGCCATACCTTTTATAATTACGTAAATTAAAAAAATTATAAATTATAAAAATATTTAGTATTTTTAGAATCATTTTACAATAAGTACATGCAATTACGTAAACTAAAAAATGAAAAGTCAAAATCATAACAAATATTCAATTTTTAAAATTGTCTTACAATCGCAAGGCATGCGGCGCATCTAGAACATGTATGGGCCGCACGCCACTGGTAGATACTATCTGGTAGATCTCTGCGTAACTTTCGCCAAATTTGTATCTTTTAAAGTTCTTTAGCGTAGTGATTCATTTTTAGAAACTTCTAAAATATTAGATGATAACTATTAAACATTGGAGTTGCCAACTTTAATACAAAAAACGCAAACCCGGCGTTTGCAATGGACCACTTTATGAAATAGCCTAACTGAGCCGTCAGCAAAATTGCTACACTCATAATGTAGTTAATCAAAATCTAATTTTTACATATACTTATAAATATGAGAATACGTTTTTACCAGGATGCCAATCAAAATGTGCCCGCAAGTTTTTTTATATAAAATAATAAAAATTGATTTTTGGAGACGAATATCACTCATATTGTAGCGAAATAAAATATAATCCACTTGATAATAATGTGTGTAAACAATAAGAAAAATATTGGCTGCGGTCACTCAAGTGCTCGCACCCCTTTGTAGTCAGGTGTAAACAGATTGTGGTAAACATTTACACCCAACATTTAGATTCATGATTCATATAATATATCAAATTAAAGCTCTTTTTTCTGTGCATGATGATATAAGGCTGCATATGAAAAAGTGCCCGCAGACTGAGGCAGCCAGCTGTTAAAGATTCTAGAAATTAAAGACAAAGTGAGAGAAATTACCACGAGACAACACTCATTAGACAAGACTGACATCCTTAGCTGTTCGAGTTTTGAAACCCGTCGCGCGCCTCGATAGACAGGATCCTAACCATACATATTTTGGGATGTAAGTAGTTGAGGTCGATATGACTCAATAAATGCCTTTAAATCTCTAATAAAAATTGTCGCCTTTATTTCGTACGGTACAATATATTTGGTCCTAGCGGACTGATAGTACAACATGTTAGTTTACATGTTGGTTGTTGACTGTTTAGAGAGCCCAAGAGAACTGATCAGTAAGCACGAGTGAATTGATGATCTGTTTTATTTTTCACAGAGGTAAGGTGGGGGAAATCTTCTAAAGACACCCAGGAAAATGGGTAGTGTCTGATTCACGTATAGCGCCTCCCGACTAAAACCCCCACCTTACTGATTACCAACCATTTAGGTTATAAATCAAGTGCTGGGATAGGTTCAGCAAAGCCAGAGGCGAAGCTAGAGACTTGAGGTACTTCAGGAGACCAGAAGGCTGGGCCTTCTGAAACGGTCAGTTTTCTTACATTTGAAAGTTGCCAGAGAGCTGATGGTAGTATTTTGGTGGCCAAATATAGACTGCCGCAGGTTTGTTGCGTACATTCGGGCCGTCTCGGGAATAGAAGGAAGTTTGGTTTCCCGAAAGATTTGTTCGTTACGAACAAACCAGGGAAAGTTGAAGGCGGAGCATAGTATAACCGCATGTATGTGCCGTTCAATTTTTGGATCCTGTTGGGGGCGGCGGAACTCCAAATTAGAATGGTATATGTGCTTCTGATGATGGCATTAAAGGCTCGTTTCTTCGTGGACTGGTACACCTTTGGACTGTTGAAGAAGGGCTTCAGACTCCAATAGTGTTGTTGCGGGTGGCGGTTATTTGTTTGGTTCAGGTCCAGGAGATATTTGGCAGAGTTGCTCCAGTTGAGGGAGGTTTCCATTCACGATGAGTTTGGGAGGTTTACGCATTCAGTAAGAGAAGAAGATGGTTTTAGATTTGGTTCGATTGATTTCGAATCTCCATTTTCAGTACCAATACTTTTATACATCCTTTTGGTGAGCTATGTAGGAGCGTGGTGCTTTTCTTCGTCCTAATTGGACGTCTTTTTGGTTACTTCAGTCCGATTTTGGGGCTCATCATACACGATTCAAACAACATTTTTTTTCTCAGGCCTTTCTTCCTTGAAGAAAAGCATATTATATACGAGTCATAATTATTATATACGAGTCATAAAGCATTAAAGCAATAAATTCATTTACTATATGCATTTATTGCTATATAACTATGCATGAGCTACCTATGAAATATAACTCTTATACCAAGATATTGTAACGTTTTTACGGGTTCGAGGATTTGTGTTTAATGACTACGTATTTATTTTTAACAATTTTTATTTATTTATCTTACCCTATTGTTGCTTATAAACTACACGTTAACAATTAGTTAGTTTTCACAGTCACTTATTCACTAATTACTGTCATTTACGATTCCACTGTTCACTTTTTATTTATTTAAGCACTGATCACTTTTCACTGTTTACACTTTAACACTGGTCAAAGATTTATTTGAATACTGGAAGGTTATCACTCGTAATGTCGGTTCGTTTTTCAACTGAACTGGCTGACCCTTTTTCTGGCTTATTTATACCAAACCAATCATCGTTCTCGAATTTTCCAAGCAAAAAATACTCCATTACTAGAATATTCGATCTCATTATTTTAGTGTCTGTCTTTTTTTATCTATTAATAAGTCAATGTAGAAATTTCTAGAAACAACATGCTATCCCGCTCCTCTATTGTTATATTAATCCGCACAACAGGAGTTCTGGCCAACCCACCTATCCTTCAGTCATAAAAATTGCGCCACGACTTCCCATTCTTTTGTACAATTCCTATCGCTAGGTGGTCTCGAAGACGAAGTTCTTAGAGAGAGAACCTTCTCGAAGTTCCAGTAATTAACATAACGTTCTTCTTATCGTTTAAAACAATGCTCATCCTTTTGCTGGTGATTGGTTAATCCCACCCAAGCTGACAGCGAGTGAAACCACCCCCAAAGTCATAAAAATGGCGTCACTGTTTTAGACTTGTGACAATATTTATTATTCTGGAAAATAAAAGTCAACATCTACGGTTTAACATTTTAAAATCAATAAATAATTATTTTAAAGCTTGTGAGTATTTATAAAAACTAGAGGTCGCCCAGTGGTCGAAATTCGACCATAATTCGTTACAATTTTTACATACCAAATGGTACACTTCACTTGTAACTGCCTCAAAAATTTTAGCTACCAAGCTAACTACAGCAAATAATAAATATTGCATTTGCGAATGTTTGGAAAATAATTTATTGACTAATTTTTTCTTCAAGGTTCATTTAAAGAAAGTGCATAATTTAAGGATTGAAAATATTTATTTTAAGTTAATGAAGGAAACAGGTGTAGAGGTTTCAAAATATTTTTTTTTCTTCCATAAATCTTTTACAAAATTATTTCAGAATATTCTCTGAAAATTGCAAAACTAAATATCAATTCGTCCCTAAGTTATAGGTAAGCAATTAAGTGGGTATCCGCATAACTTTTTTATAACGTGTTTTCTTGAAATTACTTTTTTCTAATTTGTGTACATTCTAGCTCAAAAAGTTTTTCACAAATCATTTTCAAACTTGGCACGCTTGGCACATATTTACATCCTCTTACTACTGGATAGTAAAGGAAGTCTTAGGGTAATAGGGTAATAGGATCGAATTTTCGAATTTAAGCTTTCACCGGAAATACATGTTTTGAGGTCCCCTAAGTCCAAAAAAGTAGTTTTTAGAAACATGTCTGTGCGTGTGCCTGTGTGTGTGTGTGTGACAGCCATATCGTATTGAACCCTTTTCCGAATTTCACCAAACTTAAAAATTTTCCTTCATATTATATCTTGTTTTACCGCGAAGCTTTTGGTTGAAATTGGTTAACCGAAAGCTCCACTTTATTCTTGGAGTTATTGAGCTTTTTAAAATTTTTTCGAAAACAGTTGCAAAGATTTTCTTTAAACTTATGATAGTTCTTAGACTTATTAATGGCTACAACTTTTATTTGAAACTTTTTCCTGGAAAAATTCGATTAAGGACGGTTCTGGGGCGAAGGTTGGGAATTCATAAATACATAATATTATGATCTATACTTGTATGCATGTAGTTCTATGTTTAGTTATAAGTTGATCATATATTTCCTTTAACCAACAGCGAGTGTCATAAATTAAAGTAAAAGAAAGTACTGTGACGCCACGCAGCAGATATTTTTCTTTTTATAATGTTGTATCCTGTTGTTTCAAATTACTGTATTCTGAAATATTTTTAGATACAAACAAAAAAAATATGTCTATGAAAAATCAGAAGTAATTTAAAGTGAGTTTCCTACGTTCAAAAGTAAAACAAAAGTACCTTTATGTTTAGATTTTTTCATTTAAAAGCCAAAGATAAAAAATTGGAAATAGGCTGCATAAGTCCTGTTTAAAACTTTGAATTAAGCTCAATCAACGGAGGATAGATTCCTTTCTGCGAAATATTGTTGAAATATTGTAATAAATAAACATAATATTTAAAAATATGTTATAGTATATTATGTAAAAATATATTTTTAATAATATTTCTCAATAATTAAATAATCGCTTAAATTTGTTTCCTTCAATTTCAATAATTATAATTTCAAAATTTAAATTCCTCTCAGAATATTTTGTTTAATTAATGACATTTGGAATATGGTTGAAGTCTGTGGTCAAACTGAACAACTGAGATTTAAAAATCTACATATTTGTGTGTATTGTGTGTCTGTGTGTGTCAAACGCATGGTAGTGTGTGTGACGTCTTTTTTCATTAATTTAAGGTATTTTAAAGCATTATTATAAAAAAATATTATCTCAATACGCAACTTCCTCATATAAACTTCAATTGTGCCAAATTTCATACTCCTCCGTTCGTGTAATATTCGGTAAAAAGTTACCACAAATTTTTGCTTCACGTATTAATATATACATAGATGATAAGATATTTCCTTTGTGTTGTCGTAAACTATCTCTGATATATTAAACAACGTACATTTTTCACTCAAAAATAATTTCCGGTACCTGCAAGAAACAGCAGCAAATTTTTAATTATTATAATACGTTCTCGTTTAACAAAGTGACATGAACGTTTTACGAAGATATTCTCATAGAACAGGGATGGTTTGTACACATTTTTTCACTATTGATTAAATATCAACTACCATTCACTATCGAGAGTAAACTGTTTGAAACTATTATCCGAGTAAAATATAAACCATAATTACTTTGTCAAGTTTTCTTTCAATAAATAACAGGATAATATCAGGTCTAGTGCTACCATTAATAATTCGTAAATTGAAATTATAGCTGGACAAACACGCAGTTTTCCCATCAATTATAAGAAGATCAAAAATAAAATTTTTTCGTTACATATCATAATAAAAATCGGATTAATTCAAATATGTTATATTTGTAAAATTTCATTTTGAAGCTGTTTACATAATTTTTGCATAAAATTTATCCGATGAAAAAAATCAAATAAATATTTATGTATCTGTTATATAGAGCGTGAATTTTTTTTTTTTTTTGTAGAAAATATTTATTACATTGAGAATATACAGCTAATGTTATCTGCCTTCTCTCTTTTTTCGCTCTATATTTACGCCTCTATTAATTATTAATAATATCATAGGTACGAACTATAAATATCTCAGGGACCATACGAATACATGTGACATCTTTTCACGCTTGTATTTTCAATACAAGCCAGAACATTCTTAAAAAAAAATGTAAAAGTTAGCATTTATAAAATCGTAAGTTTGAAATAATTTTTAAAAAAAATATATTTCAAATCTACTTAAGAATATTTGTATCTAGCCAATAACGATTTTAATTCCAGTTTTTCTTCGTTCTATTTGTGATATTAGAAAGTGGCTATTTTTGAAGTAGACTCTTTAGTGTGAGGGTGAACACAGTCAATGGCGTCACAGTCAACTTACTTTAATGTTAATTCTAATTCTGAATGTAAGTGACAACATTTTCAAGTCAAAACAATTATTTAGTTTTTTTTTAACGTCAGAAAAGGTTTAAAATGTTTGTCAAATGAAAAAACTTCGTCAAATTTAAGCTTGGTAAAAATGATTTCGTTTAATATTTACACGGTCTGGTCTTAAAAAAAACATTTCTGAAACTATACGGTATCATTTCACGCTGCCAAAATGAAATATTAGCAAAAGGAAAAAAAATGTTCTTCGGTATTCTGTATATTATGATCGGTGCCAAGTTTCATCTATACACAAAATTCCTCCCTCTTGCACATCTTTTTCGCGCTTATGCAACAAGAGACATTCGTAATTATCTCAATTTTTATTCAACCTCATAAATCATTTTTCATTTCGTAATTCGAACGCCTAAAATCGAATATTGAACTAGAATATATTATAATAAAAATTCTTTTACTTTGATATTAATATTTTATATCGATAAAAATCAGAATATTAATATTATGAAAAATTCTATACGTATATATGACGTAACAAAAGCGCCAGTTCTTTTATTAAAAGTTAATAAAAATCTCTTCGTCAGATATTATGCATTTTCATTGAAAGGATCAAAATTCATTTCCTGATAATAGTGTTCAAAGGAAACGTATTTGTCTGGCGTTCCTATTTCTTTCATCTTTCATTGCATTGTCCATAACTACAATACTCCTCATTTCTTCAATAAATTAATATTAAAAATTTTCAAACACTATTTCTAAAAACTTTGAATCTCCGTATTTTTATATTGAAAAAAAATTATATAAATCAGATTTTTCATATTAAATGAATTATTTTAAAATTCAATTTCAAGTTGATTTTTTCTCAAAATGTGAACCTTTACAACGGAGGTACTTATTAAGAATTTAAATTGTATTTATAAACCTAGAACGTCGTTACTGAAAAAAGAAAAAACACAATTTAATGCATTTAGTTTACAGTTTCTTATCAAGAACTAATAGAAACGAATGCTCTCATGTAAATTACAATTTTCGTATTTGATTGAGAGAATCTAAAAGCATTTCCTCGTATTGATCTTCAAAGGAAGCCTTTTCAACGGGGATTTCTATTTCTTATTATAAGTGCCTCCTCATGTTAAATTAATATCAAAAATTAAAAATTCGTCTCACGAAGTTCCTTTGAACTTTGAAGTAACGTTCATTATTTCGTCGTTATTTTTATTAGAAAAATATTGCTTGTTATTAGATTTTCATGAAAGAAAAATTATTTGATTTTGTAATATAAACGAAGTATTGTAGACATTTAAAAGCATTTTTTTTCTGGGTATATATAGATGTTCTTGTTATTAAATAGAAATTTTAGCCATCATAATTAAATACAGTTTATAGAACGTTAATTAACTACACTTTCACTTTATTTGAAATATTTAAAGTCAATCTTCTAATTTAGCTTTATAGAATAGTGCTTTTAGTCTTTAAAAATGATAAAAAGTGAAAAAAATTATAGTAGGATGAAACCTATTAGAAAAGAAAGAAAATATAACAAAAACAAAAGAAAAAATAAATTACGGTTGATCTGAAAAACTGCAAGTCCTATGAAAAATAGTTAAATGGCAATTTTGTAGATAGTAAATAGAACTACACTTTTTGTGCTAGCACGTTTTTCACACAACCTCAACATTTATGTGAAAAATTCCAATAACCAAGTTTTTAATTTTTATCTTTTAGAAAAAAAAAATTTCCGTGAAATTTAGTAAAAAATCACTTTTTAACCAATTAACACACTGTAATTTTTTTGATTTAAAATATTTATTTTTTCACCTTATTTTGACTTTGTATTGAAAAAGCACCCTAATTTTCAATCGAAAATTTTCACGTCAAAATATCTGTTTTTTTTAAAGTCGCGGGGGGCTTTTTGTTTGTTGCAATTTCTACTTTCTGATGGTGCACAAAAATATATACATTTTAACGTTGAATGTTCTCAGAAAATACAATAAGTGTACATTTTAATAAATTGCTTAAAGTTATATCTGTGCAATTAGTTTATGTAAAATTTTGAGTAACTTATTAAAATTTACACTTATTGCATTTTCTGAGAACATTTAACATTGAAATGTATATATTTTTGTACACCATCTGAAAGCAGAAGTTTCAACGAACAAAAAGCTCACGAACTTTTTAAAAAATCAGATGTTTTGACGTCAGAATTTTTGATGGAAAATGAGGGTGCTTTTCCGATATTAAGTCATTTAGTCATTATAAGGTGAAAAAATTAATATTTTAATTCAAAAAAATTACAGTGTGTTTAGGAAATTAAAAAGTAAATTTTTACAAAAAAATTTAAATCGTTGATATAAAATATTTTATCAAAATCAACAATAATTGGAAATTTTCCAAAAAAATAAAGAAAAAAATTTAAAATTGTAGGTTTTAAAAAAAGTTATAAAAGCAATGTATTTTGAGTAACTTTTTTTAAGTTTTTCAACATAATCTCCTTACACTTTTTTTTGGTACTAGGCGTTTTGATCCCTGGACAAAATATCCTCAGACAAAATATCCCAATGAAAAAATATTTGCGATACAATATTTCATGCAATTTCCATACCTCACAAGTTTCGGATAAAAGAGCATAATTTGATTAATTCCGTGGACAAAAAATTGTTTATAAAAAACTACGATTTTTTTTTCTTTTTTTTTGTGTTTTAAGTAGCTTTAACATCTGAGGTCATATCACGACTGTCTAAACACAAAGAATTTTTGTTGGTCAATTTTATTCTTAGGTCTAGGATGTAAAGTAGGATCCGACGGGGATCAAACCCCTACCACTTGACGCATGAAGTGGAGAGAACTGCTGCTCTAACGACTGCGCCAATAGGTGGATGAACTAAGATTTTATATATAATAATTTTTAGTAAAAACGTGTTAAATTGTTACCCATGTGTCCGTGTTTAAACCGCAAAAACTGTATTTATTAATGCCAAAGAAGTCCAATGTTCGTTTACCTGATTTTCATTCATTGACTGAATGCGCACTTCTTGACACCGCGAAGTTTTACAAAAATCTAAATGTTTTAACATCAAAATTATGCTGCAAATGCGATTTGCAGTTATGCAGTTTCTATGAGGGCTTTTTGTCTGAAGACATTTTGTCGTGGTGATTTTTTTGTCATGGGGTTATTTTATCCGGGGATATTTTGTGGGAATATTTTTTTCCGAGGATCAGAACGCATAAAATTACTTTTTCAGGTGTTTTCCAAAAATTCTTAACCCGTTTAAAAGGAAGATTTCACAAGGTCCTCCTTCGTTCTCCCCGAACCTTTGTCAGTCAAGTAATTTTTTAAAAATTTAGTATTAACAACAAGTCGTTAGGGACCAAAACTGCAAAAAATGTACGATATAGTCACAATAACTCGAATTTCAATTCCACGATCTTTGTCATTAAAACTGCACAAGTGCAGGACTGTGCATTGTCTTGATCGAAGACGACTTTTTTCTTTTCTAATTAAGGGCATTTTGTTTTGATTTCATTCACCACCTCCACCTCATTCAGATCGCTTTCGTTTACTGTTTAACTGTTCTTCGATCTCTGAAAGATGGTGGTGAATGAGTGAATGATGAAAATTCATCCAGCAGATATCAGTGAACAACCTCCAAAATCGCCTCAAACTCAACCACACGATTGCGTTTATTTGTGCTTCAGTCGACGATAAAATTTAAACTACGTGATCGATATAAGTTGAAGAATATACGTTGTTGGGAAATATAATAATAAATGACGGTCGATGCATTCAAGAAATAAGACACAAATTACAACAAAGTGCACTTCAAAGAAGAATAGATCTATTTACTTCTAGAAATATAGACTTGAAAAATCCTTCTAAACACCAATCTATGTCTGGATCGTTGGACTTTAGTGTGAGACGTGAATAATAAGAAAGACTTAAAAAAAGAAAATACTTGCATTTGAAGTGTTGTGCTACAGGAGAATTCTTAAAATATATGAAAGGTAAAACTTATAACAAATGAGGAAGTTTTTCGAGAAGAATAGGATAGGAAAGAAGTTTCCTAAAAGCTCTGAAGATATGAATAACTAAACTATAAGTTCACATACATTGCGATTTACGACTAAATAATCTACCAGGTAAGTCAATAGAAGGATCCATAGAAAGGAAGAATAGTCGAAGTAGGCCACCACTCGAATAAATAAACCAAGTAGTTAAGAGTATAAGGTGTGAAATATATTACGAATTAAAGTAGAGAAGCGTGAAAAATAGAGAAATGTTGCCAACCACCCTCTGAGTTGTTAACGCAGAAAAATAAAAGGATAGATAACGAATTTGGTACTAAAAGGAAATTTAAATTTTACTTCTTAGTGTTCCAAGTTTTGTTGAATTTAATAACAAATTCACGTAGAATATTTTTAACTATATGCCAAAAAATTGCTTCTGCAGAATCCGCTATTGCTCCAAGTGTATAGTTATTAGATAATTAATAATTAATTTTTCAAAAATTTGTAATTCTTACTTTATATTATAAACGTGAAAGTTTGTAAGAATGGATGTTTGTTGCTCTTTTACTCAAAAAATACTGAATGGATCTGGATGAAATTTGGCATAAATATAGATTATAATCCGGTTTAACATATAGTATACTTTATATCCAGAAAAAATGCATGGTTCCCGTAGAATTGATATTTTTTGTTTTTTACAGAGCAAAAGATTAACTCTCTTCTTTGTAATGTGGTAGTTTAGGGGCCAGAAAATGATATAGACTACTTTACATACCGGAATAATAAACGGTTCCCATGGGATAAAAAAACAAGTATGTATTCTATAAGAACCGTGTATTTAAAAGCATATTCATTAAAATCCACGAAATAGAGTCTTAACTCATTTTCCTTAAGAAAATTTGTTCTACTTTATACTCAGGAGAAATGTACTATTCCCGTGGGATAGATATGTTTTTTTTTTATCACAAAGTTAAAGATTTATATGACTTTTGCAATGTGGTAGTTTGGGGGAGAATGATATAGCTTACTTTTAACTTTTAAGGCTAGAACAATGCATAGTTACCATGGGATGGCAAAACAATTATATCCTACAGGAACAGTACATTTAAAAAGGTTCGGTAAAGTTTTTTACACAAATTACACAATTTTACACAATAACAAAAGAAATCTCTACAAACTTGAAATTTTAAAAAATTGACAATTTTTAGTAGAAAATAAATATGAATTTCAATTTAACACCCGATAAAATTAATAATGAAATTGTTTAAAATATTTGAATTTTTTCATTGTTCATTGTTGAAGATATTAATTAGAAACAAAACGTATTAAAACAATAAACTAAAAAGTTTAAAATCTAACAATTACTTAACGGAACGAATTTTAATGAAGTTTTGCTAAAGATCCGGTAGGATAGCTTCTAATCTATTCTTTTAAGGGAACATCCATTAATTACGTATGGCTTTCAGAGGCCGATTAGGTTGAGCCGAATTTCATCTAATCTTACCTTGGGGAAAGGAAAGGTCTCGCATATCACGTATTTTTTTGTTTCGAAAAATAAAACATTAGATAGCGGGTTGGGAGAAATCGTTATGCCAAATCTCATGACATCTTACCAGATGCGAGGGTGTGGGATTTCAAAAATCGCAAAAATGCCTCGCACAATTAATGGATGCCACCTAAAATAGCTGTACGGTTTTAAATGACATTTGATATGAAAGATTTTCAAGTCCTAAAGGAAGGAATACAGTTACTTTTTTACTAAAAATCCTATAGAAGCTGGTGTGAGATAGCTAACATCTCTTTCTTGAAGAGGAACTTGACGAATTTTGATGAACTTTCTTTGGATCTAAAGTCTGAAAGTATCTATCATTTTTTTCTGTCAAAATAGATTAATTTTAATATTTCGCTATGAACGCAGGGAATCTTTTAATCAATAAGTTAAATTTAGATACACTCAGTAAAGCGAGCGGGTATCAGCTAGCTTAATAATAAAAATTGCTGTACAATCCAAAATAATCACTTTTTTAAATTTTGTTTTCAAAAAATTATTCGTTAAACGTTTTTCCGGATCCGCAATTGTTCTATGTGTACAGTTAATTAGTAATTAAATTTTTAAACTATGCACTATGCAGTTGATGACGTCATAGTACAACACTAGATGTATAATAAGATACAAATATTTAATTAAATAATTATTAAAAATATTGCAAAAATTTTATAATAAATTTTAAATCTTGAGAATGAAAATTTTTTAAAAATTAAATATTAATTAACTTTTAACTACACACCTGGAGCAATTGCAGATTCGGAAAGAGCATTTAAGGAGCAATGTAAAAAAAAAAACTTTAATCTCGCCAATTTAACTCTTTCTGGTTAAAACATATATGCGATAGTAAAAGGTAATTTAGGTTACTTACTTAAGTAACGGTTGTAACTTAAAAATGTATTTTGAATTTGTATTGACAGGAAAATATAAAAAATGCTAAATAAAATTTAAAAAGTTATATTTATCTAATATCTCGCTGAACTGCATTATAACTATTAAGTCTACGCTCAAATGACCCGGTCAGTGAACACATCGATTAACTCCACTTTTTCAACTTTTACAAATTTTTATGTCAAAAGTCAAAACACTTCGTTGACTCCTAACTTTCTATACCTATGCGAAATAAATTTTTTTAATAATAAGTAATAACAGCTCTAAATGACAATTTGCATCTTAGCTTTTCCATAACAAATAATGTATTCCAGAAGTATATTTTATCAATTAACTCAACTTTTTGCATTACGAAGTTAAGCGATGTGTGCACTTAACGTGCTCAAATATGAAATAATCAGTAGGCAGTGGAAGGAGAAACACTTTCTATGCAGCTCGATCAAAGCGACGAAAAATGCCCGCTTAACGTGTTTTTCTTGTAAAAATCGCATGTTTGAAAACTTTATTTACTTTGTTTTTAATGAAGATATTGTAATAATTCTTTTTAACCGACTTCAAAAAAGAAGGAGGTTCTCAATTCGACTATATTTTTTTTATGTTTGATACCTCAGCATTTCCGACTGGGTGAAGCGATTTTGATGATTTTTTTTTTATTTGAAAGCTGGTGCTTCCCGAATGGTCCCATTTTGAAGGAAATCGTTCACTTCTAAGGGGTTGAAAACTAAGGGATGAAATACTAACTTCTTATTGGATAGCTTGATTTTGATAATTCTTTTTTTATTTTTAGAACACTTTAAATTAATCTCCTATTCATTAAAACAAAAAAAAAACTCCACTTATGAGGGGTTAAAAACTAGAGATGAAATAATATTATAAATTTTTCTTGGCTAACCCGATTTTGATAATTTTGTTTCTATTACATACAACGTACCTTTAAATTGTTCACATTTCAATTTGAAGAAAAAAATCCACCCCCTAAGGATGAAAATAGGAGATGAAATAGTGACATTTAACTGAATCATCGAATTTTGATAATTTTTTTTCTGTTGGAAAGAGTAATCCACTTAGTTTTGTTATTACATTTAAAAGCAAAAAAATTCAACCCTTAAGGGCAAAAAGGGATGATGTAGTAACTTTTAACATTTAAATGGCGTTGTCTCTCATGAGCAGCGCGTTTAGAAGGTTTAGCCATTTTCAAGAAAATAAAATCAGTTATCAAACTTCAGATCACTAAAACGCGAGAAATAAATAAATATTATAAAAAAATGAAAAACCGACTTCAAAATAAATAAAAAATCTTAAACAAGAAATGCACTAAAAAGTAACAAATTAATGGCGTATCCTTGCATATCTACAACTTACAAATTTAATTATCAATAATAAAATATTAGGATGATACAATGTACAACTATTGTTATTTTTGGAGTTGATGTCAGTCAAGAAAATTAATATTAATGGTAATTTGTAAAAATTGTAAAAAGGTTTAGTTGGTAATTGGTATTTTGTAGTTTAAAGGTCGCTAAATATTGTTACAGTTCGAGTATATTGTGTAAAAAATTCATTTGAAAAATAATTTTCAAAAGGTATTCTCGTTTTTTGCTAAGCACCAATATAGTCGTATTTCCTTGGCTGACACCAACTCCAAAAATAACAATAGTTGTACATTGTATCATCCTAATAATTTGTAAGTTGTAGATACTGCAAGGATACGCCATTATTTTGTTACTTTTTAGTGCATTTCTTGTTTAATATTTTTTATTTATTTTGAAGTCGGTTTTTCATTTTTTTATAATACTTATTTATTTTAGATAAGGACCAAGTATATAAAAAGTAAAACAAAAAACATTGATCGAAATCTATCCAGTAGTTTTTGAGTTACTTAAAAGCAAACATTGAAAAACAGCTATCATTTTATATTTATATAGAAAATATATTGGATTCTATGAACTGTATCTAACCAGGGCTTGATCTGTTCATTTTTGTACAAAGATTAGCATTGATGGATCAACCAATTATTTGTATTATTTAATCAGTAGATATAAATGTCATAAAATGTTATTATTAAGATTACACATTTTAGGACTGTAACAGTTGTGGGAGGAGTTTGGTCGGATGTTCATTAAACATACTATTTGCATAGGTTTTCTCTAAAATTGACATATTATTATGGTTACTTTATAAGTGACTCGAATCCTTTTCAACATCACGCTCTATCTCGAAAGTGTTTAGTTCTATTCAAATTTTATAGAATCCAAATGTGTTAAGAACTTCCTACTCTACAACTTTACACTTAACTTAAAATGCTCTGCAAAGTACAGAAAACGAAAAATTTACAAAAGTTCTTTGAGTTATTTTCATTGGTTGAGAATTTATCAATCTTTTTCACTTAGGAGGGCGGGAGTAAATTTCAAAAATAAATATTCCATTCCATGTAACGGATTTTTCAAGAAACAAAAAAAAACAATTTTCCTCACTTTTTCATTTTAAATTAGTTTGAATCTAACAAATAGTCTTTTGTAAAATTTAAATCTTATTGCTTTTTAATTCAGTCAACATGACACTATCCTCAAATGTCAAAAGTGCATTATTTTCAAAAAAAGTCCAATTCAAAAAACTTTGAAAAATTCAGTTTTAAGAGTAACTCTGAGAGTTTGTTCAACCCCTAAAAGTGATTTTCCGCCTTTAAATAAACTTGTATATATATTCCCACTTTAGAATTAGGTATGTGGTTGTACTCAATATTCCAATTAAATATTTGAGGATTCGCAATTTATTCATTTCCGTTAAATAAAACAATGCAGAGCAGAAATAGTACATAATCTGAAGACTTGAACGGAGACATGTGTATTATGTATGTTAATTTATCCTCAACGAATTTTATTAAAATAGACCTATCTAGTGTTATTTATAACAAAGGAGTCTTTGATTTCATTAAACATGAACATATTGGGAAATCAACCCAATTTCCTCGTCTCAATTGAAATTTAAATAATTTTAATTAAAAATGTATCTAGATATTTATCATAATTATATACATTGTACCTAGTTAAGTAACTTTAAAATAATGATAATATTATTTATTGGGTCCAGGGGGTTAGAGGTTCGGCCTCTTAAAATCAGTGCCACTAGCGCTGTCTATCACCTTAGTTGTGTCCGAAATTGTGTGCGTAACGGATGACTGCATGAAAATAAAAACAATGGGGCACAAAGATCCAAATATCATTTTCGATATTTTCGATTTTAAACAAAAAACCACTGAAACATTATTTGATTCAATTCCTTTAGTTGTAACAGAATAATATGTGGATACTATTTTGCATAATTCGATTGACATAACATCAATATATCTAACTATATTGAACAAAAACCGTTAAGCGGACCTGTGTGCCCCATTCTCCCCTACTATTTACCTTTGAATTGAATTTGTGTCATTATTATATGCTTGAAATGTTCTTTTTAATATAAATTATAATATATTTTCTTGTTTTTTTTTTTTAGGTGGGAGTAGTAGTTCCGATCATAGTCACAATGGCGATGGTACAAATCTAGAGGATGAAGGCAATGGAAATAATATGACGATAGGAGATGTGGAAAATGATGGTGAAAATTCGGACTCAAGCGTTGATGACGGGTCTGATGCTGCAAAATTGAAATTGAAATCTCTTGCTGGTGGACCATTATCAGCCCATACGTTCGTAATTTTTATATCAATACCTAATTGGATGGAATTACGCAATAACGACGTAACCAACATTTTCAAAAAAATCGATTTATTTTGATGAACTCAGTACTCAGCAGTGGCTTCAAAATTTTGAAATATCATTATACTAGCTGATATCCGCCCGCTTCGCTGAGTATATCTAAATTTAACTGATTGATTAAAAGATTCCCTACTACTTTCGGAGATACTTTTGGACTTTAGATCCAAAGAAAGTTAATCAAAATTCGTAAAACTACTTTTCAAGAAAGAGATGTTAGCTGTCTCACATCACCTTCTATACGATTTTTAGTAAAATAGTATCTGTATTCCTTTAGGACTTGAAAATCTTTCATATCAAATGTCATTTAAAACCGTACAGCTATTTTAGGTGGCATCCATTAATTGTGCGAGGCATTTTTGCGATTTTTGAAATCCCACACCCTCGCATCTGGTAAGATGTCATGAGATTTGGCATAACCCTTTCCCCCAACCCGCAATCTAATGTTATATTTTTTGAAACAAAAAGATACGTGATATGCGAGACCTTCCCTTTCCCCAAAGTAAGATTAGATGAGATTCGGCTCAACCTCATCGGCCCCTGAATGCCTCACGTAATGGATGTTCCCTTAAAAGAATAGATTAGAAGCTATCCTACCGGATCTTTAGCAAAACTTCATTAAAATTCGTTCCGTTAAGTAATTGTTGAATTTTGAAATTTTAGTTTATTATTTTAATACGTTTATTTCTAATTAATATTTTCGTTGCAAAAATCATATCAATCTTTAACTCTGGGATAAACAAAAAACATATCTATCCCACAAGAATAGTACATCTCTCCCGAGTAAAAAGTAGATCAAATCTTCTTAAGGAAAATGAGTAGAGAATCTTTTTCGTAGATTTTAATGAAACTGCTTTTAAATTCACGGTTCTAATAGAATACATACTTATTTTTTCTATCCCATGGGAATCGTTCATTACTCCGTTATGTAAAGTAATCTATATTATTTTCTGGCCCCTAAACTACCACATTACCAAAAAGGAAGTTAATCTTTTGCTCTGTAAAAAACAAAAAAATATCTATCCCACGGGAACCGTGTATTTTCTCTGGATACAAAGTATACTATATGTTAAACCGGATTATAGATTATATCAATGGTAAATTTCATCCAGATCCATTCAGTATTTTTTCAGTGAAAGAGCAACAAACATCCATACATACAAACTTTCACGTTTATAATCTATACTAATATATAAAATTGAAGAGTTTGTTTGTTTGTTTGATTGTTTGGTTAAACGCGCTAATCTCAAAAACTACTGGTTCGAATTGAAAAAGTCTTTTTGTGTTGGATAGCTTAATTATCGACGAAGGCTTTAGGCTATACTTTACGACCAATAGCAGCAGATCATCAATGGAAAATGTTGCAAAAACCAGGAAAATTTTTTTCCTTTTGAGAGCGTTTGTAGCCTGCTCTGCGTAAACGGTTAAAGTTACGCAAAAATCATGCACAGCAAAATTGTTCCTCTTAAAAAGTTCTAAAAAAAAGTCCGCGGCGATATAGGTCTATCTTTGAAGGTAAGCCCGCTATAACCCATTTAATGGTTGTTAAAGTTGTTCCAAAAATAAATCATTATTTGCGAAATTGTTTTCAGAAACATATTATTAATTTTTATCCAAATAAATACGGGTCTTAATGAAATTTGGTATGATGATAAATGACAATCTGAGTCATAAAAAAAGAATACTTTTTATAACGGGAAAATGTCTCATTTATCCGGGAAATTGAAAAACGGGTTGGAACAAATATTATGCATAAACTATACATTTTTATTTGCAAATGAATATTGGTGATATTTAAGTATGATGATAGCTAAATATGTGAATCATTATCTACAATACGTTTTATTTCGGAAAAATTTCTCATTTCAACGGAAAAATAAAAAAACTGGTTTAAAGAAAAATCATATTGAATAGTTATAACTCATAATGTCCTCAAGGCAAAAAATAATTTTCTTATCCTACAGTCTTATTTTTATGCAGGGAAAATGTATGGTTCTCGTAGGATAAATATGTTTTTATTTTTCACAGAGCAAAAGATAATTTCTTACAATGAGGTGGTTAATTGAGAGTCAGAGAATAAATATAGGGTACCTTTTATGTCAGAATATAGCACGGTTCCCGTAGGAGAGGATAAGAATGGTATCCTTCAGAAACTGAGTATTTAAAAGGAGTTTCGTAAAAGTTCATGGATAAGCGTTTTAAGAAATTTTCCTCAAGAAGGCCTGATCTCTTTTTTATCCAGGAAAAATGTATAGACACGTGGGCTAGATACGTTTTTATTTTTCATAGAGCAAAAAATCGACATAATTGTACTCTTCCCGTGAGATAACAAGACAATTATACCTTACAGGAACCATGTATATAATAGAAGTTTCGTTAAAGTACGCGAAATAGAGTTCTAGCGCATTATCCTCAAGAAGGCCTGATCTCTTTGTTATCCAGGAAAAATGTACTATTCCCGTGAGATAGATATGTATTTGTTTGTCATAGAGCAAAAGATTGACATGAATTTTTCCAATAGGGGAGTTGAAAAGTCAGAGAAAAATATAGATTATTAATTCGTATGTTAGAATAATGCACGATTCTCAGAAGATAGCATAACAATTGTACTTATCCTGCAGGAATCGTGTTTTTCAAAAAGCTTTCCTTAAAGTTCGTGAAATAACGTTTTAACACAATCATTCCAAAAAATTTTAAATAAAAATTACAATTTCTACAGCAAAATATGATTTTTAATTTAACTTCCGATAACATCGGTAAATTAATAATGAAAATTTTTGAAGCATTGATACTTCCTTCGTTGTTAATTTTTGAATGTCTATAATGTTTAAAAAAACGTGTTAAATTACTATTGAAAATTTTGAACTTGGTGAAAAACTCAGTTAAATATATAATACATTCAACATTTTCGAATTGTATTACTAATTAAGGAACACACGTATAAGTATTTTATAATATTCATAAAAACGTATAGAACCTATAAGATAGCTCTTCTAGATAGCTATATGGAATATCTTCCTGGAAAAGTAGTTTATCTGATTTTCATGAACACTATGAATCAAAGATCTAGAAATATCTATCTGTCTTTTTTGTTGATGGGATGAAAGTTGCTATTATTCAATCAGTATAATTTAGATACGCTCAGCGAAGCGGGCGGGGACCAGCTAGTATAAGTATAAGATTATACGATCGAAAAAGACGTTGATATAGATATAAAGGAAACTTAGATTTTCTAAAAAAAGTAACTAGAATAGAATATGGGATAAATGCATTGTTAATATTGTCAACTATTTGGACAGTAACTAATAACATTGTCTTTCTTTTTTAATTAGTTTTTACTGTAAAAGCAAATACTTAAATTAGAAAATAATTAAAATCGAGTTGTAATTGAAAGTTTTTCTTAAGACGTTATACGAAGTGATACTATTTAATAAAAAGTTTTTATAGTTGCGTAATTTCATCCAATTGATTTTTTTATAATTTTTTATTAATTTGAAATAATTAATATTTTTATTATTTCAGAGAAATTTCTGATAGTCAACTAAACTTTTTCAAAATGCTAGATGAAAAGATTGAAAGTGTAAGATTTTTAAAGTGTGTTTAAATAACTATAATTGATTTAATGCTTTGATTTAAGGGCAAGGATTATGATTCGTCCAGCGAAACGGAGCAAATCAAGGAGAACGAAAGACTGAATTCCTTATTACAAGACTGGGAGACCGCAAGCTCGACAAGTCGTTCATTACCGACGACGCCTCGTCATCGAATCACCACTCAACAACAGCAGCAATCCAACTTAATGGCAAAACAACAAACTCCGCAACTCCATCACCACATAACTCAAAGCATTATTCACCAATCGTACGGTGTGACACCGAAATCATCCCTTCATCACACTTACCACCATAATCAGCCCCCCAACAACAGCCATAATGGAATCTATCCACCCAATTTGCACGACCCATCATTCCAATCTCATACACCACCCACGTACAGTCCTCATTTAATCGCGTCTCAATCCCCGGTGGTAAACTTTCCCAAAGCAATACCGTCAAACATCCAATATCAAGAAATCAAATCGTCTATACCCACACCAAACACAACACAAATCCGTCAAAATCTCACCAATTTCGTGGTGCAACGCCAATATCAAATGACTCAACAACAACGCGGTGACGTTTCCGTCTTGTATAGTAGTTTGCCGGTGCAAAGCTCTTCGTCGCCTGTACATAATATTGCCAAACAAACATCTAGCCAATTCATTCCACAAACGGCTACGTGCAGCCCACGCGTACCGTTAAACTCTAGTCCGATACATTACAAGACCCAAATGATTACACCAAATGTCCGTAATGCAGCGATGACCACGTTCTTGAGCAACGGAGTCGAGCTTTCGATTCAACAGCAAGTGTATAACACCAGTCAACCACAGGTGCAACAGTACCAGCAGCAAACGAAGGAAATTGAACAGTATAAATATACGAGAGAGCAATTGTTGTTACAACAACAACAGCAACAACAAATTCTTATGAGCACGAATAAACCTACGGGACGTGTTGTTGGAAATCATTCATCTTATCAAAGTCCGTTACCACAACAACAACAACAACAACTTCAGCAACAGCAACAACAAGCACCGATTCGAGCTATCGCAACAATGTCACCTCCAACAGCTCGTCACCCGTTGCCTACTATTGATAAAGTGGTTTATAAGAAAACGCGTTCGTCGCAACCTCAACAGCAACAGTATTCTTCGCATGAGATGACGTGATATTAGATTTTAATTTGAAATCAAATTTCGTATTCCTACTTTAACTAGTCTTTGATGTTACCAATAGCATACATTTGTAATACTTCATAATTAAATATCTCAACAATTAGATGGGCCATAATAAGATAATCGTGTTCAAACTATTTAGTCTACGAAAAATCAGGGTATGTCAGCTGAAAATTATTCCGACAGAATAAGATATCAAAATATTCGATTGCTTTTACACTAATTCTTCAGAGATATTTTAAGGATATGCAACTCAATCATTAAGAAAAATTTTAAGCAAATGTGTTTTTGCACTGTGCCAATATTTAGGTAAATTCAATTCTTAGATACTACAAGATCTGAGATAAACCAGTCAAAATCAATAATAAATTAACAAAACATGATATATTTCTAATTTTTTAGTATGCTGTTTGGACCTATTAGGACTATTTACTCTCAAATTGGCAACTCTCAAAAAATGTGCAAAATTTTTTATACAGAAAAAACCGTGAAATGTTTGAACTTGTTTCAGATTCTGCTCGGTATCTCCTAATCCATGTATTTTTCTTTGAAAGCTGTTTCAATGTTTTTTAAGAGCATCAAATTTGTTACAAATCAAGCTCAACCGGAGCTATACTCGTCAATGAGTTGTCGAGGTATGGCACCTTGAAAATAGGCCAGTTTTTTCAAAAATTGAAAATTTTTGTTTTAAACCTTTTTTGGATCGAAGTTGCGTCGAAACCATTGATCCTACGAGCAGAACTTATTAAATATAATTTATAGTCAATTTAATTAGCTTTATATGAAGTGCAAAGCGAGGTTTGGAAGCCTCGTAGTTCTCACAAAATCTTAGAGAACCCATATAAGGTAAAATTTCATTTTGATGGGTACCTAAGTATTGATGCATAATCAGAGTGTTCCTGAGGCTCGTCACCATTGTCCTCTTCATTGCAGTTTTGCACATTTTCCCAGACCACATAGCACACATCGCGGAACATCTAAGCTCTGCTTTCAGGCAAGTGCAGCCACCTCTCAGCACACCTTTTCTGGAAAAATGCGATTTTGCCTTTAATGATATTTTTTTAAGCTTTTGAGAGAAATACAAGGCTTACAGACCCCGCTCTGAACTTCATATAAAGCTAATTAAACTCACTAAAATTTATATTCAATGAGTTTAAGGAGCAATGGTTCCGAGGCAACTTCGATACAAAAAACGTCTAAAACTAAAATTTTCAATTTTGAAAAAACGGGTCTATTATCAAAGTCCCGTAACTCAGTGACCCATTAACGTGTAGAGCTCGGGTTGGGCTTAATTTTTAACAAATTTAATGTTCTTAAAAAACGTACAGAATAGCTTTCGAAGAAAAATTCATCAAATAGGAGTTATAGCATATTTGTATATTAAATATGGTGCCCGACCAGTTTTTCGAATCACAATTCTTCAAACCCAATTTTTCGAATCACAATTCTTCGAAATACAATTTTTCGAATGCACAATTTTTCGAAAGAACAATTTTTCGAAATAATGCAGTCTAAATCAACTTCTACAGGTAGAGTTGGTGTTTTTGAACAAAAATCAGTGTAAATCAACCTCGACGGGTAGGGTAAATGAAATAGGTACATAAATGTGTCAGTACATATAAATTTTTTTTTTCACTTTTTACAATTTCTGTATCTCTTTTCGTTCTGGAAATAGCGATAATGTAGTACTTAAAATGAAGGGGAGAGTAAGGTTAGCGTGGCACCACGAATTGACGACGGTTTCTGATAAAACAAGCCAAAAGAAAACGAAAATGAAGAGTGCTAGTTTGCGAGTTTCCGCTTTGTTTTCGATAATAACCGGATTTCAAGACGCATTTTTCTTATGGGAAATGATTTTGATAAATCTGTCAATTAAGACGTAACTATGGGAACTGTTATTTATTTTAAGTTAATTCATATAACTTCATTCAACAATTTTCTACTACAAATGCCAAAGGGGTCCATGGGGGCCCCCTGGCGGGGGTTTGGCGGAGCCCCCAACAAAAGAAATTGTAGGCATCCGAATTTCATTATTTGACTGAATGTGCGCTTCCTGACACCACGAAGTTTTACACAAAATTAAATGTTTTAACATAAAAATTATGCTGCAAATATCTATGAGTTTTCAGAATTCATTGAAAATCATTATGAATACAGATCCTGCATTATTAGAGCATTTTAAATTTATAGAATATTTTTTTAAAATCTATAGTCATCTTTAAAATACGTGGTATCTAAGGATTGTTTATTTCGCCTATTATATTTTCTATATTACTTGAGTTCAAACTCGTTTGAATTTCATTAATTTTATGGTGTTTTCTGTGTTTTATTCCTGAAATTTTGTGTTATTTGTGATGTTTATAAAATATGTGTTCTTTGAATTGCAAAATAATGAAAATTATTATCACTCAATGGAAGTTTAATATTGAAAACGTGTTTGCAAATAAATAATATTGAGTGTTCAAATTGGACCATCTAAGTTCCCATAGTTACTCACTCATACCTTGAATTTTGCAAATGGCTTGCTAAAGCCTCATGCTGACGTCAAAATTTATCGATTTCTATGGTACACAAAAGCATAACGTTGGGCGATTTCAAATTCTCTAAGCGTCACGCTAATCTTACCAAAAATGAACAATCTGTAAACTATAACTTATAGGTACCTATTTACAAAAGTAAATTATATGGTTTTTTAGTTTAATAAATATATGTTAAAATGTCCAAAAAATTATTAAATTTTATTTATTAAATAAAAGTTTTTCTTTCAATTACATTTGTTTTGTGTAAACTGGCAAATAAAACTAAATTTATTCTAATTATTTCGGTCCCTAAAATTATTTATTATTAATTTTCAAAAAATTGTGCATTCGAAAAATTGTTCTTTCGAAAAATTGTGCATTTGAAAAATTGTGATTCGAAAAATTGTGTTTCGAAGAATTGTGATTCGAAAAATTACGTTTCGAAGAATTATGATTCGAAAAACTGACACCTAACCATTAAATATATAGTATATATTATAATAGGTAATTGTCAACCATTGATCCTACGAGCAGAATTTGTGTATATATTTACTAGGCAAATTAATTAGCTTTATAATTAATTGGAGAACGGGATTTGTACGTCTCGTAGTTCTGTCTTAATCTTAAAAAAAACATAAAAGCTAAACCCAAATTTTTCCAGAAATATACCTGACCATTTTTAATTGCATGAAGGATTTTTAAACCTGCATGACCTTGGCTGAACTCATCCAAATTGTAAGTCGGCAAACTTCTGCCCCCGCAGAGCTCCTAATCCTCTTCTCTTGTAAATGCAAGAAGCTGTGCAGAGGTGGCCATCTTCTCGTGGAAATGTGCACAAATGCTGCCCTTATAATCATTTAATAGGATGACGGTGACGGGCCTCAAGACAACCTTGACGATCCACCAATACTGGAGTACCTAACAAAATGTAATTTTACCTTATATGGCTTCTCTAAGATCTTAAGGTGAACTACGAGGCTTACAGACCCCGCTGTGCTTAATTTAAAGCTGCCTACAAAATATATGCACAAGTTCGCTCACAGGATTTGAAAAAACTAGTCTATTTTCAAGGTGCCATACCTCGGCAACCCATTGACGAGTAAAGCTTCGGTTTGGCTTTATTTGTAACAAATTTTAAGCTCTTAAAAAACGTACAGAATAACTTTCAAAGAAAAATACAAGGATTAGGAGATACCGAGCAGAATCTGAAACAAAATCAAAAATTTCCCCGTTTTTCCTGTATAAACATTTTTCCACAACTTTTTCAGAGCTGCCAATTCAAGAGTACATAAGCCCTAATGAGTCCAAACAGCATACTAAAAAATCAGAAATACATCAAGTTTTGGGAATTTAGTTATTTTATATGGCGATTTTGACCGGCCTAAGAAGGTATAAACATTTTTAAAAATCGTGAAAATATCTCAAAGAAGACGTTTAAACATTTTTATCTTCTGAAGGTCTTTGATAATTTAACAATTTCACATTTGTACAATTATTTATTTTAATTTAAGCGTTTTTGTTTTTTAACAGAAATAAAACCAAAGAGCATTTGAAAGTAAAAATTGAACGTCCATTTAGAACAACAACTTAAACTAGAGTTTCCTTCACTTTTACAAACGGCATGCAAACAGTTAATTATTTATCTTTAGAAAATAATTTGGCCAAAAGTCGCTACTGAAAACATTGTTATAAAATACGCTAAAAGTTTAAAATTTATGTACATAACGTCTTCCAAAAATAAAGAAAAAGAAATGAAAAAATATTTGGAAAAAATGAAAATATATTCACACGATATTTGTGTAGGTATACATACCTAAATTGTTGTTTATGAAAATAAATATATTAACTGTGATTGTGTTTATAGTTCAAAATGATTTGAATTATCAACGATTTTAAAATGGAGATTCTGGCGAAAGACTAAATACAAGAAAAAAACAAAGAGAAACTTCAACCATGTAACATTTCCACTGATTCTAAAATAAAATCATATCACTCTGAATTAAATTTTAGCCATCTAATCGTCTGATTTTAAAAGTCAACTTTAATCTGGGTGTTGTCTGTTTTTCTTTAATGTAAAAATGAATAAAATAGTGTCTAATGGATCATTTTTTTCTCGTAAACTTTAATTTGATAATACTTATAAGAAAATGGACTAATCAAGCAGATGAAATCTTAAAATTTAGGTATAAAACGATGGTAGGTATACATTCCAAGTAAATTCTAGAAAAAATTAATTTTAAAAAACGGTGCCCTAGGGGTATAAGTATGGTGAATTTGCCCACGGAAGATATTTAAACGATAGTCGGAAGATTTGTAGGTATTAATGAAATAATAAGATCCTGATAGTTTCAGATTCCTAAAGCAAATAGTTTTTGAGAAAAAGCAAAATTTGTAAAAATTAGAAAATAAATTTTTATCAAAAACGCGTAAGTTGATTGATTTAAATTTTGAGTATGTATTAGAGGCTGATAATAGTTTTTGGAAAAAATAAGAACTGAGAGGAAAGGCGAGGCTCCACTAACGGCGTGAAACGCAATCCTTCTAAGTAATACTCCTAAAGCTAATTTTCGGCGCAACCCGTACGGCACGCTTTCATCTCGGGTTCCATACACGAACGTTCTTTCCAGATGGCATCAACATTCCTACCGGAAAGAACGCTCGTGTATGGGGTTCTTTTATTAAAAAAATGTATTGATGTTTACGATGTTTATTTACGATTTGTGCCCTTTTAGGCGTCATTTCTCCCATAGAAGTGTCGCCACTTTGTGAAGGCTTTGCAGCCAAAAATAACATGGGTCCCGTTTTCCTCCCAACCCCCACACAATCTGAGGTCTTGTTGAGACGCTCCAGTAGTCTGCAGATGCTTCCTCAGTCTACAGTGTCAGGTTATCAGTCCCGTTACTGTCCTGAGTTGGTTCTTTCCTCAGCCGTAAAACTTCAGCGGCGAGCGAGGGGCAAATTCTCCCCGTCGTTCTCTTGCTGAGCTTCTGCCTAAGAATTTCTTGCCAGTTTGTGTTTTGCTACCGTCTTAAGTGACTTTTCATCGTTCTTTTGACAGCAGATTTAGTGATCCCCACTCCAGGCTCCGGGCTCACGAGTGGGATCATCGAACCATCCCTTGCGCAAGCATCAGCTTTTTCATTTCCCTCAACTCTTTTATACCTCGGCATCCAACCAAGTTTGACTCGGTTGTGGTTTGCTACAGGAGTTTCCGACACTCCAGCACCAGCTTAGAGCTGATTGTTGTACTGACGATTTCTTTTAACGCAGCCTGACTGTCAGAGAGAATCAGTATGTTCTTATTCCGATAGCCCATATCCAGATTCTTTCTGTCACAAATGATAATGGCCGTGACCTCTTCCTGAAAAATAGTGGCCGAGCCCCCAAGCGGCATTGAGATGCGCCCACTTGATTCTCCCCCCACTACTCCCGTACCAGATCTTCATGACCGTTCATAACCGATCCATCTGTGAACCACATTAGATCACCATTTGGTTGCCTATTTCCCCCCATATATGGCGCCATATATAGCCCATATAAGCACTTTATAACTATGCATATAAAAAAACCTATATGCTTACAACCCATAAGTACATATATAACATTTATGAATTCCCGACCTTCACCCCAGAACCGTCCTTATTCGAAATTTCCCAGGAAAAAGTTTTAAATAAAAAATAAAAATAAAGTTGTAGCCACTAATAAGTCTAAGAACTATAGTAAGTTTAAAGAAAATCGTTGGAGCCGTTTTCGAAAAAAGTTGAAAAAGCTCAAAAACTTCTTGAATAAAGTGAAGCTTTCGCTTAACCGATTTCAACCAAAAGCTTCGCGGCACAACAAGCTACAATGTGAAGATCAATATCCAAGTTGGATGAAATTCGGATAAAGCTTTCGAAACGATATGGCTGTCACACACAGACATGTTTCTAAAAACCACTTTTTTGGATTCAGGGGACCTCAAAACATGTATTTCCGGTGAAAGCTCGAATTTGAAAATTCGACCCGATTACAATACTTTCTTTACTATCTAAATATAGTAGTAAAAGAAAGTAAAAATTGAATTTAATTAAAAAACGCCGTTGCGTTAGGGATCTGAAATTTTCAGGATCATATTATTCTATTAATACTTACAAATCCTCCACGTATCGGTTAAATATCTTCCAGGGGCAAATTCACCATAAATATACCCCTAGGGCATTTGCTTGAGATTTCTTTAAAAAATGTTTATACGCGGGTCGTAAAAATTACACAAAAACATGGTCCAACTGACGAAATAATACGTTTAAACTGTTAATTATAATTTTAAAAAAATTATATATAACTGAACGTTAATGTTACTCTAAAGATGTAAATAAAATATTTGTCAAGTTTAAAAATAAACATTCAAATATTTAAACTACTTTTTAAAATAAAACTTTTAGCAAATAGATACTTTATGTGGTTAAAACTATAGTCTGAACTGTATAAAAATGAGTTAAGTACATCAACTTATTTGTATGAGATTTCCGGTGTGCTGGCGAGATATTCTCATTGTTTATCGATTAACAAATCGAATAAATGTTTAAAAGAAAAACTGTTTAATGTAAAATTTAATAAAAAATGTTAAGAAATCTGTATAATTGAATATATATATATATATAAAATATAAATATAAATATAAATATAAATATATAAATATGTTAAATCGAATTGTTTGATAATTTAAAAAAAAAAAGCAAAAAGTTATGTTGAAATTTTTTGATCTGAACGGTTAGCATTGAAACTTTTTAAGGGATGAAAGGTAAAAGCAAAATTATATTTGAATGAAACCAATAAAAGACCATTGGAGTTTTATAAATGTATACATGTTAATTAAATATGAATATAAAATGAACAATTACTTATATATAGGTGTATTATGTTTATATATGAAAAATTTCTTAAATATTTAAAAGAATAGGTTTTATTACTTTTATTATATTATATATTATATTATATGTAACAAAAATGTATAATATATAAAATAAAGTCATATATTTGATGGTATTTAATTTTTTATCGTCTTGGTGATTTGCACTTTACAGTTCATCCATTGGAAATAAATTATTAGTCATATATTGTATTAATTTTTAACACGAAAATACCAAACTATTATTTATAGGTATCCATATTGTTATAAAGTCGTGGAATTAGTGAATTTCTTAGGATTAAATCACAAACAACTAGGTACTACTAACTACACGCTTTGAAGAACAAAATTCTGATTATTTAGATGCACTTTATTATAATTGAGACCATGGAGATATATTACAGAGCAGTTGTACGACGTGTGTAAGATATCCAAGAGATCAAACAAATAAGCATTTAAAATAAGTCATGTACTTTCTCAAAAGAACGCATAGGGGATGACATTTTAAGACAAAAAGTCTTTGGCTATTTTTGCATATGACCCACCGCGGCCGTTAATTAGATATTAACTAAATAAAATAACCAATTAAAAAAGCGTGCTAAACAGTGGCAGAACTACCATACCGCTAGACCCCGCGGCGCGGGGGGGGGGCGAAGCTTTTGGGGGCCCATAAATTTTGAGAAATTATTTGCGTCTTATACTTTAGCTACTTTATTGTACAAAAAAATTAACATTTTTTTAACATTACGTTTAGTAAGATCTCAGAAAATCAATAACGAGATTGCTTATCCATATTCAAAATAGTAATTCAATTCAAAAAATACCATATTACAATACAACTACAGTATAATTTATAACAAATAATAATTTAATAAATTAGTAATAAATATTATTATAACGTGGTTAAAGGAAGCCTATGAGAATAGCGCAACGATGTTTTTTAAATACGAAAAATATGTTAAACAGTGTTGATTGTTGAAACATGAAATTTTTTAATTGAACAACGGTGTGAGGTTAAGAAAAGAACAGTTTCAATAATCGATTCAAATATGCCTTGTTTAATATTCAAATGTTATTGTAACGAAAAACCTAAGTCATTAGAACTCTTTTTTTACTATCGCAGTGTTTAAGTACTTATACGAGTATACATTAATTTCTTATTTTTCATATTTGTTTTAGTTTTAGTGAAAAGCTCAATTATTAGTATAGAATTTTTAGGCCTTTAGGTTAAAGAAGTGACACTAAATACGAAAAGCAAAAATTCATATAAGGTTGGAGGGCCGATCTAATTTGGGGGGGGTAAAATTTGTAGTTCCGCCACTGGTGTTAATGTAATAGTAGTCAAGTTATTGAACCTGTGCTCCGCGGAGCCCTAGAGCCAACTATAATAATATAACTGCAAAAAAAATGTAAATATAATAATTATTTTGTTTTCATAATGTTAATTTCATTCTATTTTTTTTAACCGACTTCAAAAAAAGGAGGAGGTTCTCAATTCGACTGTATTTTTTTTTTTTTATGTTTGTTACCTCAGCATTTCCGACTGGGTAAAGCGATTTTGATTATTTTTTTTTATTTGAAAGCTGGTGCTTCCCGAATGGTCCCATTTCAATTTGAAGGAAATCTTTTTACTCTAAGGGGTTGAAAACTAAGGGATGAAATACTAACTTCTTATTGGATAGCTTGATTTTGAAAATTCTTTTTTTATTTGAAAGCGGGTGCTTCCCGTGTGGTCATATTTTAATTTGAAAGAAATCGTTCAATTCTAAGGGGTTCAAAACTAAGGGATGATATATTAAGTTCTTATTGGATAGCTCGATTTTGATAATTCTTTTTTTATTGGTAGAACATAATCTTAAATTAATCTCATATTCATTTTTTATAAAAAAAATTCCACTCATAAGGGGTTAAAAATTAGGGATGAAATAATAAATTTTCTTGGCTAACTCGATTTCGATAATTTTGTTTCTATTACGTACATCGTACTTTGAAATTGTTCACATTACAATTTAGAGAAAAAAATCCACACCCTGAAGTTGAAAATAGGGGATGAAGTAGTGACGTTCAACTGAATCATCGGATTTTGATGATTTTTTTTCTATTGGAAAGAGTATTCCACTTAGTTCTTTCATTACATTTAAAAGCAAAAAATTTCATCCCTTAAGGGCAAAAAGGAATGACGTAGTAGCCTTTAACTTTGTGAAAATGTGACGTCGACTTCCTGTTTTATGATTTCATAGCAACAACGAATTTCACGTTGACTAGTTATATTTTTTTGTAAAGAAGAATTGAATTAAAAGCGTTTAAGTGCGTTATAGGGGGAAGTGGGCAAATGGCAACCATCCAAAAATATATATTGAACTATCATCAGCACACCGATCGTTTAGATTATATTTGTTAATCAAAAAAAAGGGTGTATTATATGTGACCTTCATTGTCGGAAGACAAATTTCGCAATCTGGTTATTTCCGTCAACGATCTATCGTCGTGTGGCCTATTTAATAATTTGTTGGCGTCTAAATCTGATAAGGCTATGCCTTCCAAACTTTTGACACGACTTAGCGCAACATATATTTGCCCTTTTGCAAAGTTTTTTTTGCCAAGGGCGATTACAGCTCTTTCGAGGGTGGTACCCTGTAGTTTATGAACTGTAACCGCCCAGCTTAATATTAAAGGCAGCATACGGCGCTCGACATCTCCGTAGCCTCTTAATGTCTGAAACGTAGTACTAGATGGAGGTATGGGTATGCAACCATTACTATCTTTTAGTCTAAGCCCAATAGATGCGTCATCAAATTTAATGTACACGGCTTCTGGTAACTCTCCAGCCTCCAGTTGATCTCTCCTCAAGGCCGGCCATTTGATTCTTTTAACTATACCCATAGCTCCATTCACTAGTCCTTCTGATACGGCGAGGTTGCGTCTTAACATCACTCGGGATTCGACACCAATATTTATCGATGGCAGAAAACCACCACAGCTATTGACGTCTTTGGGAATTACGTTCTCTGGTGGTGTTCTACCATATGTCGCTACTTCACGAGACTCATCGACTGCGTTAATTTGATAAGTTCGATGCAGCTTTGCATTTTCCTTGCTAATTTTTTCGTTGTAATCGTCGACTTGCCTCACCGTGGGGAAAATACGAACGGCGACTCCATCCGCAAAATCTCTGTTTAAAGGCACGTGGCGCCGCTCGCATAATAATTCCAGCTGATCCGTTGTCAATTCACCTACTCGTAAACTATTCAATAAATCGATGAACTCGCTATCATCGCGCTGTCGCATGTTTATGGTCAATTCACAAAAAGAAAACTGATGCCACAAATTAACCTCCGCTGAAAACCACGATGGCTGCACAAAACACCAATTTCCTTTCACCGGGGGAAGCTGAAATATATCACCAAATACCAAATTGTTAACTCCACCGAATAATTTGACGTTGTTTTTATATTCTTGAAGTCTTAGGTGGATTATTCTTAGGTTCTCATAAGAGACCATAGAAATTTCGTCTATGATTAGCCAATTTATATAGCGCCATTTACGCCTTTCGTTTTCGAGTCTTTGGCCTGTAATTTTTTTGTATGTCATAGTATTTTTTTTTTCTATCGGAAGCAAGAAAATACTATGTAGTGTTTTTCCAAAAATTTGACGAGCAGCAACTCCGGTTAAAGACCCAACTTCCACAAAGTTAGGCTTCATTAATATATCTACTGTTGGTGCGTAACAACGTTTAATATGCTCCACGATTAATTTCAACAGAAACGATTTTCCACTACCTGCACCGCCCGTGATAAAAAGTAACAGCTGACTTTCTCGTCTTTGCAAATCGTTTTCTATTGCCATTGAAACTTTCTGAAATAAATTTTTCTGTTGTATATTTAATCCGCGAATGCTTTCCAGGAACAATTCATCTGTCATGACGGCTCGTTCATCCATGTCTTCACAAAAATTATCATCGTCATGTACAATTTGTTCACCAACACATAGCATGGGTGCATTGCCGACATCGGTTTCACGCGCAGCATTAAGTGCGGTAGCTTGAGCAACAGCCTGCTGAATAATTAGTTCAGCGTACCCGAATTGTTCTGCGCTGACATTGCCCTGCAACGGGCGAAAATCCCTTTGACGCCTTATGAAACAGTCTTCAGCGGTTTCATTTTCAAACAGTAACTCGCCTTCATTACGAAATGGTATATGGCATACTATTAAGCTGTAAAAGTATGCTTCTTTGTCACTATTAAGTGTATAATAGCGGGTACGTAATACTGCCGGTCTATTTCTTACACGCATTCTAGTGTTGTCCTGCAATCTGATATACTTCACTGGCGTCGTATCTTCGTCCCTCAGTTCTGCATCTCCGTTGTCCTCTGACCATGTCGTGTTAGAGACAGTTTCAAAACGGACGGCAAATTCTGCAAGGCTTAAATTCTCCAGCTCGTTTGGGCGTAATACATAACGATCAAAAATGTTATTATAGATACTGGTTTCATCACTGTCGAATCTCAGTAGTCTGAAACGTTCCTCCGGTTTGCAACTATTTACAAAAACAGTCTTTCGCGATGACATTTTTAATGGCAAATGGCATAATCTGTATGCGCATTCGGGCGCACTCACCAGGCGTTGACTTAAAATAGTCATTGATACCGCGAACAGTTGCTTCCAAACATCACCACCTTGTCTCTTAGCATTAGAAATAGCGTCTCGAATTACATCACCTGTATCATGTGGTTCGCATTTACTCACATATTTTGCGACGTAGTAGGCTACAGCGGTGACACTACCACACGGTTGGACGTCAATATTCCCCTTCCACAGTCCTAAAAGAACTGGATTGTAATTGTTGACCATGGTTTCGTTTGAAGTTCTTTTCAATAAACAGAATCGTCCGTTATTAGCAAGTGCTTCATCTGGCCCAAGACAAACTGTGTTGTCACTTGCTCGCTTTGGAAAATCAAATCGACAACCATCAGCTTGGCGGTTTTTTTTACATGTTGCTGTATGCTTATGAATTTGTAAATCCTCGACTAATTTACGTAACGTAGGGTCATTAGAATTTAAAGAACATGAAACCACCTTTTCAATTACAGCAATTCCTTCTGGAGTAGAGAATTCCGGAACATTACTACACCAGACCAACATATGCAGATGTGGGCTGCCGCGGTTTTGAAATTCCACTCGGTACCAAAAGTCTTCAATGGGACCACCCAAGCAAACATTATTTACCTTTAGAAATCGCATGAGAGCGTTAACACGCAGTGTGAACTGTCGTGCTACCACTACCGGATGTTTTTGCACTAGATTCAAGCGCTCCGGGAATGATAGGTGTTCGGCGTCATCAACGTTACCTCCATCGGCGATTAGCAAAGCTTTAATCATATCTGGCCAATTCAAATCATTGCAGGAAAATGTTAAAAACCATGTGGGAGGCCCTAAAGTTCTAACCATTGCAATTAATTCAGAGCAACATTTCTGCCAATATGATGCCGACCCTCGAATATTTCTCATAGTGAGATGCATGTTATCTACAAGCCCCTGTGGTGTTTGCTCTCCATGACCTTGTCGCATTCTACATGACACAGAAACACTTGATTTGGCACGAAAATATTCTACAATGGATAGGGCATAAAATAAATAATCTATTCTGTTAAACCTCTTGTCAACACTCATTACCCGGTTTTGGAAGTACTCAAGGGGGGTACACGCATTGTCTCTTTCCTCCCCAAAACCATTTTTGCCATTTGGAAAAAGAAAATACCAACACAATTCCTCCATACGGCGTTCACGCTCCAAATTCAAGGGTGGTGCAGTTTTCCTTGTGACGGCGGCCAATCTTATTGCATCATCTGTTGAAGGGCTATTCATATTTACAACACTCTCTAAGTTTGGTATATTATCATCTATATTTTGGAGCATACTTGTGGATTCGATATAAATGGTGCCGGAGGAGTCATCGATTGGTAACTGAAAATGGTTTGATGTTACTGGAAGAGTTCTTGGGAGTGACTGAATGACTTGTGTTGTTGTTTGGAGAGGATTACTAGTTTCTGTTATTGGTCGGAGGGAATTGTTTGGTGTACATTTTTGATTCTCTGCCCTTACTATTGTCGATTGTTGCAATATGGGCACAAACGATTGTATTTGGGTGTCCCTAGCTATAACTAATGATGTTAACGAGAATACATTAAGATTATCACGACTAAGATTATTTTTTGGCGACACAAATAAATTGCGACGTAAAACGGCATGCAAATCATCCAGATTACTAAATCGCATACAACAAGCGGTGCCATTTATGGGAGCAGAAGCTCCCTTGGGACCACGCGCGTGGGAATCAAACAGAAAGTAAGTTTGATTGTCACCTAAAGTTTTGCAATGTATTGCTATCGAAATGGCGTTTGCTGTAAGTATACCATTCGAGTGTTCTCTGAAAAAAATTAACAATGCATTTTGCAAGTTGGGGAATCCATCAGAACTGTTGTCATTGTCTATATGACCATTATAATTTGTTTCCTCGAGTACTGTGATCGATAAATGTTCTCTATTGTATGTAAGTCTTGGGATAAGTTCTGTTACAGAAAGGTACTCAGGGTTAACTTCGCCGGGCGCCGGATTATCCCTAGCAGTAATGCAGTCATTGTAGTATTTATCGCCAATGATTACAATATAATCGATATCGCTTTTGGACCACTTGTTCGGATCTAATACAGTGAATGCTGCACAAGCAACAGCCGCTATCCCAGTGCATTGCTTACCGCGAGATAAATGAAATCGCAAATCACCTTGATTAAATGATCCGCGTAATATTGATTTGTTGTCATTTAAAGTGACATAATGTTCCGACGATGATTCTGAAGTAATAGCATCCTGTTCAAGAATAGAATTTTCAGCTATTTCGACTAAATGAGGTATATTTAAGGTAGATGCAAAATGTACTTGAACATCTCTGTAAAGATGGTTATTGGAAATTAACCAAGTTAATGCTCCATTCAGTCTTTGCATATCCACGACGAATTCTTTAGAACATGAAAGGTTCTCGAGACTTTCCACTACCAAAACTAAACCAGCTTGATGTGGTGTTAGTGGTAACTGTTCTGTTAGTTCCACAACATCCTTTGCAAATAAAATGACCTGTCTTTTACACCAATTTTGACTAAAACGGTTATTAAGTTTAACAATCTTTAAAAATGGTGTAATGCGACTTAAGAAACGTTCTTCAACGCTTGTCAAATTGGATAATTCAGGCGGTACTTCTGCAGGCATCATTTTATTCCAATATGCTGTTGCTGGAATCTTTCTTTTTCTAATATTGTTGTAACAGCGAGTGCAGGTAGTTATTATACCTAAAGTAACTAGCTCTTTAGGTAATAGAGTACTGTACAAATCTGTTCGTAAATTGGAACGCTGTTGTGGATAAAGAGTTATTTTGCAAATGGCACATGGTACATCAGCGAAAATATTAATAGCCGCTTCAAAAGACCGCTCATTTACGATATCTCTACAAACCAAACATGACTGGCTTGTCGCATTCTACTAAGTCGAAGTGAACGAGTTTCAGGTGTTTCGTTTGATAAGCGATCGTGAATCAATCCGAGTCGGTGGGCACGTTGCTCCTCCGTCTCATTAGACAGACGATCGTGGATTAATCCGAGTCGGTGGGTACGTTGCTCCTCCGTCTCTTGGGATAAGCGATCGTGGATCAAGCTGAGACGGTTTGCACGTTGCTCCTCTGTCTCTTTGGATAAGCGATCGTGGATCTTGCTGAGACGGTTTGCACGTTGCTCCTCTGTCTCTTTGGATAAGCGATCGTGGATCTTGCTGAGACGGTGTGCATGTTGCTCCTCTGTCTCTTTGGATAAGCGATCGTGGATCTTGCTGAGACGGTTTGCACGTTGCTCCTCTGTCTCTTTGGATAAGCGATCGTGGATCTTGCTGAGACGGTTTGCACGTTGCTCCTCTGTCTCTTTGGATAAGCGATCGTGTATCTTGCTGAGACGGTTTGCATGTTGCTCCTCTGTCTCTTTGGATAAGCGATCGTGGATCAAGCCGAGACGGTGACTATGTTTTTCGATGTTTTCCCTGTTCAAAACGTTTTTCATGTAAAGCCGCATTTTCGAAAGTCTATTTTTGCGCTTTTCGCAAGTTTCTTTTGAAATTGTAATCGAGGTAGATTTTTTCTGCTGAGATAGGCGTTTCTCCCTAACTTCGTCTGTTTCATTTAAACGGCGCTGTCTCATATGAGCAGCACGTTTAGTAGGTCTACCCATATTCAGACAAATTAGTGTACTTAAGATACACTAAAAATCAAAAAATAAAAACAATTTTAACAAAAAAAAAACCGACTTCAAAAAGAAAAATTATTCCAAAAAAAAATTAATATGCACTAAAAAGTAAAAAAATAATGCGTATTCTTCTACAACTTAATAATAAACTTACTCTTTCTACTTATCAATATGTAGGTACGATCTATGTGTTTACCACGCAAGAAGGTAGGTAGGTACGTAACCACTTCAAATCTAACTCAACACAGACCTATGAATAACAATGTTAAAAATATTTTTTAGAGTTCTCCTAAGTAAAATTAAATTAAAAATATTAGACTACTTAAAAGTCAATCAAATTATTACGATAATATAATGTAGGTACAAGTAATTTTATTTTTGGAGTCGGTGTCAGCCAAGGAAACACTACCAATATACCTAGCAATAGTAATACGAGAGTAATTTAAGAAATATATTTTTTTACAAATTTGCTTTTATACGAACGACAATAGGTATACTGTTTTACGACAATATACTTTTAGGCGATGCTGTTCAATCTAAAAATAACAAGAAAAAAACGGTCGACTTCATGAGGATCCCATCCCATATGGGAATCAAGGGAAATGAAAGAGCCGACGACGAGGCAAAAAAAGCCACAAAACTACCCCTATCTAGGGAAACGCCAATTCCAGGTCCACTCGAGGACTATGAAAGGTCCCTAATCACCCAATGCAAGACGATATGGGACGCAGAATGGAGGGGCTTAGCTAATTAGCAAAAGTCGTGGAACAACACAATTAGCTATCTTAGAAAAATTAATCTACTAAACAAAATTTAATCATTAAACACTTCAAACAAAATAAAATCACGCAAGTGCTAATGACCATTAGAAGTTAAAGCACTTTAAACAGGGAAAAAAAAATATACTGTGAGTATTGTGACAGAATACTAATACCTAATTAAATCTATTTACAAATTAACTTCTATACGACAATATCTGCGACCTTGTAACGACAAAAATACCAGTACCAAATCAAACCAAACAAACAAAATTTAATACGACAGTATGTTGTATCTAGCTGTAGGGCAGTATTTAGCAAACGGTGATACGAAAATATAGCAAAAATTAAACACAAGGAATAACCTTAAAAAGGACGGTGTAGATATAAAATCAGAAAAAAAAATCTGAGACGGTTCGTAATCAAATGACTCGTATCGCTTCTTTCTCTTGAATGGCGCGCCGCGTGCCCGGTGCAGTAAATTTTTCGAAAATTTCAAATGATACCAGAAATGCCAGATCGTGGGATTTCTTTACCCCCACTTAGCAGCACAAACGTCATAAATGCATATATGCACGGATAGGTAACACACACTTACAAAGCGTTTTTGGGTGTAGTTTTACCTATCCGTGTCATATAGAAGGGACATTTTTCTCCTCAATTTATGACGTTTGTGCTGCTAAGTGGGGGTAAAGAAATCCCACGATCTGGCATTTCTGGTATCATTTGAAATTTTCATTGTCGAATTTTAAATCGTTCATTGTGAAGATAATAATTGTAAACAAACGTATTAAAATAATATACCTGTAAAATAGTTACTATGACTATTTAAAAAAACTGATTAAATTAATTTGTCAATAATATTTCCGCAATTCACAGCAAGTCTTTCGATTCTTTCTTCAGGTAAATACCTAGATTTAATTTACTTCATAATTTATTGTAATCAACATGTTAATGTTAAATAAAACTTTCTTCAGAAAACATCGAAACTGGCTGGTTTGGTAATTTCACCTATACCCCGTAATTTCTATCTTACAAATCGAAAGTGAAGCTGTAATGAATTTAGAAAATACTATTAAAGAAAAATTTGTCAAACTGTGCTTTGAAGTAGAAGTCGATCCTACTAATAGCAAATCAAATGTTCATTTATTTAAATGGATTCAACCCGAAGATGATGAAAACGTTTACCTGATACCAGAAGAATTTCAAACTTTGAAGTACCATGAAAAATTAATATCACATTCTAAAGTTAAGAATTTGATAAAATCTATTAAAACCAGAGGTCAGTGGCGGAGTATCAAAATTAAATTATCACCGGATCTAGTAAATTTATATTTTGACGATGAAGAAAATGTTATTTTCCGAGAAAATTATTTAGAAAAGATTATTTTGAAGCAAGAATCGCAAGGTGTAATTAATCAAAATTTGATAGAAATTTTAACAAAATTAACAGAAAAAACTGATACTGAAAAAAATCATAATTTAAAAAAACGTCTAAATTTATCAAAAATTAAAAATGACTTCGTTTTAGATAATTTTAATGGTAAAAATTATTCAGTTTCCCATTGGATAGATATTTTTAAAAAAGAATGTAAAAGGTGTAACGTAGAACAAGATGAGGATAAAGTTTTAGTTTTGAGGCTTTTTCTTGAGGGGAGTGCAAAAATTTGGTTTAATTCTCAAACTCTATTGATAGGCTTAGAGTCATCGTTTGAAAAGTGGGAGAAAAATTTCTTGGATATGTTTCAAGAGGTTAACTGGAAAACAACTCGTGAAGCATATAATTTTAAATATATGGGTGGTAGTTTTGCTGATTACGCATTACGAAAGGAGAATTTATTGCTTAATTTAAAAACGAATTTTCCTATTGATATAAAAATCGACCTTATTGTTATTGGCTTACCAATTTTTATTCAAGAAAAATTGGATAAGACTGTGGTAAATTCTATGGAAAATTTGCTGATAGAGTTACGAAAATTAGAAAGTAGTAGTGCATATCCGAAAAAACAGGAACTCCATAATCCAAATTCAAAATTAGTTTTTACAGAGTCAAAAGCAGCTCCTTCTAATCTAGAACCAAAGCCGTGTTCAACTTGCAATAGAATGGGATTTCCTAATCGTTTTCATCCAGAGAGATTTTGTAGATTTAAGAAATCGTTTAGGCCAGCTCAAAATTCAGAAATTACAGAAAAAAAATTGTTTAAAACTGTAAATAATAATGAATTAGAACAAATTTTAAATGAAACTGAAATTGATAAAAAAAACTTGTAATACTACCACTAATTACTTTAAAAGTTGTTTTAAACAAACAAATAGAAATAACAGGAATTTATGATTCTGGATCAAACATAACTCTTGTGAACTCCAAGGTTATTGAAAATTTTGATTTAAATATTTCTAAAGAAACAGCAACTTTTAAGACCGTTGGTGGTAGTCAAACATACTCCGGAAAAATTTTTATCTGGATGAAGATTGGAATGATAGAAAAACAAATAGAAATTTGTGTTATTGATGATAATAAGTTCCAGTATGATATTCTATTGGGCCTTGACTCAATATCCAATTTTCGTTTAAAACAAGATTATAATTTAAAAATTTATCAAAATATAAGAAACAAAGATATAATTATAAAAAATTTCAAAAACTCTGATAAAGACATTATGGTAAATTTTAATGAAGGAATAGATACTGAAAATTTCGTGGCTAACTTAGACCATTTAGATAAACAAAAAAAAAAACAAAATTGAGAAACTGATTGGAAAATATAATCAAGTTTATATTTTTATGTTAAATATTACTAAATATTTCAAAATATTAACAATTACAACGGAACAAATTTTAATGAAGTATTGTTAAATATACCTTAGATCATTGTTGATTACATCATTGATCATGTTGAATAGCATTTATCCTAAAAAAGGTACGATTTCTGTAGCATAGCTACTAATATATTCTTTTAAGGGAGCGCCCATTAATTACGTGAGACGTTTAGGGCGGGGTGGGGGTGGTTGACCCGAATCTCATAAAATCTTACTTTGGGTAAAGGGAGGGAGAGACACGGTAAATATCATGTTTTTTTATGCAAGAAACAGAGTTATATAAGAAAAAAATAAGTAAACCATGAGTTCCTTCACTTTTATACTGCCGAAAAATTACACAAAAATATTTATAATGTTTTTGCGAATGCCGCAAAGCATTTCCACTAGCAAGTAGAAACACACGTTTTGAAAAATATCACGTTAGATTGAGGGAGGGGGTTATGCTAAATATGACGACATCTTACTAGAGAGGAGGGGCAGGATTCCAAAAATCGTCAAAAACACCTCGCGTAATGAATGGATACCCTCTAAAATAACTGAACGATTTTAAATTACATTTGGTATGAAAAACTTTCAAATCATAAAAGAATACCTACAGGTACTTTTTTACTTAAAATCGTATAGAAGCTGGTGTGAGACAGCTAACATCTATTTCTTGAAAAGTAGTTTTACGGATTTTAATGAACTTACTTTGAATCTAAAGTGTAGAAATATCTATAATCTTTTTCTGTCAAAAAGATGAATTTTTATATTTTGCTATGAAGGTAGGGAATCTAAATCAATCAGTTAAATTCTGATACACTCAGAGAAGCGAGCGGGTATCAGCTAGTCTCACCTATGTTTTAGTTACAACCCTACCTTGGCTGACACCGACTCCAAAAATAAAATTACTTGTACCTACATTATATTATCGTAATAATTTGATTGACTTTTAAGTAGTCTAATATTTTTAATTTAATTTTACTTAGGAGAACTCTAAAAAATATTTTTAACATTGTTATTCATAGGTCTGTGTTGAGTTAGATTTGAAGTGGTTACGTACCTACCTACCTTCTTGCGTGGTAAACACATAGATCGTACCTACATATTGATAAGTAGAAAGAGTAAGTTTATTATTAAGTTGTAGAAGAATACGCATTATTTTTTTACTTTTTAGTGCATATTAATTTTTTTTTGGAATAATTTTTCTTTTTGAAGTCGGTTTTTTTTTTTCTTAAAATTGTTTTTATAATATAACAAACAATACAAGGCAATAGTAAAAAAAATAGAGACTATTTATTTTTCTTCTCCTGGTTGGCTTTCTTTGGAAGTTCCAATTTTTTAAATGGTAACAAAATCAATTTTTTTAAACATGAAAAGATTAAGTAAATAATAACAATTAAAACTTTCAAAAGCGTCAATATGGCAGCGGTCACATCCAAAGAAAAAGCATGAAACCAATATAAATCGAAGACAGGTGGTCGAAGATGGAAAGCACCCCTGTGCTTGATCACAAACTCGGTCCAATAACGAACCTTTTCTTGAGGTGACATTGGTTGGTCTCTGAATAACTCGGAGCGTTTTTGATATTGTTGGAATACTTTGGATTATTCAGCAACTCATTGACCATATTAGTAAATGAACTTTCATCAATATCTTTAGAGAGTAAACCCAAACCACATTCTAAAGTGATAATGCGATTGACATTCAAGTATTGATTCGCAAATATTGGAATTCCCAACATTGGAACACCAAACCACAGCGCTTCTGTGACCAATTCCACCATGGGTGACGAAAAGTTTGATATTTGGATGAGCTTAAATCATTTTTTTAATTGTACACTGAAAATTTTACTTAATTAAAACATATTATTTTTACCTAAGATTTCGACTTGGGGGAACCATTTTCCAATTTTAACATTTATAAGACCTTTGGTGGCTATTTCGTCATCCCATTTCCAAATAATTTTTAGTTTTAAATTTCCAAATGATCCCATAAGCGAACTTTCTATATCACATTTTAAGTGTTCATTTTTAGCGACGGTACCAAAACTTATAAAAATGAAGCCATCACTGGCTGAATCGTGAAAATTCTTGCAAATCTTGTGGAAGTTTTTTGAGCTTTGGAATGTGAACTCCCCCGACTGGAATTGTGTTTGGCATCAACGGGCGTACATTCGAGAAGCTTTCGTGAGAATTAAGAAACGTTAAGGAAACATTATGGAGAACCGTATAAATGTCAGGTGTGTTTAGTAAGTATTTATGGAGCACCTCTTCTTGTTTTGGGTAATAAAATTTTTTGAGTATCTCGATGGCAGTTACAACGATTAAATAGGTTATATGACGAGAAAATGTCATATGATCTCCAAACGGAAACAAAAAATCTGATACGTAGTCAACTGCCTTGGGATTTCCTGTTATATCATTTGTGGCTGCTGATGGTTCAAATGAGCTAAGAACAATTATAGGACAATCAAAATGAAAATCAAGTCCAAGAAGAGCTTCGTTGTTGAGCAACTCAATGATAACTAAATCAAATTTTTCATTTAAGAGTTTTTGAAATTTTTCATTTTGAAAAATCGTTTCTGTACTTAGAGTTGATACATCATAAAATGCCACTAAAAACGTCCATAAATCGTGCAAATTAAACTTTCTGGTTGGAGAATATTGTGTTACATTTGCTATAGCCGAGGTATAATCTAAAATTAATTAATAAATTAATAAAATTTTATTTTATGTTATTATATTAAAATGTTCTTGGCCATTATTACAAACGCAATAGCGATTCGATTGTACATTTTTACTTTCTTTTACTACTATATAGATAGTAAAGACAGTATTGTAATCGGATAGAATTTTCGAATTCGAACCTTTAACGGAAATACATGTTTTGAGGTCCCCTGAGTCCATGAAAGTGGTTTTTAGAAACATGTCTGTGTGTGACAGCCATATCGTATCAAAAGCTTTATCCGAATTTCACCAAACTTGGAATCTAGCCTCCATATTATACCTAGTTGTGCCGCGAAGCTTTTGGTTGAAATCGGTTAACCGAAAGCTCTACTTTACTCATGACGTTTTTGAGCTTTTTCAATTTTTTTCGAAAACGGCTCCAACGATTTTCTTTAAACTTTCTGTAGTTTTTAGACTCATTAATGGCTACAACTTTTATTTGAAACTTTTTCCTGAGAAAATTCGAATAAGGGCGGTTCTGGGATGAAGATTGGGAATTTGTGTATATACATATAGCCCTTTAGGTTGTATGCATATAGTACTGTTTATATGTATTGTTACAAAGTGCTTATATTTCTTTTAACTAACAGCGAGTATTTTCATGAATGAAAGTAAAAGAAAGTTGTGTGACGCCTCGCACCAGATATTTTTACTTATAATTAAAAAATATATTTAATGAGTTGGTTTTTACGGAACACTGAAAATATTATCGACTAGCTGACCCGCGCAACTCCGTCTGCGTCAGATAAGAGTGCGAGAGGGTTAAACGTGGGGAACCTATGGCACAATTCTAAAGGAGTTGAAACTTTCTTTGTTTTATCTACAAATCACTTAAGAACCATTGAAGAGATAACATTTGGTACCTATAATGCTAATTTAAAACCACGCGGACGAAACCAAGAAAAACATTGTATGTCTGTAACGTTAAAAGTATAACATGACTCATGAGCTATCTTAGGTACATCACACTATGATCAGTAAGAGTGGAACTATAGTAAAAAATGTCACGGGAACGGGAATAATAAAGGAACGCTGCATAACACTACTGGGGTGTTTTATTGATAAAATTTACGTATGTAAACTTAAAATATAATGAAGAAAAAAGAATATATGAAACTTAAACAAAGAGTAACGTAAAAAAATTGAAATGTTATTTGATTATTGCAACGCCTGTAACCGTTGTAACAAATAATATATTTTAAACTTGTACTTCTGTATCTGATATAATATATTGCAAGGAGCTGAATGCCTGAATGTCTAATGATCTATGAATCAGCTCAGTACTGACTACTGAAAAAAAGTTAGAAGTACACAAATATTGAGAAGGAAAAGCGCAAGCGCTCACTTAGGAGGCCTAACATATTTTAAAGATTGGGGAGTCTTGAAAAATTTTAAAAGCTAAAAATGTAATTGTTGATTTTTTAAATGTACTTTAACACGCTAAATTCTAAATATGTATTCGAAAATTAACAATGAAAGAAATTTCAACGTTTCAAAAATTTTTATTATTTTTCGGATGTTAAATAAATAAATATTTTAATCCTAAAGAGAAAATGTGTTAAAACGCTATTTCACGAACTTTAAAGATCTATTTCACAACCTTTTTTTTAACACACGGTTCCCGCAGGAGACAATTATCATGCTATCCTTTGAGCACCGTGCATTATTCTGGCATAAAAAATAATCTATATTATTATCTGATCTCTCAACTATCATATTGCAAAAAATCATGTCTATCTTTTACTCTGTGAAAAACAAAAACATATCTATTCTACGGGAGTAGAACATTTTTCCTGGATAAAAAAGAGATCAAGCTTTCCTGAGGAAAATTCGTTAAAACTCTTATTCATAAACTTTTAGAAAACTCTTTTGAAATACTCAGTTCCTGAAAGATTCTATTTTTAGCCTATCCTACGGGAACCGTACAATATTCTAACATAAAAAGTAACCCATATCATTCACTGTCTCTTAAACCACCATATTGCAAGAAATTATGGTAATCTTTTGTTCTGTGAAAAACAAAAACCTATCTATCCTACGGGAACATACATTTTTCCTGGATAAAAAGTGGACTGTATGAAAAGAAAAATTATGATTTTGCTTTGAGGACCTTATGAGTTATTACTTAACTCTTAGCTAATAAATAAGTTATTAAAATGTTTGGTTTCAGCATGGTTTCTCTTCGAACCAGTTTTTCTCTATTTTCCCGATGAAATGAGAAATTTTTCCGAAATAAAACGTGTTTAAGATAATGATTCGCATATTTATCATACTTAAATATCACCAAAATCCATTTTCAACTAAAAATAGAGTTTATGCATAATTTTTTTCTCCAACCCGTTTTTCAATTTCCCGGGTAAATGAAACATTTTACCTTAATAAAAAGAATTCTATTTAATGACTCAGATTGTCATTTATTATCACAACAAATTTTATTAAAAGTCATATTTATTTGGGTAAGAATTAATAATATGTTTCTAAAAACAATTTCGCAAAAAATGAATTATTTTTGAAACAACCTTTATAACCATTAAAAAGGTTATAGCGGACTATGCTTAAAAGATAAACAGATGTCGTCGCGGACTTTTTTGTAGAACTTTTTAAGAGGAACACTTTTGCTACACATAATTTTTGCGTAACTTTAACCGTTTACGCAAGGCAGGCCACGATTTTTACATTTTTCCTGATTTTTGCAACATTTTCCATCGATGCTCTGCTCCTATTAGTTGTAGCGTGATGTTATATAGCCTAAAGCCTCCCCCGATAATTAGGCTATCCAACATTAAAAGAATTTTTCAATTCGAACCAGTAGTTCCTGAGATTAGCCCGTTCAACCAATCAAACAAACAAACAAACAAATAAACAAACAAACTCTTCAATTTTATATATTAGTATAGATTGCCGAACAACATCAAATACCTATTGCATGTTTCACATAAGTTATAATAGATATGGTAGGAATGATAAAATTATTTATTTCACGCACAATGAACTCAAAGATTAAAGCAAACCAATATTGCGTAAGTACCTTCTTAATTTTTAAGTCCGTTTTTAAATACATTGTGTAGAACAGAGTTTGTAGAAAAAATGTCGGAAGTTATTATTTTCGAACAAATGAAGAACAAAATCAGTTTATCCTTTATAAATACGTTACCCTCGAGCGTAGCCAAACAAGAATTGACAAGTTTCATTGACTAAATCCTTAAAGTAAATTATAGTGAGAAATAAAGATATTTCTACCCCACATAGAGAGTTAGCAAAGGTATGGCGTATCTCCCACTTTTACCTTATACAAATTCCCAACCTTCACTACAGAACTTATTCGGGTTTTGACAGCAAAAAGGTTCCAATAAAAGTTGTAGGCATTAATGAGTCTAAGAACTATATAAAGTTTAAAGAAAATCGTTGTAGCCGTTTTCAAAAAAAAAATTGATAACGCTCAAAAACTCTTAGAATAAAGTGGAGCTTTAGGTTAACCGATTTTAACCAAAAGCTTCGCGGCACAACTAGGTACAATATGGAGGTCAAATTCCAAGTTTGGGGAAATTCGGGCAAATATTTCGATACGATATGGCTGTCACACACAGACATGTTTCTAAAAACCACTCTTTTGGACTCAGGGGACCTTAAAACATGTATTTCCGGTGAAAGCTCGAATTCGAAAATTCGACCCGATTACAGTAAGTACTTCCTTTACTATCTATACAGGGTGTACCAGCTAGACCGGCCATTAGAAGTTTCCGGAGAACCTGAAATAATAGAAATCTAAAAATTGGGATTAAAACCTAACTGCATTGGAGCTACCTTTCTAAAATATTTTTAGTTTTCTGGCACTTCCGGTTATACCGGAAGTCGACACTAAAATCGTTATTTCAAATGGCATGCCCTATTTTTCTTTACATAACTCGATTGAGTTAATAATTCTGAGCGTCTTTCATAATAACAAGATCTCATCTAATCCTTAAGGTTTTCGAGAAAAAATACTTTTTTTGAAAATTTCGCAGCCAACGGACATCTTCTAAAAGGTCGATAACTCCCACAATAATTTGTGTTGGAAGCTCGACATAGGCTCGTTTGAGAGCTCAAAGATGCTGTTACACTCGAGAATATCAAAAACAATCAAATTTTGTTACTAAGTATCTCCAAGTGCATCGTAAAGTAACACGTGCTTAATTGTGCAAAATTTCAATTTTTTTAAATGGCACTACCTAATTTTATTTGCCTTTTTTGGTTCTTCTTAAAATTCCCCACATTTTCATAATTCATATCCCTATAGCCAAGTGTGAGGATTTTCGAGTTATCGTGGAAAATATGAAAATTCAACGTTACATCTGTAATTTATACTGCGTAGCCGAGATTTATGCTGTAGTTGGCTATGTCTTCAGGTAGATTAGTAGGTTAGTTTTTTTTATTTATTAGGTCTTGAAGTTGATGAAATAAATAAATTCAATTCAATTTTTTTTCATGTAACACAAAATATGAAAACTTAGTGGTCATCTTTTGAACGAAAAAAAGAATGACTTTTACCGTCATTCTGTGGTTTGTACGTACATTTAATCTGCAAACAAATATAGATTTTTTTATTTATTTATCCTGATGATCCTAGTCAGGACACAGGAACAAAATTATTAAACTATTGCATTGTCATCAGCCCTTGACCCTTGTGCAAATTTTCAAGTAAATCAGACTTCAAGAAGTAGGTGAAAATTACGCTGAAAGATTCCAATACATTCATACATACAGGTCAAGCTAATAAAAGCGTGTTAATGACTGGTATATTGACTCGGGTGCAAGTGCACATTTGACTGCAAATGAACATTGGGTAGTGAACCCGTTTTATTTTAAAAATAAAGAAATTATTGTTGCAAACAACAATAAAGCGCGTGTTTTGTGTACCGGCAATGTAAACATAGTGACAGAAACAGATGAATGTGAATTCAAAGTGCCAGTTTCAAAAGTGTTATGTGTTCCGGATTTAACAACAAACTTATTGTCAGTAAGCCAATTGATAAGGAACGGGGAAAAGGTGAAATTTACCGCGAGTGGTTGTAATGTTTACAACAGACGGCGAAAATTAGTAGCTATGGCTTCTTTGGTTAATGGTGTTTATAAACTAAGAATGCCTGAAAAAGTGGTTGTTGCTTCGATGGTGTCAGCAGACACGTGGCAACGTAGATTGGGACATATTAACAGTAATTATTTAAGTAAAATGCCTAGTGCAGTAAAAGACATGGAATTGAATAAAACAAGTGATATAACGAAATCATCATGTAAAGTTTGTTGTGAAGGTAAGCAATTTCGATTACCCTTCAATCACATTGGTTCAAGAAGTAATGAAGTGCTCAGTGTAGTTCACACTGACATATGCGGTCCCATGAAAAATACTTCGATTGGTGGGGCAAAATACTTCATATTATTTATCGATGACTACAGTCGAATGACGTATATTTATTTTTTGAAGGAAAAAGTGGAAGCATTTGAGTGTTTTAAAAATTATAAGGCAAAGGTGGAGAATCAATTAAATAGAAAAATTAAAATTTTGCGTAGCGATAATGGAAAAAAATTTTGCTATAAAAAGTTCGATGATTGTTTGAGCCGTCATGGAATAATCCATCAGAAAACGAACCCTTATACGCCAGAACAAAATGGCTTAGCTGAACGTTTCAATAGGACTATTGTTGAAAAAGCAAAATGCCTTTTATTTGATTTAGGATTAGAGAAAAAATTTTGGGCTGAGGCAGCGAATACAGCCGTGTATTTACAAAATAGAATTGTAGCCTCATCTCTCAATAATAAAACGCCATTTGAAATGTGGACAGGAAATAAGCCAGATATTAGTTATTTGAAAATATTTGGAAGTATCGTCATGGTCCATGTGGCAAAGGAAAAGAGGAAAAAAATGGGATAGGAAATCCGAACAACATATTCTTGTGGGATATTCAGAGGATGTCAAGGGATATCGTGTTTATAATCCCAGGACAAAACAAGTGATAATCAACAGAGATGTGATAGTAATGGAAAATAAACATGAACCGGAAGTTTCTGTACCAACTCATGAGAGCTATCACAATGATGATGAAAAGCTGGATTCATTGGGAGACATAACTGTGAAAGAAGAAAGTAACTTTATTGATAATACCATATCTGAAAGTTGCGTTGATAATTCTAAATATACCTATATCCCAAATGAAAATGAAAGTTCAGATGATTTGGCTAAATTGGACGAGTTATTAGGTCAGGAGAGGTGTGCGACCAGAAAAAGGAAGAAACCTGAACGTTATGGATATTCAAATCTAAGTGCAGCGTTGAGTTCAGCCATCACAAGCAATCCAATCAGTGTTCGAGAAGCTCTGGAGAGTTCAGAAAAAGACAAGTGGATTGAGGCAATGAAGGATGAGCTGCAAGCGTTTGAGGAAAATGATGCGTGGATTCAAGTTGATGAATCACCTTCGAACAAAACTCTAGTACAGTGCAAGTGGGTGTATAAAAAGAAAGTCAATAGTAATAATAGTGTGCGTTATAGAGCGCGTTTGGTTGCTAAAGGTTTCACCCAGAAACCAGGTATTGACTATGATAAAACTTTTTTGCCAGTTGTAAGACATTCAACACTTAAATTATTATTTGCATAATCTGTACAGTTAAATTTGGATATTGTTCATTTAGATGTAAAAATTTATGGGTTAAAACAATCGTCTACATCTTGGTATGAGAGGGTAGAGCGATGTTTGTGTGAGTTGGGGTTTAAGAAAAGTTTAATTGAACCATGTATATTTACGAAATTTAATGATAAGGTTGAGGCTATAATGGCATTGTATGTCGATGATTTTTTTATTTTTTCCAATAGTAAACTAGAGACTGGAAAGTTAATTTCTGAATTAAGTTCTAAATTTAGAATAAAGAATTTAGGTCAGGTCAAACAATGTTTAGGAATGAGAGTAACTATTGATAAAAAAGCAAATGTTTGTATTCTAGATCAGGAGCAATATATAGAGCAGCTATTGAATAAATTTAATATGGTAGATTGTAAAGTTGCCAGTACTCCTATGGAATATAAGTTAGATATAGGGAAGTCTGAAAATTGTGATCGTGAGATCCCATATCAGCAAATAAAACCCTTGAAATTGTATAACAAAAATATTACGTTTTTGTTATATTGTTTTAGTTTTCCTTAGCAACATCAAAAATAATAACAGTTAGTCTAATATAATTTGTCAATGTAAAAACATCTACTTCTCAATTCTTTAAATACATTATATCAAATATACAACAATTTATATACAACAATTTGGCGACGAGGATAAATCGAAATGGATGAAAATCAATTTAAAATATTCATGGAGATGATGCGTCAAACTCTACAAATTAGAGAACCTCAACCGTCTACCAGTGAAACATCCAAACACGTCGTTGTACATTTCGAATCTTTTGATGCAAATAAAGAAAATTTTGAATTATATATTAAACGTTTTGAAAATTATTGTGCCATCAAAGGATATTCGGACGATCCAAATATGAAGAAACGTTTATTTACTAATACAGCGGGAAGTTCAGTTTATCAAGTTCTATCAAATCTATACTCCATACCAGATCTAGAAGCTGCTGATTACGATGATGTGATAAAAGCTGCCAAGGAACATTATAGTCCAACGCCTCACATATTAGTTCAACAACATAAGTTCCTATCAAGAATTCAGCTGCCTACAGAATCCATCAAACAATATGTACACTGCCGGCCAAAAGTTTGAGACCATATAGATTTAAGCCAAAAAAAGGAAATATTTTTAAAAATTCAAAGACAAATATAGTAAAAATGTTTATTAATATTATAGTTATAACCTTTAAACATACTTAGTATAGAAAATAAACATAAAAAATTATTCTTTAAAAAAAAAATGAACTAATTACTCAAACTGTTTTTTCATCGAAAAATCCTCCCTTGCACTTTATTACTTTTTCTACTAGCCTCGGCATTCTACTTATTAATTTTTTTATGGTTTCTTGAGAAATTTTGTTCCAGCTTTCTTGTAATAGTCTCCACAAGTCTGCAAGTGAAGAGGGACACTCCTCTCGGACATTCCTATCAAGCTCGTCCCACAAAAGCTCGATTGGATTGAGATCCGGACTTTGCGGTGGCCATTTCTTGATTTTTAAAACTCCTTCTGCTTCTTTTTGTAATAAATAATTTTTACATAGCTTGGAAGTATGCTTTGGATCGTTATCTTGCTGGAAAATGAACCCATTGCCAATTAAACTTAAGCCTGATGGTACAGCATTTTTTTTGAGAATTGTTTTATATTCCTCTTTCTTCAAAATTCCATCAATTTTAACCAAATTTCCAAATCCATGGCCTGAGAAACAACCCCAGACCATTATTGAACCACCACCGTGCTTAACAGTTGGCACTACACAATCTGGTAACATCTTTTCTTCGGTGCTACGCCGAACGTAAATTCGTCGATTTGAGCCAAATACTTGGAATTTTGACTCATCAGTCCAAAGAACTTTTTTAAAATCATTTTCTGTCCAATCTCGATGGAATAGGGCCCACTGCATCCTTTTTTTCTTATTTTGCGGCCTTAGTAAAGGTTTCCGAACGGCAACACGACCAAACAGTTTAGCGTTCCTCAACCGTCTTTTCACTGTGGTAAGCGAAACTGGTTTATTTAAAGATTTGTTCACTTCAGCACGAATTTTTGGTGCTGTTAAGCGTCTATTCCTTTTGCTGGTAATAACGATAAACTGATCCTCACTAGAAGTAGTAGCTCTCGGTCTTCCTGAACGTGGAAAATCTTGAAAACTACCCGTTTCCTTAAACCGAATAATTGTGCGATGAATACAAGTCTTCGAAAGTTTAAGTTGAGACGCAATTTCACGTTCGGATTTGCCTTCATTATGTAAAGTAACAATGGCAGATCGAGTTTCGATATTTATTTCTCGTACTTTTCCCATTTTTAAAACGTTTTAACTATAGAAACCCCAAGTTAAGACTAAATTAAATTATTCGTACAAAATGGTACATAACTTAAAAAAAAATTTAAAATAACCTGTTTTAGAAAGTCTAAATAATAACAAAGAATAGCCAGTGCAAAATTAAAGAAGAATAGAATTAAAGAACAATTAATACGGAGCTACTTTAAATATAATGATGACCCTTCCACTGGCCAGACACCCTGCGGTCTTGGATGTTTTTAAACAGAACCCATTAATTCTATTTGTACCTGAGAAACATACCTACAAAAGTCTCTTTAGATGTTCATCAGTAATTTAAAAATATGTATGGGCAACAATTTTTATTTTATTACCGAAACTTTGAATACAATAAGTGATAGCATAAATATATTACAACTGGTCTCAAACTTTTGGCCGGCAGTGTAGCTAAACTACGTCAATTATTGCCGCACTGTGAATTTTCTTGCAACTGTGGAAGGTCAATCGACAACGTATTACTTCGTGCACAGTTCATACGAGGATTGTTAGACGATGATATTCGCCAGTGTCTTTTAGAAGTCGAAAAAGATAAATGTGACTTTAATACCATCTATGAAAAGGCAATATTATGCGAATCAACCAAATCAAGTAACAAAGAAATATTTAATCAAAATCCAGTCAATACTAGTATCAATCAAATTAATTCGAAATATAAAAATCAAAATTGTCGATCTCGAGTTTCAAGAGAACGTTCAAACTCTCGAGGAAGAGCGAGGAAGACAGGTGGTCGAAGATGGAAAGCACCCCTGTGCTTGATCACATACTCGATCCAATAACGAACCTTTTCTTGAGGTGACATTGGTTGGTCTCTGAATAACTCGGAGCGTTTTTTGATATTGTTGGAATACTTTGGATTATTCAGCAACTCATTGACCATATTAGTAAATGAACTTTCATTAATATCTTCAGGATGTAAACCCAAACCACATTCTAAAGTGATAACGCGATTGACACTCAAGAATTGATCGGCAAATATTGGAATTCCAACATTGGAACACCAAACCACAGCGCTTCTGTGACACTACCAATTCCACCATGGGTGACAAAAAGTTTGATATTTGGATGAGCTTAAATCATTTTTTTAATTGTACACTGAAAATTTTACTTAATTAAAACATATTATTTTTACCTAAGATTTCGACTTGGGGGAACCATTTTCCAATTTTAACATTTATAAGACCTTTGGTGGCTATTTCGTCATCCCATTTCTAAATAATTTTTAGTTTTAAATTTCTAAATGATCCCATAAGTGATGGTGATGATCACTGGCTGAATTGAGAAATTCTTGTAAGTCTTGTGGAAGTTTTTTGAGCTTTGGAATGTGAACTCCCCCGACTGGAATTGTGTTTGGCATCAACGGGCGTACATTCGAGAAGCTTTCGTGAGAATTAAGAAACGTTAAGGAAACATTATGGAGGACCGTATAAATGTCAGGTGTGTTTGGTAAGTATTTATGGAGCACTTCTTCTTGTTTTGAGTAATAAAATGTTTTTTTGAGTATCTCGATGGCAGTTACAACGATTAAATAGGTTATATGACGAGAAAATGTCATATGATCTCCTAACGGAAACAAAAAATCTGATACGTAGTCAACTGCTTTGGGATTTCCTGTTACATCATTTGTGGCTGCTGTTGGTCCAAATGTGCTAAGAACAACTACAGGACAATTAAAATGAAAACCAAGTCCAAGAAGAGCTTCGTAGTGAAGCATTTCAACTATAATTAGGTCAAATTTTTCGTGTAAGATTTTTTTAAATTTTTCATTTTGAAAAATCGTTTCTGTAAATAGAGTTGGCATATCATAATATGGCACTAAACATTTCCATACATTGTATATATTAAAATTCCCTCTTTTAGGACTTTGTGTTGCATTCATTACAGCCCAGGCGTATTCTAAAATCATATGAAATTGACATGATATTGAACTATATATTTCAAAATAATCAAATATAAATTAAACTGCATACTTTCGATAAGATCCCCAAGTTCTGGAATATAAACGAAATTGTAATTTTGTACTTTTTCATTTTCAAAAGCTGCAACTAGCGTGACCTCATGACCGACATCAGTAAGTGAACTTAATAATCCTTTGGCGAATATAAAGTGGCTCACACCGGGCGTAGGAACGACTGCTAAAATTTTATATGAATCACTTACAACAATCAACCAGCCAAAAAGTAAAAAATATAGCGTTAAATCTCGCCACATTTTGTATTCAAATTTAAAACAAAAAGAATTACACTAAATTATGTAATTCGGATAAATGAGCAATGCTTTTTAAGACACGTAGAAGTGATAACAACTTCTTAATGAAATCGTTTGAGAGAAATGAAATATAATATGTTCATATCTAATTTAATTAAGTAAAAATATACGTACATACTGATACAATATACAAACCTTATCTAATAAATTTTACAAATGTTTTTATATAATTATAAAAAAAAATAACGAGAAGGTTGTTAGGGAGCACTAAAAATATTTTCAATTTCCGAATACAATCATGAATACCACGCATGTTTCACAAAATACAATAGTCCAGAAAAACTAAGCCAGAAAATGACAAATATACCAAAATTGTAATGTAGTTTAATTTTTTTGGGAATTCGGGCAAAACATCATATGACATATGAAGCTGACAAAATTTCCCATAGTTTGCTACCATACATTATTTGGCTATAAAACAACCGTTTCGGAGATATCCCCTCTGAAAAATCAAAACATTTTTGAAAATATGTTTTTTCGTCAAACTTGTTGCCCCGGCTCTTTCCCACATTTTTTTACACAATTGTGTGGGTTGAAAAGTTGTAGAAAATTTAATTTTGCACAAGAATATATACACTCAGGCCAATTTAGCTTAAACTGGTCAAAGGATACTGCAATTTGAAGTGTTGTGGTAAATGTCAACACTTATAGAGCCATAAAAACCAAAGTTATTGTTGTTTCTAATTCTTTTTGAAACGTGTCGTGGTAGGTTTCTTCTAATGTATTATCTGGGTTATTATGAATTTTTAAGATTATGTTACCGGTGGGGGGGGGGGGGGGGCAAGAAAGATGGAAGGAATAATCGAAAAGGTACTTATTAAAAATATAAATAAAAAATTGTAGTGTACATTATCTCTTAATAAAATCTTTATTTAAATTTATTTAAGGTCGCAGCAACTACTATGGTCATTAGCAACCGTCGAATCCGAAAAGCCAGAAAAAAATCTTGGGTTTTCATTAGGATTCGAGCCTAAGACTACTGGCGTATAGGGCAACTATCTAGTCATCTTACTACGTAGACGCGTACTAAGAACGGATTTTACGAAAATCCAATTGAAAATGCATTTTTTATCGATTTTTCATCAATTTTTCGTCACGTGGTACAATTTTGACCAATGTGCTGCCAGGATTTTGACATTTGTTCAAGTTCATGGCTGCTTCAACGATTTGACGCTGACGGCGCTAAGGTAGTATTTCTCTTGAAACTCCATAGACGTCATTGAAGGTAAATAGCTGATCTAACCTGCACTGATAATATTAATCTTTTCTTCTTAATAATTGATTATTAAACGTGACACTTTTTTATGTTCCTAACAAATTGTTTCACATACGCCACACGTAAATACAAATTTTATTGTGACTTCTTGGAAAATAATAGTACTTAGTAGGTACCTACTTATAAAATTTAACTCGATAATTGATTTGATTTTCACAACTTGCTTTGACACTTTTGATTTTCATCAATTATATAATTCATTATTTGTAATATTTTCAAATATACCCAATACTTAAGAAATAGTAACAATGAACTTAGAATATAGATTAATAGACGAGCGTTGTAAACCTTTCCAAATTGTCGAGATTTTAGATGACAGAGTGTGTTTATTTTCTAATATATCCTTATCGATATTCGGTAACGTATTAAAGTCTGACAAAATTTGAAAAAAAAATTGTTGTCCATGTATATAAAAACTGGAATCGGTTCGGATGCTTGACTCAAAAATTAAAACGACTAAGCAGTACAAGAAATTAAAATTAACTTACAAGTTGCACTGTTTTACACGACTTTTGTAATATATATTATAAAGAATAAAAATTTTAATTTTCATGGTTGAACTTAATTGATCCAGTCAAATCCAGTGAACTCTCGATAAGTTAAATTCTTAGAAACCATAAATCTATAGCTAATTTATAGGTGGTTATCTTATCTATAGTTTGGCCCAACGTTCGCCAAACGTTCGAATTATCGAAGGAGTAGTTTTATTTATTCATTGTTGTTTGATTCAGTGAGAGTAAAACTGAAATGAATTCGGGAATCCTCTGTAGTGAACATGATAACATCCTTAAAAATAAATATTGAAGTATTAAAACAACACCCGTAAGAATAAATAACCAAAGCATACAGTTCAACTTAAGTGATCCCAATTAGGAGTTTGGCTTAGAGAGGTAAGGGGCCGAGGACTTCGATTCATAGAGGGGAAAATACACAAAGTTACAAAGAGATGCATTGGGACAAAAAATATTTTATTTTATATACCCAACTTATAGGGAGTTAGAACGTATGTCAAACGTAAATTACGGGCAGGTAATTGTCCACTGAAAGATTACTGAACTTCAAATAGGGAGTTTCAAGGCAAGTATTAATACGAAGATAATTATTTATTTGGAAAGTTTACGAATCCTAAGCATCCTAAAATGTCCTGTAAAATCTCTAAGCATAGCTAAAATAATATTTTTCATATTTTCCTATGGCGTTTCTATTAATCAATCATTTCTATTTAGCTATGTCCAGCAAAGCGGGCGAATATCAGCTAGGTGAATATGTTACTGTGAAAGACCGAAATCCGGTGAATGTCGAGATACACCGGCGAATGTTAACATTCACATAGTCGCTTGGTGTATGTCCGAAAGATTTGCTAAATAACAATATTTCTGACTTACACCGGTAAATGTCGACATTCACCATGCTCTCTTGGTGAATGTTGAACATGTCGTACATTTATAATTTTATCTCCGTAATTAAGTCGTTATAAAACGTCACCAGGATAACGTAACTTTTTTGCCTCCTTTCTGAGAGGAGTGACCAAGAGTTTGCTACCCACAGTACATTCTAAATGAGAAAACAAATATGTAGTTGTAAAAAAAAACTTAATTATGTGATTCTAATCTTATTTATTGCAACAACTTAAACTATTATGGCACATTGAATTGCAAAAGAGTCCTTTGCTTTTACAACTGCATTTATTTGTAGAACACTTCCTTTTGCAAGGACAACGTGCATATCCTTGCCCCCCGCTTCTTGAGTTAACTGCAGCTGCTTCTCTCAGCGACATTTCTTGCAAAGAAATCTCATCTATGGAAAGTAACTTTTTTTTACAAATTACAAACTGATTACGTGTGTGAAGCTGCTTGAGGGTACCATTTTTATTTGCCAGTTTATAGAAGTTGGAGTCTTCTATTCAAATAACAACCGCTAACACATTTCGGCTATCTGTACGACCACGGTCGACATCACGGACTTGTATTCGTACAGTATCACCAATTTGAGCAGGAGGAAATTTTTTTTCAGTCAGAACTTGATGTGAAGTCGTTGTAGATTGCAGGTCCTCTTCAAGATTTTTCTTCGGATTATAGTTTTCAGTATGACTACCGCTCAATTTTTTTCAGAAGTATTAACAGTTTCTTCAAGCTGTTCTTTGCTTTCAAAAGTATTGGCTATTTCTTCGAGTTGTTTTTCGGTTTCAATATATTGTTATATATAGGGGAAAGCGGGGTATTTGAGAACAATAAACTTTAAACTATCCTAATTAATAATATAAAATAACAATTTTAGTAAACTTTTCCTATAACTAAAACTTTAACTTTTCTACTTTAATAATTTGATCACAAAACTTTTTTAAATTAACATTAGAATAACAAAAATAAAGAGTATAAAATCTATTGTCATTCCTCTTTCCCCGGTAGTGTGTGGGATAATTGAAATCAATCCACGGGGGAAGTAGAAACTGCATTGGGTAATGATAATATATATAATATAAATTTTAATGATTAACTATGTTTCACACAAATCACAGACGTAATTATTACACATGTATTGACCGTTCGTACATGCGTCATGGGCCCATTTCTTACATTTGGTACACATAATCCAGTCTTCTTTAGGGGGCGATTCATATTTTTCCGTGCAGAATATGCAATAATAGTCCACGCCGTCACTTTCCTCGATCACCGTTTTCAAATTTCTAACGACCACTGTATTGTTGACTGATGGTGGGTTCGTTGTACTTCTTCGTATATTCGAATATTTTTATTTTTCTTTGCAGTTTGCCGTTTTTGTTTCTCCTCTAATTGATGTCTTATGGGAGTGCTGGATAAAATTTGAGAATGTTTTCTTTTTCTTCGTTGTGAAGTTTCTATTTTAGGAATGATCGGCACGTTGGCTATGTCAGAGAGGAGCACAGGAGTTAACTGAGCAAGAAAAGTGTGTATGGTTAAATCGGTTTGATGTTCATGATTATGGTTGTGTGATGTTGTCGGTTGATCGTCCACAGCAATTGTTTTCTCAGCTGTAGTAGTAGTAGTAATAGTAGTATCACGAACGGAAGTAGTATGTAAACTGTCATGACTGTCAGCAGTGTTGAATTTATCAATAAAAGGCATATTTGCGAAGCATTCGTTAAACTTGTCCGTATCAATGGGATGAATTCCAGCCACTCTAAAACCATTGATCGCTGTGCTTATGTTGGCTATCCTTGTTGTACGCATTAGTAAACAGCTCGGCCACTTTGTATTGGGTGATCCGTTTGCCAGGATTGTTAACCATGTAGAGCTCACACTGTCGATTGTATGCACATTTCAGTGCACTGAAAAAAGTTAAGTCCAGCGGTTGCATTTTATGTGATACATGAAGCGGTAAGGAAAGAACATGAAGATTGTGTTCTCGAAAAAACGTGTATGCCCCCAAGCTAATGTGACTTTCGTGATTATCTAGTAATATCAAGACTGGCTCGTCCTCGGTAGGTTTAACAAAATTAATGAAGTGCTGTAGGTAATCAACGAATATGGACTCATTTATCCAACCAGAATCAGAAACCATGCCAATCATATCGTTATTAGCGCCATTTAGCAACAGTTCACGCAAACGCCTTCTTTTGAAGATAAACATTGGAGGTACCTACATATATATCGTTTGCACTTATCGCACAAACAACGGTAGTGGTGATACCGCGCTCAGCGCTTGTCGCTTTTCCAACTTGTTTCAAACCTTTTGGCGCCAATATTTTCGAATTCCGTTGAACAGTATTGATACCGGTTTCATTAATGTTGAATATACGGTGATTAGGAAAATTGTATTTGCGTTGGAGGGCTTCTAGTTGATCGAAAAACAATTTAATTTCGGTGGCATTGAACGCTTGTATTCGGTTAAGTGACGTTGCTTCCGGAGTTCGTAGACTGATGGAAAGATGTCGAGACATGAATGAATAGTACTAGTCTTTACCAGCCATCTGAGATTCTTGGTTAAATTTATGGCGCAATTTGTTGGCTTCAGCAAATGTAAAAGCAATCTTTCGTAGTGATCTAGGTGTTATGCCGTAAAAAGACTCGCAATAATCGAGGAAGTATTTTTGCAATTGATTTTCGTGACTATGTTTGAAGAGAGGATGTTGTCCATTTTTTTATTTCTTAAATTCTTCTTGATGCACTTGTCGGAATAATGTAGATTTTGGTACTCCGTATTTTGTTGCTGCTTTGCTTAAAGAAAGTCGTCGACATCTCACATCATGTCTCGCGCGTTGGAGATTTTCAATTGTGTACCGCGGTGTTGTTTTTCTTGTGTAATTTCTGGGCATCTAAAGAGAGAATTTTTTTTTCCGTAGAACAATCATAATTATTGAAAACAACAGCACAAAATAAAATTGATCCAAACAAATTGATCAAACAAAACAACAACAACAAGTCAACAAAACGAAACGTTGCATCAGAGTTTAAAATAAGAGAATTCTTCGAAAAAATTGTAAAATAATTTATTTCTTACATATTCATAAGAAACGTCCACATTTACCCCGCAAAAATCGTTCTAAATTACCCGATTTAGGCAATTCATATATGAAAATGCTCGATGCTTAAAATATTTTCTTCATTTAACTTAAATAGCCACATAAAACTAATAAATGAATTGTAAATGAAAGATAATAACAAAAATATACGCACTAAAGGTCAAGAAATAATTTTTTCAAAGATTTTTAGGTACATACGACAAAAATTGTAACAAAAGATCAAATTTTAATTATTTACTTACCGTGACAGTATGCGAACGCCAATTTAAATATTTTTTTCTGTCAGGAACGATAAAGCACACACTTGTCAATTGGTAAAACACTATTGGTCAATTTATTCAAACACTAATAAAAAAAATTTTAAATAAAGAAATAATTAAAATTTAACTGTTTTTAATTGGCCGATGTTCTCAAATACCCAACTTTCCCCTACTAATATGCTTCGATTCCAAAGCTGTTATAGATACTCTAGCAAATCCAAACATTAAAAATGATTCAGGAAGCACAAATGAATCTAGTTCATTTCTCTAAAGATAGAAGTTTGATCATTGCCTGAATTTCATCCCACAAAGGAATATGAGAAAACATCAAAGTAGACGAGGCTGCAAAAAGTGCTACCGCTCATGGTCAAGACCGGACAAGCGCAAATACCACCTTCAGTGACTTCAGAGAGACGATCTGGAAATGTGTTAAAAACTGGTGGAACGATAAATGAAAAATACCTACCACAAGATTACACAGGGTTCGCGACAGCATTAGGGAAATCGTTTCAATGCTAAGCCGACGATCGGAATAATGCCTGTTAATCAGATTAAAGATTGGATACATGGCTTGTACTCATCGACACATCTTAAACAACCCGAAAAAAATGCCCTAAGTGTGAAAATGAACTATAAGTGACACATACAATCAGTGAGTGCCCCTTATTAAGTACACCAATCAACCCCAGTGAACTAAGAAGACCCTGAACAAAACGACAATGGATCTCAAGGACATTACGGTCTCATTGGGCTCCTGAGTGTCTTCAAGGATATATAAACTAACCCTGTCAACACAACAATTGCCGCTAAGGCCGCGTTCAGACGGATCAACTCAACTCGCCCGAGTATTTTCAATCTTGTAGACTGTAGCAGGGTAAGCGACGTGAGAAGGGAAGTACAAGCGAGTTGAAAGGGAAGCAAATTGAGCAGAATTGAAAGAAAACTGATCAACAAAACTCGTTCAACAAAAGATTGATTCAGTCAATCTTTTGTTGAACGAGTTTTGTTGATCAGTTTTCTTTCAATTTGCTTCCCTTTCAACTCGCTTGTACTTCACTTCTCGCGTCGCTTACCCTGCTACAGTCTACAAGATTGAAAATAGTCGGGCGAGTTGAGTTGATCCGTCTGAACACGCCCTAATGGCAGGTTCACACGAGGCGAGTTTTGTTGAACGAGTCTAGTTGAAAGGTTCGAGATGAATGAAAAACTACGTGTTGGCGCGTTCAATCAGTGTTCACACGGTTCAACTTGACTCGAACGAGTCTAGTTGAACGAGTCTAGTTGAACAAAAAACCACGTGTGACCATTGTTTCAAGTAAAGTGGATCGATTTTTTTGTGGATCAACAAATGTTTGACCGAGTCAATCTTTTGTTGATCAAGTGATGAGTCACGATATAGAAATTATAAAGGTAATGCTCAGTTGCTTTCCCAAACTGGTTTCGTTCTGCGCATGTCGTTATCCAGTGACCCGAAATATTGACAGATCGAATTTATATATAGGTTTTGACATACTGAGTGTATATTTTATGCTTTGAACCCTTGGAACCCTAATATTTTCAATTAATTTTATTTTTCGAATAAAAAATTAAGGGCTTTGAATAATAAATTAACAATTAAAAGGCTTATTGCATTTAATTTCAATAATAAAATTAATTTATTATGCTTTTAAAAGTTTAATTTTAATTTTTTAACAATACTTGTTTTGAACAATATTTAATAGTAACTTAAGTATAAATACATACAAATTAGCTGGACACAAACTGACACTAACATAGTTTATTATTTAAATATAAAATATTACCATTATTTTTATTACATAGGTATATTTAGTTAATTATAAAAAAAACTCCACCATTATATTGTCGATATTAAATATTGAGTATCGTTACAAATTTTTTTACAAGTTTAGATCATTCATGTTTGATACAATTTCAAAATTGGGGCTTTTTGATGCAAGAACAATTAGAATACAATCTTCGGCCATACTGTCATGTTTACTGTTTATAATATAGCCATGACAAAAATTTTTCTTGTTATCCCAAATATTTAATTTTTACCCCGTTTGGGGTAGTTTACCCCGGTTCCCCGACCGCTGCCTTACATAAACCGGCATTTCTTAGGAATGTATAAAAACGAATTAAATCAGTATTTATAGCAGCACTGTCGCTCACCACCAAAATGAGGTCTATGCCTGGCCTATAAGCCATGCTTTATGGCTTGTATAGGGTATATGCCATAAAATTTTTCTTCAAGAAAAAAAGTCCTGAGAAAAAAATTAGTTTTTTAATTTTTTTATTAGGCCTATTGTTGAAATTAAAAAGTTTGTTATCAAAAACTTTCCTCTTTTATTGTGCTATTTTGTATGATGGCTTGTTAATTAACACGTGAGGGTTGAAAGAAGGTTTTGCTATCCTGTGGGAATGTTTGTTTTCATTATTTTATGACGTTTGTGTTTATTGCTCACTTATTGTTGTAAGACTTTCTCGAATGTGGGAAAAAAGATGAGGGTCATGTCTCATAGAAGTCCTGGTCCCTAATTGCGGTTTTATGACTCATGTATATTTCAGATTATTTTAAAATATTATAAGGACAAGGAAGTCGAATAAGAAATCTACAAATGTAAGGACATATCTTTCGCAGCTCCTCAAATAAAATATAATTTTCTATATTTTAAAACTGTGTTGTTATTAAAAGAAACATTGTGCGACAATACGTTTTTGATGAAGAGGAATCAGCACACAGAAGCATTTTTCAAAAACTGCCTGTGGCACTTTCCTTATGTCTATCAGGATAGACCCTTTAATTGGTTGATTGATAGATATGAATAAATTCTCTACCTTCATAGCGAAATATAAAAATTATTCTATAATATTTTTACAAAAAAAGATAATAGATTTTTGAGCTCTGGTTACCCATAATAAAAATCATTTACAGAACATTTATGACTCTAATTATAACTTGGAGTGTCTGTACCTTTGCTTCTTAAGTAATAAAATGAATTATTTTTGCAAATTTGAAACCATAAAAATTTACTCTCAAAAGAAAATATTCTCTCAAGCCCAGGGGTGGGCTGCCAAATTTTGAATAACCGGTTTGCTATTATTACAAAGAAAAAAAAACGGTAAATGAGTACATTGTTTTCATTTATATCTGTAGGTACAGTAAAAAATGTAGAATATAAATTATTATATAAGAAAGCAAAACATTTATTGCAAAAAAAAACTGATAAATTTCAAATTTAACATACTATGCTAATCAATGTATACTTATTAATATGCCCTGTTTATTAACTGTCATAATATGCACCACTTCACGCACCGCTACTTTCAAAGCCATTGTAACGACTGGAACGGTTCGAGCGATTTCAATTGAACGTGTGAACGATACTCATTCAAGTCGCTTTCAAGTTTTGTCGTTCAAGTGATGAGTCATATTCGAGTTGACCAGGAATTTGCTTTAATTTATTGTTGGTATTTTATGCTTCTCTTCTTGCGTCGCTACACCCGCAACGGCCTAAACGATTGAAAATTGTCGAGCGAGTTCAGTTGAACGTGTGAACGAAATTCATTCAACTCGCTTTCAAGTTTTGTCGTTCAACTCGACTCGTTCAACAAAACTCGCCTCGTGTGAACCCACCATAAGGAAAGAAATGTTGACGCATGTCCACATTAAAGAACCAGTGAAAAAAAATAGATTTAATTAAAAAATAATTTTATTTAAGTAATAAATATTAATGTTAATTTCTTTATCTTCGTCGCCGAATTGTTGTGTGTGATTAGAACTAAATTTATTATTCGATTCACAAAGAAATATTACAACGTCTGATAGACACCACTCTTAAATCTTAATGATAATAATAATATTCTTATAATAAGTTAAAAATGATCATAATACATTTTAGCGAAAGCGCATGCAGTATCCAAATTGTACAAGGCAATTGTAGAAAAAAATTGAGGTTATTTATTTTTCTTGTTCTGGTTGACTTCTTTTGGAAGTACCAATTTTTTAAATTGTAAAAAAATCAATTTTTTAAAACATGAAAAAATTAAGTAAATGATGCCAATTAAAAACATCAAAAGCACCAATATGGCAGCGGCCATATCCAAAAAAAGAGCTTGAAACCAATATAAATCGAAGACAGGTGGTCGAAGATGGAAAGCACCCCTGTGCTTGATCACATACTCGATCCAATAACGAACCTTTTCTTGAGGTGACATTGGTTGGTCTCGAAATAACTCGGAGCGTTTTTTGATATTGTTGGAATACTTTGGATTATTCAGCTACTCATTGATCACATTAGTTAATGAACTTTCATTAATATCTTTATGGAGTAAACCCAAACCACATTCTAAAATGATAACGCGATTCACATTATAGAATTGATCGGCAAATATTGGAATTCCCAGCATTGGAACACCAAACCACATCGCTTCTGTGACACTACCAATTCCACCATGGGTGACGAAAAGTTTTATATTTGAATGAGCTTAAATCATTTTTTTTTAAGTTTTACATTGAAAATTGTACTTTATTGAAATTAATTGTTTTTACCTAAGATTTCGACTTGAGGGAACCATTTTCCAATTTTAACATTTATAAGACCTTTGGTGGCTATTTCGTCATCCCATTTGAAAATAAATTTTTGTTTTAATTTTCCAAATAACGCTATAAGCGAACTTTCTATATCAAATTTCAAATGTTCATGTTTAGCGACGGTACCAAAACTTATAAAAATGAAGCCATCACTGGCTGAATCGAGAAATTCTTGTAAGTCTTGTGGAAGTTTTTTGAGCTTTGGAATGTGAACTCCCCCGACTGGAATTGTGTTTGGCATCAACGGGCGTACATTCGAGAAGCTTTCGTGAGAATTAAGAAACGTTAAGGAAACATTATGGAGGACCGTATAAATGTCAGGTGTGTTTGGTAAGTATTTATGGAGCACCTCTTCTTGTTTTGGGTAATAAAATGTTTTTTTGAGTATCTCGATGGCAGTTACAACGATTAAATAGGTTATATGACGAGAAAAAGTCATATGAAACGGAAACAAAAAATCTGATACGTAGTCAACTGCTTTGGGATTTCCTGTTATATCATTTGTGACTGCTGATGGTCCAAATGTGCTAAGAACAACTACAGGACAATTAAAATGAAAACCAAGTCCAAGAAGAGCTTCGTTGTTGAGCAACTCAATGATAACTAAATCAAAATTTTCATTTAAGAGTTTTTGAAATTTTTCATTTTGAAAAATCATTTCTGTACTTAGAGTTGATACATCATAAAATTCCACTTTTTTTTTTTTTTTTTAACCATTTTGGTACATTTAATCAGTTCAGCGAACCACCTGTCGCTATATCATGATTTTGTTAGCATTATTTTTAGCTATATTATCTTTTGAGGCTTGTCGTTACATCCTCTAACTTTACTAATACATTTAGATGATTACTAAAACATTTCTACCACCTCCTGTGGGAGCCTCCTTTTTAGCCGTGTAGTTGGTCTACGCTGGCCCAGGTTAAGTTCAGTAGCACTTTGGCATGAACCAAGTTGACCAAAAAAATTTTGAGCCAGCATCCTAATTACACCGTCTATGCTTGGCAGATTTGTCTCGTTAAGGATTTGGCTGTTTCGAACAAACCATGGTGCTTTCAGAATTACCCGCAGAACCTTGCTTTGAAAACTTTGCAGCTTCTTGATATTCCCTGTGGAGGTATTTATCCAAATTGGGCAAGCGTATGTCAGGATGGGTCTAATAATAGTTCTGTAAAACATAAGGGAGCATTCCGTGCGCAATTTTGATTTTTTATTTATAAGCGGATATAGTTGAATAAGTCTGGCGTTTGCTTCCCTTAGTTTTACAGATACGTGTTTTGACCAGGATAATCTGTGATCCATATGAACCCCTAGATACTTGACTGCTTCATTTTTTGAATTCCAGGGTATATCAATCCCGTTTAGCTTCAGATGGATTAGATTATTGTTAAATCTTTTGAGAGCAAACACCTTTGCTACACTTTTAGTGGGGTTTATTTTTATTTTCCACTTACGAAACCATGTCGCTAGTTTATTAAGAGATTGCTGTAGGTTTCTTATCGCATTTGGCAATTCTTTGTCCTGGCATATAATAGCTGTGTCATCTGCATACATCGCTATTAAGCATTTGTCATTTCTGGGAAGATCAGCGACGTATAAATTAAATAGGGTAGGTCCAAGAACTGATCCCTGGGGGACACCGATGGTGGAAATAAGTCGTGCAAATTAAACTTTCTGGTTTCAGAATATTGCGTTACATTTGCTAGAGCCGAGGTATAATCTAAAATCATATGAAATTAACATGATATTGAACTATATTTCAAAATAATCAAATATAAATTAAACTGCATACTTGCTTCAAGATCCCCAAGTTCTGGAATATAAACGTAATTGTAATTTTGTACTTTTTCATTTTCAAAGGCTGCAACTACTGTGAGCTCATGGCCGATATCAGTAAGTGAACTTAAAAATCCTTTGGCGAAAATAAAGTGGCTCACAACGGGCGTAGAAACGACTACTAAAATTTTCGATGAATCAGTAACAACAATCAACCAGCCAAATAGTAACAAATATAGCGTTAAATTTTGCGACATTTTGTATTCAAATTTAAAACAAAAAATGGCACTAAATTATGCCAATTGGATAAATGAGCAATGCTTTTTAAGACACGTGGAAGTAATTTCAACTTCTTCTATAAAATGTTCATATCTAATTTATATAAGTAAAAATGTACAAACAAATCGCTATTGCGTATGTAATAATGGGCAAGAACATTTTAAAATAATACTTAACATAAAATAAATAACTCGATCGAATAAATGTTATAAATTCTTTACTTACTTATAGGTAATTAAAAAATATATAATGAGTTGGTTGTTAGGGAACACTGAAAATATTATCGATTGCCGTACAACATCAAAATACCTAATGCATGTTTCACATAAGTCATAATAGATATGGTAGGAATGATAAAATTATTTATTATTATTTATTAATTTATAAGTCTGTTTTACATACATTGTGAAGAGCAGCTGAGTTTGTAGAAAAATTGTCGAAAGCTTTCAGAGAGTTTGATGTTGAAAGATTCAATAGAGTGATGGAAAATTGGCAGTAAATGTTGGTAGGTATTTTGTCTTTTGCTATGGCGAGTATTAAAATAGAAAGACATACTTACTTAGTTAAGAGTCATGTATTGAAAAAAAAAATATCTGCTGGGAGGCGTCACAGTACCTACTTTTTTTACTTTCATTTATGAAACTCGCTGTTGGTATAATTTGTATAAAATATATGAAATATAAGCACTTTATTACTATACATATAAACCAAACATAAGTACACAACCTATAGGATATAGGTATATTAATGGCTCAAAATCACCAAGGTGCAGAATTCACTTTGCCAGCAATTTAATGACATAAATCTTGACTTTTTTGAGAAAATAAAATTTAAAAAATACTTAAACTAACTTGTTCTGATTGTACATCAAACAATACAATTTTAAATTAAGTAAATTTTAAATTATATCAATATACATGCGCAAAAAGTCATTTCGAGAACGCGTCCGAATGTACAATCTTCAACAACAAATCCAAAATAATAATGAAAAATGTAATTTATTTAACACCTACCCTTATTAAAACATACCGTATTTTTATACAAAATCTAGTTTTTGGAAAAGATTCTAAAAAAATATGTATCTATTATTATAAAAATGCAAAAATAGTTTGTCCGGTAGCGCACAAGTCATTTCAGTGAACGCATCTATAATTAAAGAAAAATAATTTTATGTGAACTCATCCTAAAGGTGACAAACTTCATTAGTGGAAGAAAACAATAACAAAGCTGGCTATCAGTGAATTTATCGTGAAATAATTGATATCTAAGTGGTAAGTACCTTTTCATTTCATTATTTGTAGAACGTACATCAATAGTGCGTCAATTCGGGAACGTGTTTATCACTTTTAATTATTAATGAAATTCTTTTTTACGACACGAAATAACAAGATAACCTCAAATATTTTACTATTAACAAAGTCAGGTTACATTTAAAATAGTCGTTATATTATTAAAGCCCCAGCTTATTTGAAATCGTCATTCCGGGAACGGTCATTTCAGGAACGTTCCCGGGCATGATGCCACGTTCTCGGAATGATGATTATTGTTTCCAACAGCGATGCACTTACAATTTTTATTAATTTATTTTACAATTTAGTTGTTTTTATTAATAACATTATGGGGACTCCTGGTAAAGAAAAAAAATATTTAAAAAACCTAAAAAAAAAAACTTAAGAGGGATCGTGCCGCTTATTTGCGCCTAAGAGAAAAGGCAAATGCTAGAAAAAGAAATGTTTTGGATAAGATGACTGAAGAACAGAAAAAAATTAAAAAGAGCCAAGTACAGGGAATATTATAAGAAGAACAAGGCAGAAAATAAATTGAAGAAAATTGCTGATATGACAAACGAGAGAAGCAAAAGCAGAGAAAAAATTGGAAAAATACATAAAAAAATACAGAGAAAAGTAAAAGATTTTATATAAATTGCTTTATTTAAAGACATTTCGGTTATATAGCCTCAGAATTCGTCGATTTGTTCAAAACTTCTGTTATGGAAGTACAGGTAATCCCAGAAAACGACGTTATTGAGGAAAAAACAACATAACAAATCCTTTGGATGCTATTCCAGGCATAATGGAAATCACAAACATATATTGGCAAAAAGGGTTCGAGGTTTTCATACAATTATATCAATACGAACATTTTCATAAAGAGCTAAAACTATCGAAGCTTTCTAACCGTTGTAACATAAGTTCAATTGAACCTGAGGGTGTTTTTATGCCTGCAACTGAGTATCCAGTTGACAAAGAGCCCATGGCAACTGATAAATATTTGAAATTAAAGAAAAGAGTAAGAATTTATAAATCTGTTTACAACTCATCTTCCTCAGATGGTGAAGATTCAATGGCATTATCTCTTCGTCAGCAGATTAAAGAAAAACAGATTGATGTTGAAGCAAGTACATTTTATGACAAAGAAGTTATACATCCAAATCTCGTATCCTCTGGGACATTCTTGCTTGTTAAAGTTCCTACTGAAAAGCCCAATATTTGCTTTAGATGTGTCGCTACCTGCAAGACATGTGTCCATGATGGGGAAATCTTTGTAACCTTTTTGAGATCTGTGCGTAACAATACCAGAAAATTCCAACTGGAACCAAAGGATATGTCATATATTAACTTTGAGCAAATAGTCAGTATCAATAGTCGACACCATTGCTGAAAAAAGAATAAAATCGAGAATATTATTATTTTGATAATGATATTGATCTTTTCGAAAAATAATAAGTTTTGTTTTGTTTTTTACATATGCATTGTTAGGTTAGTTTACTTATCGTTTGTTACAGAATGTATTGTTGGTTTTCTTACGTTATATACCAATTTTTTCCATTATTGAAGAAGTTTTGTTAAATAGACTGGGATTTTAGTTCAAAAGACTCAAACTGTAAGAACTGATTAAGATTTTAAGAATGTTATAACTATGATTATAGAAGTTTGACTAGACTGATTTATGACCAAATCAAAACCTTTAGTTATAAGATTTTATTAATAGTAAAAGTAATTTTTCTTAAGTATAAACTATATGGCAATATAAATAAATAATATTGTTATTGAAACCGTTGTTTATAATTTAAATATTTCCTTTCTATACCTTATAATATAAATATCATCATTCCGCCAACATTTTTGTCATTCCGGGAACGCTTGATCATCTTCGGGAACATTACAAAATTTCAAAAATTACGCATTATCTGAGCTATTTTTGAGAACATACATAATTATTTACATTGACAAAATTTCATTTTCTTCAAGTTATGTTAATTCGATTGTAAGAGTTTTCGATATTTTGAAATTTCTTAAATTTTATGCACAATAATAGCAACTTCTTTTATTTTTTAACGTATTTTGCTTATAAAAGATTTTATATGTATTGTTTTCCTTATTGTTTATAGATACATCATATAGATATAGATACCTAATATAGATACATCATATAACCATATTATTAAGCAAAGTTTAAATTATTTACTTTTTTGGTTTTTGTTCATTTTATCGAACTTAGGAAAACGTTCCCGAAATGATGGTTTTCTGGAAAATATCTGGAAAATAAAATTCTGTGCGCAGCCTTTTCATAGTTTAAAAATATACACATTTTGCGACAGCTAAGAACTATCATTATAGCTAACAATTTTTTTGTCATAAAACCAATCTTGAAATTCGCAACCTTGGTGATTTTGAGTCATATATAGGTACTGACCTATACGAATTCCCAACCTTCACCCCAGAGCCGCCCTTATTAGAATTTTTCCAGGAAAAAGTTTCCAATAAAAGTTATAGGCATCAATGAGTCGAAGAACTATAGAAGTTTAAAAAAAATCATTGTAGCCGTTTTCGAAAAAAATTGATAAAGCTCAAAAACTCCTAGAATAAAGTGGAGCTTTAGGTTAACCGATTTTAACCAAAAGCTTCGCGGCACAACTAGGTACAATATGGAGGCCAAATTCGAAGTTTAGTGATATTCGGGCAAAGCTTTCGACACGATATGGCTGTCACACACAGACATGTTTCTAAAAACCACTCTTTTGGACTCAGGGGACCTCAAAACATGTATTTTCGGTGAAAGCTCGAAACTTCCTTTACTATCTATATAGTAGTAAAAGAAAGTAAAATGGATACATGATAAAATTAAATACAGTGAAATTCCCTATCAAAAATGTTCTTGGCATTTTGTCAAAATCACCTACAGTCACGTATATCGAGTCTTAAAAATGAAAACTGCATTATTTATTAGAAATAATTAGCTTTAAATTACATCCAAGAAGTCGATGCAAATTATTATTCACAACCAATTAAATTCCTTGAACGGTTCTATAAACCAATGGATATTGACCAAATCAGAGCTCACTTTGTTGTATATTTTGTTTGGTGATACAAAGAAAAATTGAGGTGAGCTAAGTATAAATAGGTCAATAAACTTGAATTGTATCGATATTTTTATTTTATTAAAATTGAAATCAATGAAATTTGCTGTTAAATCGTTCCTTTTAAATTTTCTTGTATGACTGATAGTTTTCGAAACATTCATCATTGAAAATTGTCAAAACTAACATAGTTTTAAATATCTGCTGCAAGGCGTCACAGTACTTACTTTTACTTTCATTTATGAAACTCGCTGTTGGTATAAAATAGATGAAATATAAGCACTTTATAACTATGCATATAAACACCACTACAAAAAGTATGTGGTAACATTTTACAATAGCACTGATACCTACATACCTTTGTGCTCACCTTTTTAGAAACAATATACTGTTACGTCAGGGCCCAAATCGCTATATTTAATATTAAGAAACTAAATATTGTTAGATAATAAGATAACGTTTGGACGGGAAAAAATTAGATTTTGCCTATAGGCCCAAAAGAAGGGGCATTCCTGTGTCCAAAACTAGTATAAAATAAGCGATCAAGCCATTAAGAAATGAGTTCGGTCAAGTCAATCAATTCGGGAATTCGATCATTAATACCGTTCCTTCGAGGACCTAAGATGGCTTATTAATCATATGTAAGTTGTAAAAATCTATTTATTTCAAACTTAAAAATAAAAATAAATATTAATAAACCGAGAGTGAAATCTTAAAGGGTTTGTCGCCGTATCATGTAAGTTTTTATATCATTTCTTTTGTTCTATATCTTTTTATTCTCATATTATTATCGAATGTTATTTTTCTTTTGTTCATTTCACGCATGTGCAGGTACTTGTTTATTTTCAATTGTTTCTTTTAATTTAATAAATACAGTCAATGTTAAATATGTTATCTGATCTTATTTCTAAAACCAATTATGGGAGAATCTAAGACTTGGTGTGGACCTAAAAATCCAATCATGGAATTAAATCCATGCACCTCAAAAATCCGGATATAACAATAGTTTGTTAAAATTCTCTAAAAAACTGTTTTTTTCTCGTCGCACAGCCAAAACAAGTAGTGACTAGGACGAGTCAATCGGACTCGTGTGAAGCGATCGAACATCGTCCGAATGACACTTTAGGTTTGTTCCATACGTTGATGCCAAACACTGTCACGAAAGACAAAGAGCAAGGCACATTGACGAAGAGACAAGAGTGAGTGAAGAAATGTTTCAGCTTACATTCGCTTGGCCGTATTAGGCCGAGAGTCTAACTATGTAGGTACTAGTGATGTAACGAATATTCGCATATTTTTTTACATTCGCATTCGCATTCGCAAGAAACGACGCGAATGTTTTTGACAAACCAAAAGGAAAATATATGGAATGATAATACAACTGATAACATTTTTTTTATTTCATTAAAACATTTGAATAATTAAAAGATCAGGGAGCAGTTTTGAGATAAGCTACTAAATTAAAAATATTTTTTTTATATTCTTGTTAGTTTAGTTAATAATGGAAAAATCACAACTAAAATAAAAAAAACTAAGATCCTTGCTTTATAACGTTTAAAAAAACTCGATTTCTAAATTTTTGTATATAATTTTAAAAACCAACTTGAGAATCCAATCAAATAAGGTTGTAATATTATTCTAGGTCTTATAAGTTTTGTTGCAATCTATAATGTAAGATTTATACTTGTTAAGCAGATTATAACTAGGATTTTAATTAATAGACCAAAGCTAAAGCCTTTGAAAATGGTAAAAAGTGAAAAAAAAAATATAGTTGGTTGAAACCCATTAGAAAAGGCAGAGCATATAACAAAAATGAAAGAAAAAATAAATTACGGTCGATCTGAGGTGGGGAAGTGGAAAAAGGGGGTGTTTTTAAGGGTAGAAACAGTTTATCTCGATTTCCGACAAAACTACAAGTCCTATGGAAAAAAGTTAAATGGCAAAGTTGTAGGTAGTAAGAAGATCTACAATTATTTTGCTAACACTTTTTTCACATAACCTCAAAATTTATGTGAAAAATTCTAATAACCACGTTTTTGGTTTTTTTTTTTATCTTTTACAAAAAGAAACATGCATGTAATTTGGTAAAAACTTACCTTTTTAATATCCCAAACACACTGTAATTTTTTAGATTAAAATATAAATTTTTATAAATAATGAAAAGGCACCCCAATTTTCAATCGATAATTCTCACGTCAAAATATCTACTTTTTTTAAAAAAGTCGGTGAGCTTTTTGTTCGTTTAAATCTCTACTTTCTGATGGTACAAAAAATATATACATTACAATGTTAAATGTTCCCAGAAAATGCAATATTTAAAGCCTAAATTTTAATAAGTTGCTCAAAATTGTACGTAAAAAAAATTAACAAATACAACTTTGAGCAATTTATTTAGCAAAAATGGTGGAAAATTAATATTTTACATAAAAAATTATAGTGTGTTTGGGACATTAAATAGTAAGACTTTATAAATTTAATGAAAAAATTTTTTTTTTTTGTAAAAAGTAAACTTGGTTATTGGAATTTTTCACATTAATTTTTAGGATATGTAAAAAAGTGTGAAAACGAAAGTTGCAGATCTTCTTATCACCTACAACTTTGGTATTTAACTTTTTCCCATAGGACTTGTAGTTTTGTCGGAACTCGAGATAAACCGTTTCTACCCTAAACCCCCCCATTTTTTTCCACTGCCCGACCTCAGATCGACCGTAACTTATTTTTCCTTTAATTTTTGTTTTACTTTCCTTAATTTTTAAATTAAACTAATTTCCTAATTTTTTTCACTGTTTACCATTTTCAAAGGCTAAAAACACTGGCCTATAATTATTTATTAATATTGTATTTTATATTACAGTATGTACTTGAAAAAGTCCTGAAAAGGACGAAACTTCGTACAAAGATTAATAAAATTAAAATTTTTGTCCACAATACCCATGAGCATTGAATAACTTAATTATTATAAATTTATTTAAATGTTTATAATATACATTATACATCTGTTTATTAAACTTAATGGTAAGAAATATGATTTATCAATTTAAAACAAATATAATTGGTAATTAGTGCATCCAATTCAATTTCAACTTTGGACTTACTCGTAGCTCACTATACACAATCGACATATATTATTTATTATATTGTCACAGATCTAAGGAGAGCCGCCATTTTGATGATTTGGGAGGTATTTTCACCCGCTGTCAACTTGAGTGGGATTGGCCAATCACCAGCGAAGGGAGGAGCGTTGTTTTTAAAAGATAAGAACTCCTGGAACTTCGAAGGATCTCTCCCTAGGAAATCCTGCTGTGCGGATTTATATAACAATAGAGGGGCAGGATGGCATGTTGTTTCTAGCAATTTCTCCATTGATTTATCAATAGATGAGAAAAAGACAAATACCAAAACAATGAATCGAACATTCTAGTAAATGGGGAATTTATCGTTTGGAAAATTCGAGAACGGTGATTGGTTTGATATAAATAACCCAGAAGACGGGCCAGCCAGAACAGTTGTAAATGAACCGACATTACGTGTGATATAAATGTTCGACCAGTGTTAAAGTGTAAACAGTAAAAAGTGATCAGTGCTTAGATAAAAAAATAAAGTGAACAGTGTAATAGTGAATAAGTGACTGTGAAAACTAATTAATTGTTAACGTGTAGTGTATAAGCAGCAATCGTGTAAGATAAATAAATAGACAATTGTTAAAAAATAAAATCGTAGTCATTAAACACAAATCCTCGAACCCGTAAAAACGTTACAATATCTATATCGAATAAACTACGAAAGGACTACATTTTGTTTTTTATGAGAAGCCGCTGCAAGTTTTTCGATTTTCACCAACATTGGCTCGCCGGCTTTCAACTGGAAGCTAGTAATTTCCTTGCGGATCGATAATTTTGTGTTGGGCGTCGCCACGAACTTGAAGTCTTTTAGGAGCCAGGCCATCGCAAGTTTGGTGGTCATCAATGCGAAACGTTTACCTTCAACAATATAGAATGCTATAGTAAGAGTTGACACTGAAAAATAAATATTGAGCTTCCAATTGCTTCACAATTTTTCCCTCAAATTGAGGCATACCAAAATATGTTTAGGTATGAAAAGTAGATGCCATGGTAACTTTAATATAATTTAATAATTTAGTTAGTACTCAATTTTAACAAATTACCGATACAGTTTCGTGGACCACTTCCAAACGCATAAAATCCAGTTGGTGATCGATCGTTACGGAAGCGTTCCGGTTGAAAGCTGTGCGGATCAGGGAAATATTTTGGATCGAAATGAAGTCCAATGATCGGACACACGATTTTCATTCCAGCCTCGATACAAACATCGGTTCCTCGAATCTGGTAATTTTTGGTGCAAATGCGTGTAAGTTTAGCTACTGGTGAATGCAATCTAAGAGTTTCTATCAACAACAAAAATATAATAAGTAACTATGTTGATTGGTATCACTTAAATGTTAATACCTAAGAGAAGCATTTCAATATAGTCTAGATCTTGTAAGATATCATAAGACCAAACATTTTCATGTTTTTCCAAAGCTCGTTGCACTACAGCCCGAGCTTTGGCTTGCACTTCCGGAATTAACGCTAATTGATAGGTGGCAAACACCAACAAAGTGGTCGAAGTTTCATGACCGGCCAACATAAAGGCGCTCAATTGGGCCTTTATGACTTCATCGGTGATTACTTAAAATAAAGGAATGACAACGCTTAACCGGCTTTACCATTGATTAAAAATCATAACCTTACATGTTTTCTCTGGTGTTTCATTTTGTTGTTGGTCGATCATCAATTGGAGAAAATCTGGTCGTCTAAAAACCAAAAGCATAGAAACAGTTTGAATACGAATCGAAATTTTCGATCTACTTTTTTTCGGGATGGCGATGTCGATATTTGATCGTGTTATCCACGACTTCTCTCACAAACAATAACGCTTCGGGATTAAAAATGGGAAAACTGGAGGCCCTTTGCCAGCTTTTTGGCCAGAAAATGAGGATGACAAACATGCGAATTCGGTGCCACAGCGACATGTAGTTAAAGCGACGCATCTTCGTCGAAAACTCTGACTCGGTGTCCATTGAATTGCAGTTAATGCCGAAAGCACATGACCCAATTATGTCCATCATAAATCGATCAAAAAGCTCATTCAGTTCAATCTCTTTTTTTGAGTCTATAACAAAAAAAAAAATCAACTCTTATGTGAAACTTCTAAATGTTGATAAATTCACCGTTTTGATCGTTCAAAAAGTTGGACATTTGCTCGGCACATTTAATCACCAGCTGATCCATTGCCTTAAGTTTAATCGGCGTAAACGTTGGCGTGAGCAACGCTCGAATCTACGAAGAATAAACATTAAACGACTAAGTAAAAAAGCTTTTTTTTTCTTACACTTAGAAGAAAATTTGGAAAATTAATTCAGTTTTAACATGGCCCCCTTGTAGATATAACATTTAGAACATTTTCTATTTTCAGCTCGGAAAAGTTTTTTATTGCACACATTTGAATTTTCAAAAAGTTTCAAAGCTTCTGATATTATTACTGATGCAGCAACGAGAGTATAGTTTCAATTGCGTAATAGTTTGTAAATTGTAAACGTTTATAGTTTGTCTGAACACGTAAAACTTATTGATGTGTAACATCTATAGGCGCGGGTAAACCGGATTGTCGGCGTGGCGACGCTTACCGTTGCGATAGGTCGCCACGCTATACTAGGACAGTGCAGCCCAGCCCCTTGTCACTTAAATACAAGAAAGTTGGAGGGATTTTTACGCAAATCTTAGTACCTTTGGATGGCGCTGGTATCTAGTTTAAAAACAGATTTTAACTATTTGTGTTATTATACGAGTCACACGTCTCAAACAGCCCCCTGCCCTCCAGTCACTTAAACGTCTCAAATATTTATCAGAGTTATCATATAAAGTTATTATATAATATAAACTCATGTGTTCTCATATAATAACAATAATAATGAAAACAATATAAATAATTTTCTTGACGTTTAAAAAAATTATTTCGAACCTCCGACCTTCATAACAGTCTTCGGTCTTCGTCAGTCTTTGTGGGCTTTGTTCAACTCGTTTTCTATGGTGGATCGTCTACTGGAACCGGCCGAATTCGGAATTCGGCCGAACTGCCTATACTGACAAACTAAAAAACATCGGTCCTTGACGGCGGACCGACTACAGCAACGGCCGCAAACTGGTCCGAACGATAGAATAAGCTAGTTCGGGCGTGCACGATCGTCTTCGGCCGAAAATTTCTCAAATCCAAACTGAATGGGATTTTGTAACGCAAACGGCCGAACTTCTAATGTAAATTTGACCATTTTTCGATTGATGGATGAATATCGTTCAAAAAACGCTCCTGTACTCAAACTATAATAATCGGAAAGCGTATTTCCATCTGCCAAAAGCTGAATATGTAAATGGTGAAATTCACCTATTTGCATTCTTTCAGTTAATATGAAGTCGAGAGGAAAGTGGGGTATTTGAGAACAAAAATTCATATTTTTCCGTGCAGAATATGAAATAATAGTTCACGTCGTCACACCCCTCGAACACCCTTTTCAAATTTCTAACGACCGCTGTATTGTTGACTGATGGTGGCCTCGTTCTACTTCTTCTTTGCAAATCATCAATTCCCGAAGATTTTTTAGTTTGTATGGGAAGGTTGGGTATTTAAGAACACCGAATAACTGTTTCTATTGCCTTTAAATATTTCCGGTAACAGTTGAATAGATACACTAACATTATTTCCCCCAGATTGAGTCTTTTTGATAACCCGACAAGCGTTATCGATATAATATTCTTGCTGACCTTATATATTCAATTGGCGCTGCACGTGTTCAGAGACCGCATCTTGTCATATTGACTCACAAAAATGCATAGTGTCATTACTCATTAGGTTTCGTCTCAAAATAATCTTGATTGTCATTCTAGCCTTTTCCAACTTAATAATAAGCATGCTTGAAAATAAGCATGTGTGTCCGTACCAGTGGCGTAACTATAGGGTGGCAGGGCTGGCAAAATGCCACGGGCCCCACGAGTGTTAGGGCCCCGTTCCGAGAGGCCGCTATTCCAAAAGTAACCTAATATCTTAACAAAAATTAGTAAAAATTAAAAATTTTATATCAGTACTTAAAGGAGTCGACCCATGTGATGGTTTCAAAAAATCGATTTTTTTTTAAATAAATTGCTTTCTTAACATATCTTTAATACGGTAGTAAGGTGATTTTTGAAAATTCGAAGTCGTTTTAAAGATACAGCAGGTGGAAGAAATTGGCAGTTGGGGTCCGGGCCTATTGACTTGAATCTTTAAATGTCAAACTTTCCTCCATCGTATCTCAAAAACGGCCTGACCGAATGACTTGAAATTTATAGGGTACACTCAACACATGTACACGCATGGAATGAACTATTACAAATCGAAAAAATTTAAAATTTCTATTTTTCTATAGCAAAAATCAAAAAAAAACAAAAAACAAAAAAAAAACGTAAAATTCGCAACTTTTATTTAAAATGTCTACCAAAAGTCCAATTTTTTGTATATTCATTTGATGATAGTTCATTCCGTGCATTCAGGCTTACAGATTAAAACGCCGTATTTTTTTTTTTTTTTTTTTTTTGTTTCGAACAAGCCAATCAGCCGGAATCGTGGAGGAAGTGCGAGCTCATTTTTTCGAGGTGGGGGTGTTCAGAACGCTGTAAATCATGTTCTACACAATATTTTTAGCTTGATTTAGAATGATAATAAACTAAAAGCTCTATCTATTTACTGGTCGTAAAAAAAATCTCTAAAAAACATGCCGTCACATGTGTCGACCCCCTTAAAATCAATTAAAATTAAACACAACTAATAACCACGTACAAATCCATATAAATTATAACATTTAAAAAAAAAGGGGGGGGGGGTAAATATTACGACGAATTACCGTGGAGGGGGTTATTCAATGAAATTGCAACGGGCCTCAGATGGTATAATCATGGGTGGGACACTCTTACGAGACGTGAGGTGCCCCTGAATTTTAGTAAGGCGGGTCAAACACAGATGGCGAAACAATATTCAGTCGGTTAGGTAGATAAAATTTCTTCAAATGAATTGTTCCGAACTTCCCGATTGATACCGAGGATTGGCGATGATCAAAAAAATTCGTTTTTATTTTACATTTCTGTCAAGTCCTTCCATAAAGTGCACGCGTTGCTATGTCATTTTAAGAAATAAAATGTTGATTGTGTAAATTAAAGTCATCGGAAACAAATTATGTATTTGTTTAAATTGATTTCAAGGAGCATAATCACGAAAAAAAGGATGATTGACTCCTCATAAGCTAAGTAAAAAATATTTTATCTTACTAAATTATTTTTCTAAGTTGGTTAAGTAATTTCATATTCCCAGATTTCGTGATAACCAAGATTATGAATGGAATACAGACGTCATTTTCATCACTCAATACTCGATAACAACGAATAACAACTGCTGCGAAACTGGAGAATTGTTTTTATAATATTTACATTCATGCATTCATTGTAAAATCCCGATCCATTGCCCATCTAACTAAATTTATCAGTTTATAATAATAACTTTGTTGTAGCAATTTGTTTGTTATTATTTCGTATGTATTAGGTGTATTTATTTTTTTTTAAATAAAATATTTAACATGTGATGAAAGAATTAATTATTTTAAATTTAAATATAAGTAATAAAAATGAATAAATAAAATAAAATTCAAATTACGTGCGCGTGGTTAAAAATTGCCGACACTAGCGCCCCTATGAATGAACCGCCTTACTAATAGCAAAAAAAAGCACCGCAGTTTAACACTGAGTGTCCCTCCCGTGGGTATAATTACGCCACTGGTCCGTACCTTGACTAATGTGAATGTTTAGGCAATTAGTGTATCACATTTGTATTTCTAATTGCCCAAACACACAATGTGTTATCATATCAGTTAAAACCTTTTTCCATTGTGCCCCGAGCGTGTAAAACAATGATTTCTTTAAAAAACATTTGTTTGAATGTATTTTTTGAAAACGAGCTTCCGTACGATTCACAAAATATTCGAAATCACGTATGAAAATATCCTTGATCAATTCTGGATCCATGACCACAAGTTGCGGTTCACGACCCGCGAAAAATCCTGTAAAATGCACGCATATGAAACTCAAATGTCAAATGTCATCGTTCTATTCTTAGCACATATTATACCTGCATAAGGATATTGTTTCAGTTCTTCGTACAGTTTCAACATGTAATCGTGATTGGAAATTTTCATCAGGGCCCGCTCGCGATGGTTTCCGAAAATCAGTTTTGGCTCGAGATGCGGAACGTTGCGCCGCTTCCAAAAGTCAAATGTGCTCGTCAACCACTTGTATAAACATGTTAGTAAGACAACAATTAGAGCGAACGCAACAATCATTATTACGGTTGTGTGTGGGAGGTACTGAATCAAATTGCACTGAAATTAAGAGACATGCAAGGCATCAATTTGTAGCATGTAGTAGTTCTACACTCGAAATGTCCTGTTCACAACGGAAATAGATGGGTTCAATTAGTTAGTCAAAAAAATAGCCAGGTCGATAGGACAGTGTAACAAAAACTACAACTTTAATAAAACGTTAAAGAAAAATTATTCATAGCAAATGATTTATTATAAAAATTAATTGTTATTACTTACGTTTGTTGGTGGATTTAAAAATAATAAAGGAGTAAATAAATTATCAGTGATATTTAAATGGTATGGTTTCCACGTATTATTTAAAATATGCCATAATCTATCTACAATTTGCGGCCTCGACATTTCCAAAACAATTCTGAGCGTTAAAATACGTACCCGTGTAAAAACATTAAAAAACATTTCGAGGGCAACTTGCCATAAGAACGGCGGCGGCGGCCTATTCTCCAAAACCCAGTTTTTTAGTACAATCCATAGAAAACTAATTAGAGAGTAATGATTTGTACGCCCTTTTGGAATTAGCTAATATTGACTAAAAAGTAAAAACGTTGGGGCGTATAGAAACAAACACTTTTTAATGATTTAATTCTTTAATTTAAACTTAATTTTGAAGCTTATAGCTCAGTCGAAATCAACAATAAATTCGCAAAACATAATGTATCTCTTATTTTTTAGTATGCTGTTTGGACCCATTGGGGCTATATATTCTCAAGTTTGCAACTCCCAAAAAGTTGTGGAAACAGTTTTTTAGAGGAAGAACCATGAAAATTTTGGACTTGTTTCAGATTCTGCTCGGTATCTACTAATCTATGAATGTTTCTTCAAAAGCTGTTCTGTACGTTTTTTAAGAGCATCAAATTTGTGACAAATTAAGCACAATCGGAGCTCTGCACGTTAATGGGTTACTGAGTTACTGCATTTTTAACATAGGCCAGTTTTTTCAAAAATTAAAAATTATAGTTTTAGACCTTTTTTGGATCGAAGTTGCATCGAAACCGTTGATCCTACGAGAAGAACTTATTGGATATAATTTGTAGACAATTTAATTAGCGTTAAATTAAGTACAAAGCGGGACCTGTAAGGCTCGTAGTTCTCTCGAAATTTTAGAGAACCCATATAACAGAAAATCGCATTTTGGTGGTTACTCCAGTATTGGTGGAACGTCAAGGTTTATTTGAGGCTAGTCACCGTCGTCCTCTTCATTGCAGTTTTGCACATTTCCCCTGAGCAAATAGCACACATCGCAGAACATCTAGGCCCTGCTTTTAAGCAAGTGCAGCCACCACTCAGCACCCTTTCTTGCATTTACAAGAGAGGTGTTTTAGTAGCTCTCTGGGGGCAAGATCTTGCCAACTGGCAGTGTGGATGAGCCCAGCCGGGATCACACATGCTTAAAAATTACCTCGTAGAACAAAAAAGTGTTAAGGTACATTTTTGGGAAAATGAAATTTTACCTTTTATGTTTTGATTTTTTAAGATTTTAAGAAAACTACGAGGCCTACAGATCCCACTCTTCACTTAATTTAAAGCTAATTAAATTACCTACAAATATACATACAAGTTTTCTCGTAGGAGTAATAGTTTACTAGTATTTACTTTACAAATATACATATATACTATAACTCCTAATTCATCTATTTTTCTTCGAAAGCTATTATGTACGTTTTTAAGAGTATTAAATAATTAGCAAAACTGCAATGAAGAGGACGACGGTGACTAGCCTCAAATAAACCTTGACGTTCCACCAATACTGGAGTAACCACCAAAATGCGATTTTCTGTTATATGGGTTCTCTAAAATTTCGAGAGAACTACGAGCCTTACAGGTCCCGCTTTGTACTTAATTTAACGCTAACTAAATTGTCTACAAATTATATTATATAAGTTCTTCTTGTTGGATCAACGGTTTCGACGCAACTTCGATCCAAAAAAGGTCTAAAATTAAAATATTAAGTTTTTGAAAAAACTGGCCTATTTTCAAAGTGCCGTAACTCAGTGACCCATTAACGTACAGAGCTCCGATTGTGCTTAATTTGTTACAAATTTGATGATCTCAAAAATCATACAGAATAGCTTTTGAAGAAAAATGCATGGATTAGGAGATACCGAGCAGAATCTGAAACAAGTCCAAAATTTTCATGGTTCTTCCTCTAAAAAAATGTTTCCACAACTTTTTGAGTGTTGCCAACATGAGAATACATAGCCCTAATGGGTCCAAACAATATATTAAAAAAACAGAGACAGGTATATCATGTTTCGCGAATTTAGCTATTTTTTATGTCGATTTTGACTGGCCTATTAGTATAAGTAAAGATTGAACATATATACCTATAAAGCTTACTAATTAAAAGTTTAATAATTAGTCGTAAATGAAAGTTATTTTTGCTCTTGTGGCTGTTTGAAATCGAGGTCAAATAGTTCTGTTATATCCACTTTCGATAAAGGGTCAGCACAAGTAGATAAGATTAGCATGGCGCTTGAGGTATTTGAAATTGCCTTACTTTATGCTTTTGTGTAACCATAAAGTAAAGCTATTTTGTGTCAATTTTCCAACAATCTGCAATCGAAATTTTAAGAGAAAGCGATAAATTTTTCAGCTGAGGCCTAAGCAAGCCGTTTGCAAAATTTACAGTATGAGTAACTATGGTAACTTACATGATCCATTTTGAACAACTCATTTTTACTTTCTTTTACTACTATACATATAGTAAAGTATTGTAATCGGGTCGAATTTTCGAATTCGAGCTTTCGTCGGAAATACATGTTTTGAGGTCCCCTGAGTCCAAAAAAGTGGTTTTTAGAAACATGTCTGTGTGTGACAGCACACATATCGTAACGAAGGCTTTATCCGAATTTCACCAAACTTGGTATTTTACCTCCATATTATACCTAGTTGTGCCACGAAGCTTTTGGTTGAAATCGGTTAACCGGAAGCTCTACTTGATTCTAGGAGTTTTTGAGCTTTTTCAAATTTTTCCCAAAACGGCTCCAACCATTTTCTTTAAGCTTTCTACAGTTCTTAGACTCATTGATGCCAAAAACTTTTCTTTGAAATTTTTTCCTGGGAAAATTCAAATAGGAGTGGTTCTGGGGTGAAGGTTGGGAATTCATATATCCATATGTATATAGTACGAGCTGATCCCCGCCCGCTTCGCTGGACATAGCTAAATTGAACTGATTAATTAATAGAAACTTATAAAAGCGGCATAAAATAAAAAATAAAAATATAAAAAAGGCATTTTAGTTATGTTGACTTTAAAAGATAATAGTAATGCTTCAAGAACCGTAAATTTTCGGTAATAATAAATATCTTCGTATTTTTAAATTCCTAGAAATTTCACAATTTGCAGTTCAACCACATCTATTTCAAAGGATTTTTACCCGTAATTTAATTTTGACATACTTTTAACGTTCTTCTAAATTTAAAGATACACCCGTTAATAAGTTAATAACTTTTTTTTGTTCCAATTTATCCATACGAAACTCTACGCATTTTAATCTAATCGAACTCCTAATGACTTCACCTCTCTAAGTCAAACTCCTAATCAGGATCACTTAAGTCGAACTGTCTGCTTTGGTTATTTATTGGAACATGGATATTTATTTTTAAGAATGGAATCATATCACTGGAGAGGATTTCCTGATTACTCCAAGTTTTACTCGAAATGTATAAATAAAACTCCTCCCTCGATAATTCGAACGTTTACTGAGCCGAACTATAGATAAGGTAACCACCTATAAACTAGCTATAGGTTTATGGTTTCTGGGAATTCAACTTATTGTTATACTACTATTACTGTTATAATCTTCAAGTTTGCAAACATTAACCTATAAGCTATATAAACATTCGTTTTGCTGGACATAGCTAAATTAAACTGATTGATTAATAGAAACGTCATAGCAAAATATGAAAAAACTCATTTTAGCTATGCTGCCATAAAAGAATAAAAAATACTCCTTAGGATTCGTAAGTTTTCCAAATAAATAATTATCTTCATATTATTACTTGCCTAGAAATCTCACTATTTGCAGTTCAGTCACCTTTCAGTGGACTATTAGCTGCCCGTAATTTACGTTTGACATACGTTTTAACTCCCTATAAGTTAGGTGTATATGTTAAAATATTTTTTTGTTTCAATTCATCCCTTGTAACTCTATGTATTTTCCCCTCTTTAAATCGAAATCCTAACGGCCCCTCTTCTCTCTAAGCCAAACTCATTATTGGGATCACTTAAGTTGAACTGTATGCTTTGGTTATTTATTCTTACGGGTGTTATTTTGATACTTCGATATTTATTTTTAAGGATGTTATCATATTCACTACAGAGGATTCCCGGATTACTCCCAGTTTTACTCTCACTGAATCGAACAATGGATAAATAAAACTACTCCTTCGATAATTCGAACGTTTGGCGAACGTTGGGCTAAACTATAAATTAGCTATATTTATGATTTCTAGGAATTTAACTTATCGCGAGTTCACTGAATTAAACTGGATTTGACTGGATCAATTAAGTTCAACCATAAAAATTAAAATTTTTATGATTTAGGATATGTATTACAAAAGCTGTGTAAAACGGTGCAACTTGTAAGTTAATTTTAATTTCTTGTACTGCTTAGTCGTTTTAATTTTTGAGTCAAGCATCCGAACCGATTCCAGTTATTAGATACATGGAAAACAATTTTTTTTCAAATTTCGTCAGCCTTTATTACTGTAACGTTTTTACGGGTTCGTTGGTTTGTGTATAATGACTACGAATTTATTTCTTAACAATTGTTTATTTATTTATCTAACACTTATGCACTACAACAATGTTCACTGTCAACAATAGTCACAGTACTGTTTAAATTTCACTAGATACACAATGTACACTTTATTTAACAATGTTCACAGTTTATATAACACTGTTCACTTTAACACTAAGCACTTCGTTGGACGTTGGAGCTGTTTTCGAAAAAAATTGAAAAAGCCCCGAAACAACAAGAGTAAAGTAGAGCTTTCGGTTAATCGATTTCAACGAAAAGCTTCACGGCACAGCTAGTTATAATATGGAAGTCAAATTTCAAGTTTGGTGAAATTCGGATAAATCTTTCGATACGATATGGCTGTCACACACTCACACACCGACATGTGTGACAGCCATATCGTATAGAAAGATTTATCCGAATTTCACCAAACTTGAAATTTGACTTCCATATTATAACAAGCTGTGCCGCGAAGCTTTTTCCAGCTTTTAGTATTAATTTAGAATTTGTACCTATACTTACGGAGGAAGCAAAAACATTTCGATTTGTAACAAGTGCGTTGGGTTGTCGAATCTGTTCATGGTACGATCGGTCAATAAAACAGTATTTGGCATAAAGATTTAAGGAACAAATTGTTATTTTCGGTTTAAACAATGTGCAAGAAGTTGTTATGGCGGATAAAATAATTTTTTATATGAAGGAACGTCAATAAGAATTTTAACTGATGTAAAAAAAACGTTTTCAATGATAAATTCTACGAGATTCCCAGAACTACTGAAAAAGATCTTAAAATAATATTCAGCGGCACTTATCAATTGGCGCAAGCAGTTTGTTATCTTTCCAAAATAATAACTAATGCAGGCTTAAGCCTACAATATTTAAAATATTTTAGAACAATTATAAGAGGAAGAGTGCAATCGAAGGCATTTCAATAGAAAAACCAAATTACTTTCTTAAATATGAACCTTATGATAATAAAAAACTAAAAAAGTTATGCAGGTGTTAAAAAATACGTACTTATATGTGATTGTGGTAATGGAAATAGAATTGGTGGCTGTTTTGTACCTGTGCTGCAGCGGTTATATACTATTTATTACATGGTCTTTATAAATCAAAACGTAAAAAACGTAAGCCAGCAGAAATAATGAATAAACTTCAAACAAATTCCAAAAATATATAGACAATTACGTATATAGAAGCAGCATCCTATAGCGACTAAGCATAGGTTAAATTCAAATTCTAAATTATTATTTCCAATAAATAATACTCTACTAATTATTTTTAGTTATAACAAATAATAAAAATATAACTTGATTCAAATAATAATACTAACAATATTTGAGTATGTATGTAGGTAATCTGAGATGGAAAATAATTACAAGTAGGTATTATTTATCAAACTTTCTTTGAATTTATTATTAGTAAAAGAATGGATTAATTAAAATTCCTGCACTATTTTGTTAATAGGCCTATAAAACATTTCAAAAATTAATTTCTCTCTCAGGACCTTTTTTCTTGACGATAACCATATTATGACATATACATATATACAAGTCATAAAGCAATAAATGCATTTACGAAATGGGCTGTTTATTACAAACCTGTCCCTGGATGACCTCATTTTGGTGGTGAGCGACAACTAATTTCTTAAAGCGACTTTTTTAAAATGAAAGATGGATAATAAATGCCCTAATCGCATTTTAAAAAAAAAGGTGTCACTTTAAAGGTTGATGTAAAAAACCACCCTCAAAAAATAAAAATAATATTTTTCATCATTTATAGATTTACAAAAATTCTGAAAATAATATATATTGTGCGTTTTATCCATATCTACGTACAGTTTTAATTTCATGAAAAAATATGTAATAGTTTTCTAGAAAAAAAAATTTAACGTCTTGGGTAGTTTCCCCCGTAACTCCAATACAAGTGGGGGTAGCGGGTTAAAATTGTGCGACAATAAGTTTTTCATGAAGAGGAATCAGCACACGGAAGCATTTTTCAAAACCGTCTGGGGCACTTTTCTTATGGTTATTGGGCCAGAGCCCTTCTTCATTCTTTTGTCCAAAGGCACTTAAGACACCTAATCTATACTAATATATAAAATTGAAGAGTTTGTTTGTTTCTTTGTTTGTTTGATTGTTTGGTTAAACGGGCTAATCTCAGGAACTACTGGTTCGAATTAAAAAATTCTTATAATGTTGGATAGCCTAATTATCGGGGGAGACTTTAGGCTATATAACATCACGCTGCGACGAATAGGAGCAGAAAATCAATGGAAACTAGTGCAAAAATCAAGAAAAAAATTTCCTTTTGAGAGCGTTTGTTGCCTGTCCTGCGTAAACGGTTAAAGTTACGCTAAATCATGGAAAGCAAAATTGTTCCTCTTAAAAAGTTCTACAAAAAAGTCCGCGACGACATATGTCTATCTTTTATGGTTAGTGCGCTATAACCTTTTTAATGGTTATAAAGGTTGTTTCAAAAATAATTCATTATTTGCGAAATTGTTTTTAGAAACCTATTATTAATTCTTACCCAAATAAATACGGTTTTTAATTAAATTTGGTATGATGATAAATGACAATCTGAGTCATTTAATAGAATACTTTTTAATACGGGAAAATGTCTCATTTACTCGGGAAATTGAAAAACGGGTTGGAGAAAAAAAGTATGCATAAACTCTATTTTTAGTTGCAAATGGATTTTGGTGATATTTAAGTATGATGATAGCTAACTATGTGAATCATTATCTAGAATACATTTTATTTCGGAAAAATTTCTCATTTTATCGGGAAAATAGAGAAAACCCATGCTGAAACAAAACATTTTTATCTGATTACAATATATTTATAGTAATAACTCATAAGGTCCTCAAGGCCAAATCATAATTTTTCTGTTCATATAGTCTACTTTTTATCCAGGAAAAATGTATGTTCCCGTAGGATAGATACGTTGTTTTTCACAGAACAAAAGATTACCATAATTTTTTGCAATATGGTGGTGTAAGAGTCAGTGAATGATATGGGCTACTTTTTATGTTAAAATATTGTACCGCTCCCGTAGGATAGGCTAAAAGTAGTATCCTTCTGGAACTGTGTATTTCAAAGGAGTTTTCTAAAAGTTCATGAATAAGAGTTTTAACGAATTTTCCTCAGGAAGGCTTGATCTCTTTTTTATCAAGGAAAAATGTTCTACTCCCGTGGGATAGATATGTTTTTGTTTTTCACAGAGTTAAAGATGGACATGATATTTTGTAATATGGTAGTTGAGGGATCAAATAATAATATAGATTATTTCTTATGCTAGAATAATGCACGGTACTTAAAGGATAGCATGACAATTGCATCCTGCAGGAACCGTGTGTTAAAAAAAAAAGTTCGTGAAATAGATCTTTAAAGTTCGTGGAATAGCGTTTTAACATATTTTTCTCCTTAGGATTAAAATAAAAATTACAATTTTCACTTGAAGATGATTTTTAATTTAACATCCGAAAAATAATAATGAAAATTTTTGAAACGTTGAAATTTCTTTCATTGTTAATTTTTGAATGTCTATGATGTTTAGAAATAAGCGTGTTAAATTATATTCAAACAGTCAACAATTACTCTACTTACTCAACTTTTTCACTATTGAAAAATTTAAACTTGGCAAAAAACTCAGTTAAATATATAATACATTCAATATTTTCGATTTGAATTGCTACTTAAGGAACACAAGTATAAGTATTTTATAATATTCATAAAAACGTATAGAACCTATAAGATAGCTTTTCTATATGGCTATATGGAATATCTTCCTGGAAAAGTAGTTTATTGGATTTTCATGAACTTTCTATGAATCAAAGATCTAAAAATATCTATCAGTCTTTTTTTGTTGATGGGATGAAAGTTTCCATTATTCAATCAGTATAATTTAGATACGCTCAGTGAAGCGGGCGGGGACCAGCTAGTCTATATACATATATAAAAATCAATTGCTATTCGTTAGTCTCGCTAAAACTTGAGAATGGCTGGGCCGATTTTGCTAATTTTGGTCTTGAAATATTTGTGGAAGTTTAGGGAAGGTTTAAACGGTGAGAAACATAAATAATAAATAACGAAAAATATTAAAAACGATTAAAATATAATCTTAATGAAAACTGTGACGTCAGATGTGTTGTTTTTTAAGTTTCCCTGGTAACAATAAATTGCACGTTAGGTACAAATATTTTGTAAACAAGAATTAAATTGAAATTAACATTTTGTTGTATATAAATTGTTGTATATTTGATATAATGTATTTAAAGAATTGAGAAGTAGATGTTTTTACATTGACAAATTATATTAGACTAACTGTTATTATTTTTGATGTTGCTAAGGAAAACTAAAACAATATAACAATTCTTCCTCACGACAAAATTAATCGAAAACTTGATACACTTAATACTTAAAATTTTTCGACACTGGTATTTGAACTTTAACACTTCACAAATTATCTATATAATCAATATAGTCTTCTTGTGAAAGGGTTGTGATCTTGTCGACTGACACTCCCATAGCTTTCGACAGTTTCATTATATAATCTCTGTATCGGGCTGGGGGGTTACGTTGACGTTGAGGATGTTCTCTGTAGTTTTGAACTGGGGGTACATCTTGTATTGATATTTCATTTTCATCCGGTATATTAAATGATACTCTCCTCCCCGGTGGTATAACTGGTTCAGAGGTCATGTCCTGAAGAATTGACGGTAATGGACTTGTATTCGAAGTTGATGGCAAGTTTTCTGGTGTTCTGGTGTCTTCTGCAGGCACTGATTGGATAAATGTTGATCGAAGTTGATTGGCATGGCGTTTGAATTCGTAACCATTATCTAATTTAACTTGATAGTGGACGTTACCTAGTATTTTGATTATGTTACCGGGTTTCCAAATATTCTTATTTGAGGTATAGGTTCGAGCTAACACACGTTGACCAATTGTAAATATTCGACGTGCGGTATTTTCAACAGCTTTAGGGTAAACTAAAGGTTTAAGTGCATCTAGTTTTATACGCACTTTTCTTCCTAAATATTTTTCAGCCGGTGTTTCACCATCTTTAAGTGGTAAGTTTCGCATTGAAAATTCTATTTGTTTTACTTTTTCTGGAATTGAGTTTGGCTGGGTTTCCATTTTACGTAGTTTCTCTTTAACACTGCGGACGTTTCTCTCTGCTAAGCCATTTGAAGCAGGATGACCTGGAGCAATAAAAACTTGTGCAATACCACGCTGTTGGCAGTAAGTACGAAAGAATTCACTTGTGAAAATCGTTGCATTGTCAGAGACCATTTGAAGAGGAAAACCGTGAATTGAAAAGATATTTTCTAATAATTGACAAGTACTTTCAGAAGTTGGGCTTTGTTTTGCCACTTTAATTTCGATCCATTTTGATTTTGCGTCGACTAGAATAAGTAAATTGTAACCATTGATTGGCCCTGCATAATCTATGTGAATTCGTTCGAAGTTTGAAGTTGGCTCTTCCCAATGGTGGACTACCTTTGGACAGGGCCGTGCCTGACGGGCGTTCATTGCGTGCACCGCACGCAGGCGGCCGAAATTAAGAGGCGGCCAAATCGTTACAAGTTGTTTACTGGGCAAAAATACAATCGGTTTGTTTTCATTAAGATACGAAGTAAAAACAGTTTCTCTAATCTAATCTATCTAAAAAGAGTTTCTCAGAAATAAGAAATGTATAAAAACTGATTAGGTCGTTGTAGTATTTATATACCTAGTCATGCAGCGAATCCGAATTTTTTCGAACATTGCACGAGCGACGAGCCGAAATAGTTTTATGAAACCGGTTAATTAACCAAAAACCTTTACTATTTTCAATATCAATAAATAATACGTAAGATTTGATTTTTTAAAATCAAATAATTTTAAATTGTCACTGAGCGACACCTAGGATTTTAAATTATCGTATTCCTATGTTCTTTATGTTTGATAATTTTGTCTGTGATTATAATACCAATACCATAATTACTTTTTTTCATGTTATTATTAAAGTAAGTAAATTAATTCTATTTTGTATACCTCCCAAGTTGCAAGTCAGCCCAGATCTGCCATTGGCCACTGAGCTTTGTTATCCTAATATGTTAGTATAGATTTAAGGGTTATTCCTTGTTCTTTATGTTTGATAATTTTGTCTGTGATTATAAAACCAATACCATAATTTTTTTCATGTTATTATTTTTGTTTAAATTTTAAATAAAAAAATGTTTATTTTGTGCATTTCTTTTTCTTAAATTTCATCCAAACATATAAATCTCATAAAACCGGTTTTTAGCCGGTTTTTCTTTTCAGAAACCGGTTTTGGGAACAAAACCAATATTTTTTTTCGTTCTCGATTTCGGTTAACCAAAAACTGATTTTTTTCCCGGTTTGATGCCCTGTGTATAATAATAAACATTAAAAATTAAAGTAGTTTTTTTTAATGTTATCCTGGGGGCGGCCATACAGACTGGCACGCAGGCGGCCATATACCCAGGCACGGCCCTGTATGCCAACATAGTTAAACTTAATTTTACATATTTTGCTATGATGGTTTCGATTAGTCACTTAGTTTAATTAAGCTATGTCCAGTGAAGCGGGCGGGTATCAGCTAGTTAATTAATAGAAATTGAAAATATTTAGAGCGAATTTCTTGATACCATTGAAAGATAATTTAATTTATAGAAATTGAAAATATTTAAAGCGAATTTTTTGTACAATTCTTTTCGTACAATTTTTAGTATAGGTATATTAAAAATAGAGATTATGTTACGTAAAGGGTCTAGCCCATTAGCCATATGCAAAGTGCCCCAGGCGGTTTTTGAAAAATGCTTCCGTGTGCTGATTCCTCTTCATGAAAAACTTATTGTCGCACAATTTTAACTCGCTACCCCCACTTGTATTGGAGTTACGGGGGAAACTACCCCAGACGTTAAAATTTTTTTTCTAGAAAACTATTGAAGACTTTCATGAAATTCAAACTGTATGTAGATATGGATAAAACACATAATATATATTTTTTCAGAATTTTTGTAAATCTATAAATGATGAAAAATATTATTTTTATTTTTTGAGGGTGGTTTTTTACATCAACCCTTAAAGTGACACCTTTTTTTAAAAATGCGATTAGGGCATCTATTATCTATCTTTCATTAAAACAGTCAATAAAACAGTATTTGGCATAAAGATTTTAGGAACAAATTGTTATTTTTGGTTTAATCACTGTGCAATGTGGCTAGATTTTTGTACCATAGGTTTGGGAAAAGACTTAGGTAACTCAGAAGTTGTCATGGCGGATAAAATAAATTTTAATAAGATAACAAACTGCTTGCGCCAATTGATAACTGCCGTTGAATATTATTTTAAGATCTTCTTCAGTAGTTCGGGGAATGTCTATTAAACTCGTAGAATTTATCATTGAAAACTTTTTTTTTACATCGATTGAAAATCTAATTGACGTTCCTTCATATAAGAAATTATTTTATCCGCCATGACAACTTCTGAGTTACCAAAGTCTTTTCCCAAACCTAAAGTGCAAAAATTCAGCTATCTTACACAGTGATTAAACCAAGAATAATAATTTGTTCCTTAAATCTTTATGCTTAATACTGTTTTTATTGACCGATCGTATCATGTACAGATTTGAAAACTCAATGCATTTGTTACAAATCGAGATGTTTTTGCTTCCTTCGTAAACAAATTCTCAATTAATATTCTACTAATTAGTTTTAGTTAGGTATAACAAATAAAAATATTACTTGTTTCAAATAATAATACTAACAATATTTGAGTATGTATGCAGATATTCTAAGATACAAAATAATTACGAGTATAGGTATTATTTATTAAACTTTCTTTGAATTTATTATTAGTATAAAGAAAGGATAAAAGATCCCTGCACTATATTGTTAAAAGGCCTATTAAAAAAAAATCAAAAACTAATTTCTTTCTCAAGACTTTTTTTCTTGACGAAAACCATATTATGTCATATATACAAGCCATAAAGCAATAAATGCATTTACAAAATGCACCGACTCATGGCTGCTTACTACAAACCTGTCTCTGGATGACCTCATTTTGGTGGTGAGCAGCAACTAATTTCTTAAAGCGACTTTTTTTAAATGAAAGTTGGATAACAAATGCACATATCACATTTTTAAAAAAAGGTGTCACTTTAAGTGTTGATATAAAAAACTACCCTCAAAAAATAAAAATAATATTTTTCATCATTTATAGATTTTATCAATGTCTACATACAGTTTGAATTTCATGAAAAAGTTTTCAATAGTTTTCTAGAAAAAAAATTTTAACGTCTGGGGTAGTTTCCCCCGTAACTCCAATACAAGTGGGGGTAGCGGGTTAAAATTTTGCGACAATAAGTTTTTCATGAAGAGGAATTAGCACACGGAAGCATTTTTCAAAAACCGCCTGGGGCACTTTGCATATGGCTAATGGGCTAGACCCTTTACGTAGCATAATCTCTATTTTTAATATACCTATACTAAAAATTGTACGAAAAGAATTGTACAAAAAATTCGCTTTAAATATTTTCAATTTCTATAAATTAAATTATCTTTCAATGGTATCAAGAAATTCGCTCTAAATATTTTCAATTTCTATTAATTAACTAGCTGATACCCGCCCGCTTCACTGGACATAGCTTAATTAAACTAAGTGACTAATCGAAACCATCATAGCAAAATATGTAAAATTAAGTTTAACTATGTTGGCATAGAAAGTTATTCCTCAGGAATCGTACATTTTCTAGAGTGATAGATATCTTCGTATTTTTACCTGCCTAGAAATCTCACTATTTGCAGTTCAGTATTCTTTCAATGAATTTTTAATTTACGTTTGACATACTTTAAACTCCCTATGGCCTATAATTTGGATATATAAATTTATTTATTTTTTTTTTTGTTCCGATTCATTCTTTGTAAATCTGTGTATTTTCTCCTCTATGAATCCCTATGAATCGAACTCCTAAGGGCTTCAACCGACTTTAACTCTCAGAAACCAAACTCCTTCTAATCGGGATCACTCAAGTCGAACTGTATGCCTTGGTTATTTATTTTTACGGGTGTAATTTCTACTTGGATATTTTTTGTTAAGAACGGTATCATATTCACTGCAGAGAATTTCTTAATTGCTCCAAATATTTGTTTTAAAATATTATGTATTACAAAAGTCATGTAAAAGGATGCAACTTTTAAAAAATTTAGCTAGTAAGAGAAGGAAATTTTTAATACTAGTTAGTCGTTTACAAGTCATTCAATTGTAATTTTATCAACTCGGTTTTAATTCAATTTTGACTTAAAAAAGTTGTTCAACAAGATTATTAATTATTAATTATTCAAATTTTTGCATATGGCTAATGGGCTAGAGTCTAGACCCTTTTCAGTCTTTGCAGGCAATCGTGAGGTAATCGATTCGAATCGAGTCACACAAAGTTACATAGAGATAAATTGGAAAAAAATCAAAAAAAAATACTTATTCACGGGTATAACTTATAGGGAGTTTAAAGCAGTGATCGCAATTAGGTGGCACGCGTGTCACGCTTTGAAATTTTGCTGGCACGCGTGAAAAATATATGAAAATACTTTTGAAATGAAACTAAAATTAATTGAAAATGACTTTAAAAAATTAGAAACAAATTATGAAGAGTTGAAATATTTTCCAAATTAAAATTTTTTTTTTTGAAAAGTACTGACATAGGAGAAGAAAACCTACAAGATATTTTTGATGAATTTCGTAAAATTATATTAAGCACACAAGAATCATTTGAAACTCGATTCCTACATATTAAAAAAATCGAACATTTAATTAAATTTATCCGAAATCCTGACAAGTTAATTCCGGACAATAATTTCGGTGAATTGAGATGGTTAGACTTTGACGATTTCGATAGTGAACTGCTAGAATTCCAAGCCAGTTTGATTTGGCGCGAAAAATTTGTCGATTTAAGAATAATGGTCGAAAATCAATTAAGAGAAAATGATATAACATTTAACATGGACGATGAAGTTTTAGAGTTGTGGCGAAGTCTTCCAAATCAATTTTCATCATTAAAAAGGCTAGCAATAGTTGTATTAACAGTATTTTCTTTAACTTACTTTTGCAAATTCTTATTTTCTCAAATGAGTAATTTTTTGTAACAAAACCAGAAACAAAATGGCTAGTGACAATTCCGAGGCTTGTGTTGCTTTAAAAGTAACCAATTGAATTAATTGAATTCAATTAATTGAAGTAAACTTTTATTTATTGTTTATTGTTTATTGTTTAATTTTTAATATTTTTTTTATTTTTTCTTTGTTTAATTCTTATTATGTTTTGTTTAATTTATTTTTGATATTGAAGAATATATCTGATATTTTTGTTTCCTTTTGATTAAATATATTTAAGTTTTTTATTTAAATGTACATATATATTTAAATATAACTAAAAACAAAGTATTTAAATGAAATAAATAAAAATTAATATAAAAACGAATAAGTACATATTAATGTCTTACATTTCCATACTATTTTATTTTATGGAATAGATTCGGCACGCCGAAATAATGGTTTGAGGAAAATCATCTTTTTTGGCACGATATCTAAAATTTAACTACGACCACTGGTTTAAAGTATATCAAACGTAAATTAAGGGTAATCTACTGAAAGATGACTGAACTGCAAATAGTAAGATTTCTAGACAGAAGATAATTATTACTCTGGAAAATTAACGATTCCTTAGGAACAACTATTATCTTTTAATGCCAACATAGCTAAAATGACATTTTTGTATTTTGCTATAACATTTTCTATTAATCAATCAGTTTAATGTAGCTATGTCCAGCGAAGCGGGCAGGTATCAGCTAGTATATTTCTTAATATTAAAATACTAATATCACTATTAATATAAAGGTGGACCACCCTTATCACTTAGGGGTATGAAAAATAATTAACGTCCTATTCTCAGACCTACTGAATGTACACACAAAATTTCATAACATCGATCAAACCGTTTCGGATAAGTCTTGTTACAAACATTGTGCCAGGAGAATTTTATAATATATATTAGGTTTGTTCCATACGACTAGCTAAAGAGACAAAGAGCAAGACACATTGACCAAGAGACAAGAGTGAGTGAAGAAATGTTTCAGCTTGCAACCGCTCGGCCGCATTAGGCCGAGATGGCGAGCTACGTACATTTTCGTGACAATCGCTTATATCGACACTGATTTGGAGATGTTTAAGAACTGGTTAACCAGTTTGTAACTCAAGCGAGCTTGTCACTTATTTCTGGTCACATCTAACTTGCTATTTTCTCTTGAAAAATAAGTTGGGCTGGATTTCTTTTTGTTCTGGGGGCTTCACTTCGTAGTTAAACTCCTAATCGGAATCATTTAAGTCCACCTGTATGTTTTGGTTATGTATTTTTACGGGTGTCATTTTGGAACTAAGATATTTATTTTTATGAATAAAATTATATTTACTGCAGAGGATTTCCTTCTCCTCCCTCGATAATTCGAACGTTTACTCAGCTAAACTATTGATAATATATTAACTATCTACCTGTAAATTCACAATGGATTTATGGTTTCTAGGAATTTAACCTATCGCTATACTTCGCCGACTACGCCGACATTAATTTATAAGAATAATAAATTAGTTTCAAATCATGTCGTCTCTGCGATATGATATGAATATGTACCTACATTGTATCACAGCTGCCTGCCGATGTATGTTTTTCGTTGCGCAGCTTTTTTATAGTTTTTATTTTTTTGCTCAGAAAATCAAAATTTTTTCGGAATAAAAAGTATTTTATAGCCCTTTTTGTAATGTCTACTATCTGTATGTGAAATCTCATCCCAATCGGACCAGCCATTTTAAAGTTTGCCAAGAACACACAGGCAGACAGACAAAACTATTCGAAATAAAAAGTAGCCTATAATTTAGGTTGGAATATTTAATAACATTTTGTAAAAGTTTCATTTAAATCGATTCAGCCGTTTTCAAGTTTACCCTGGACAAACAATGTTTTTGTTGGGTTAAAGTGCAATGTAAATGCCATTTATTTTTTTTTTTTATATAATAAATGAAAATGTAGTTAATAAAACGTTTTCAACAGCACATCTTAAGTTTTTCAGATTAGATAAAAATCTCAGCTGAGAAAAATAATTCCGTTTATGTTCCCTCGCCCAGGTGAAACGTAACGTTTTCATTATGCATATAGTGTAACGAGGCGTTATATTATTTAATTATTTTTCGTAAGCGAGCTAATTCGCTGCGGACGGAGTTTTTCCATTTGTTTCAGGTCCAGTTGGAGAACCGGTGTTCTCGGGTCGTCGAGGAAAACAAGTCGAATTGGTTGTTTTGTCGGCGACTTTGGGGGGCATCGGGTGGAGGAACGCGGCCCCCGGATTCCGAGGCAAAAGGAAAAACTAAAAACGAAGACTCTGATTCCACCAACCGATGAGCGAGCCTCGCCGTCGTTAATAATTAAATTTTATTTTCAATAATTTTATTATATATTTTTGTGTTAATTTTGATTTACTTTTTTAAAAAAATAAATCTAATTTTGTTTATTAACATTAAGTAAATAGTGTTTTGATTATTTGGAAATTCATTTTCAAGCGAGTTACGAGCGAGGCGACCACCCAGGTAAGTCAAAATTCCTGTTTGGTGGTGGATCAACAACTCGAAAAATTAGAGAATCCCCGTGCCTCACACACCCAAAAACCTTAAACTTTATATAATTATTATTTTTTAAACATTATTTTTCTTTTTAATTTCCTAATGCATTTTTTTATATTTCATATTCATATTTCATTTGCATATAACCTATATATATATATATATATATATATATATATATATATATATATATATATATATATATGTATATACGAATTCCCAACCTTCACCCCAGAACCCAGGAAAAAGATTCAAATAAAAATTGTAGGCATAAATGTGTCTAAGAACTATAGAAAGATTAAAAAAAATCGTTGGAGCCGTTTTCGCAAAAATTGATAAAGCTCAAAAACCTCTAGAATAAAGTGGAGCTTACCGTTAACCGATATTTCAACCAAAAGCTTCGCGGCACAACTAGACATAATATGAAGACAAATTTTAAAGTTTGGTGAAATTCGGATAACGCTTTCAATACGATATGGCTGTCACATACAGACAAACGGACACACAGATACACAGACATGTTTTTTACAGAGACTGCTGCTGGCACACGTAGTTGACTCAATTACGCTGTATGCAGCGCCAGTTTGGCGCGAAGCAGCAACGATGAAATCGTACACCAAGGAGGTAACGTCAGCTCGTCGCCGTTCCTGTCTACCCGTCACTAGTAGATACAGGACAATTTCGAGCGATGCTGTCGGGGTCCTTTCGGAAATTCTCCCTCTGGATCTGGAAAAAGAGCAAGGCTATTCGTGAGGCTTAAAGAAGAGGAGTCGACAAGGGCACAAATTAAAAAAGTTGAGCGTCAACGCACTCTGGAAGCTTAGCAGCGCAGATGGGACGCGTCAAAAAACGGAAGATGGACACACCGGCTGTTCCCTGATATAGGAGTATGGCTAAACAGACGCCACGGCGAACTGGATTTTTACCTCACCCAGCTACTGGCGGGGCATAGCTGCTTCAGATATTACCTGCACCGTTTTCAGTTGGACAACGAGGCGACCTGTCCAACCTGCTCGAACTTCTTTGAATATGCCGAACACATAATTACAGTGTGTCCACCGTTTGCCGTGGAAAAAGAAAATCTCGTAGGGATTCTGGGTGGGGCCGTCTCACCCAAGAACATTGTCGGGATGATGCTTAAGTCAACCAGTAACTGGGTGGCGGTGGCATCGTTTGCGGCCGCCACAATGAAAAAACGCAGGATTGAGGATACGGCAAGACGCCGGCTTACAGAATCCTAAGATAACAAGACTACCTTGAGCATATCTGCTCCTTAGACCGACAGTAGGTGATTGAGTTGAGCCAAGACTCCCTTACCCGATGCAGAGGAACGTGGGTGTCGGGATTGAGGCTGCCAGAGGATGTCCGAACGATGCTGTAGGAAGTAGACGTCCGTATGATGCAGAGAGAAGAACAAGATTTTGATCCTGAACCCCTAATCACTCCGGTGGACGGGGGAAGTATGGAAATGTCAAACCCCAAAGAAGAAGCCAACCGGCTGGTAAACGGCCCCACCGAAGTACGATGTCTAGCGATGGTGCCGGTGGGGTCTTAATGTCGTAGGGTCACTTGAACAGAGTTTGCTCTGTTAACGTCCGTAAAAAAAAAACAACAAATAAATAAAAAAAACACAGAGGCATGTTTCTAAAAACCACTTTTTCGGATTCAGGGGACCTCAAAACATGTGTGTGGGGATGGATGAGGACGGATAATAGTGGACTGTATTTTAGGTGTTGGTAAATAGGATAATAAAATGTCACAAATAATTAACTGAATTTATTGTAATAATTAATTGAAACGATTGTAATGAAAATGAAATGTGTAGCAAAGAATAAAGAAGAAATAAAGATGATTGTAGAAATGTATGTTGGGATGATGCTGCTGAGAGCTCTCGAATCCGCTGCGTTTGAATGTAGAATTAGAATTTAATGTAGATCGTGGATCACTTGACTGAATGAATATGACTGACCACATGGCCGTTGAATGGCCCATGTTATTTCCTTATTTTTTGTGTATCGATCCTGGTCTGGACTTGTTTTGAATGATACAAGTTTCGACCAGGGATCGACTCAACTAACAATTAGTTCTGAACAACATGTATTTCCGGTGAAAGCTCGAATTCGAAAATTTGACCCGATTACAATGCTTCCTTTACTATCTATATATTAGGTTGATGCAAAAGTTTTGACGTTTTTTTTAAATAAAGTTTTTTATTATTGTTTTGTTAATCAATAATATCCCATCTTCAACGCGATCTCCCTGGTTGTTAGACGTGGATTGGAGACGTTAATTATGACTTAAATTGTCGTCATCAGACTTCAAAGGCCGCCCGTGGTTTATCGATTAATGAAAAATCCCCAGATCGGAATTTTATAAACCATCTTTTTGTTAGTCGAACTTTGATGACATCTGTTCCATACACATCGCAAATGTTTTTGGTTGTCACAGTTTCAGTATTACCTTTACGGAATTCATACAGTAAACTGACGTAAATGCACTTTATCGACCGACATTTTGAAAAATATAAGGGGTCTTCACTTTACCCTAGCTGGGACAAAAGTCAATAGAAAGTTCAAGGGAAGCATCCTTTATACAATAGGATCATTTCAAAACAGTTGTTCTTTGTCAGTTCCGAGAAAATTTTTTTTTTGTTGGGATCATACAAAAACGTCAAAACTTTTGCATCAACCAATAGTGGTAAAAAAAAGTAAAAATGTATGTTATTGTTATACGATTTTAAGGACTTTATTTTATAGATATGTAATTGCAAATAAATAATCTCGCTATATTATAACTATAGGACTGGAAAAAAGTTGATTATAATAAATTTTTGTATATTGATAATAATTTCATAACAAACAGTTAACAGTGCAAAACAACGGTAGAAAAAAATTGAAACTATTTATTTTTCTTCTTCTGGCTTACTTTCTTTGGAAGTTCCAATTTTTTAAATAGTAACAAAATCAATTTGGTACAGTCCAGAGAAGGAAGCCGTACCCTACCAGCACCACCCAGGGAAAAAAGTTATTTTCTTCTTTTTAGTACACTTTAAACGTGGTATCTTAAAAGGTTTTTTTTTATATTTTATTTTGCACCTAAATACTAACGCTGTAGTCAGTGTTCATAAATAAAAACGTGATATTGTTGTTGTATGATTTCAAGTCCTTTATTTTAAAGATATGTTATATAATTTAAAACAAGTAATCTCGTTGTATTTTAACGATTTTAACTATAGTGCGGCAAATTAAAAACTATATAATTTTTTCTTTCATAATGTTAGTTTCATATCATTTTTATAACAAACAGTCCAAAACAATTGGTAGAAAAAAATTGAGATTATTTATTTTTCTTCTTTTGGTTGACTTCTTTTGGAAGTACCAATTTTTTAAATGGTAACAAAATCAATTTTTTTAAACATGAAAAGATTAAGTAAATAATACCAATTAAAACTATCAAAAGCGCCAATATGGCAGCGGTCACATCCAAAGAAAAAGCTTGAAACCAATTTAAATCGAAGACAGGTGGTCGAAGATGAAAAGCACCCCTGTGCTTGATCACAAACTCGGTCCAATAACGAACCTTTTCTTGAGGTGACATTGGTTGGTCTCTGAATAACTCGGAGCGTTTTTTGATATTTTTGGAATACTTTGGGTTATTCAGCAACTCATTGACCACATTAGTAAATGAACTTTCATTAATATCTTTATGGAGTAAACCTAAACCACATTCTAAAGTGATAACGCGATTCACATTATAGAATTGATCGGCAAACATTGGAATTCCCAGCATTGGAACACCAAACCACATCGCTTCTGTGACACTGCTGAGTCCACCATGGGTGACGAAAAGTTTTATATTTGGATGAGCTTAAATCATTTTTTTTTTAAGTTTTACATTGAAAATTGTACTTTATTGAAATTAAATATTTTTACCTAAGATTTCTACTTGAGGAAACCATTTTCCAATTTTTACATTCTTAAGACTTTTTGTGGTTATTTCGTCATCCCATTTCAAAATAATTTTTTGTTTTAATTTTCCAAATGATCCCATAAGCGAACTATCTATATCAAATTTCACATGTTCATTTTTAGTGATTGTACCAAAACTTATAAAAATGAAACCATCACTGGCTGAATCGAGAAATTCTTGTAAGTCTTGTGGAAGTTTTTTGAGCTCTGGAATGTGAACTCCGCCGACTGGAATTGTGTTTGGCATCAACGGGCGTACATTCGAAAAGCTTTCGTGGAAGTTGAGAAACGTTAATGACACATTATGGAGCACCGTATAAATGTCAGGTGTGTTTGGTAAGTATTTATGGAGCACCTCGTCTTGTTTTGGGTAATAATGTGTTTTTTTGAGTATATCAATGGCAGTTATAATGATTAAATGGATCATTTGTCGAGAAAATGTCATATGATATGTTAACGGAAATAGCAAATCTGATAGGTAGTCAACTGCCTTGGGATTTCCAGTTACATCATTTGTGGCTATTGTTGGTCCTAAAGTGCTAAAAACAACTACAGGACAATCAAAATGAAAACCAAGTCCAAGAAGAGCTTCGCTGTTGAGCAATTCAATGATAACTAAATCAAATTTTTCATTTAAGAGTTTTTGAAATTTTTCATTTTGAAATATCTTTTCTGTGCATAGAGTTGATATATCATAAAATGCCACTAAACACTTCCATAAATCGTACCAATTAAACTTCTTGGTTTCGGAATATTGTGCTGTATTTGCTACAGACAAAGTATATTCTAAAATCATATGAAATTAACATGATATTGAACTATATTTCAAAATAAGCAAATATGAATTAAACTGCATACTTGCTGTAAGATCACCAAGTCCTGGAATATAAACGAAATTGTAATTTTGCACTTTTTCGTTTTCAAAAGGTGCAACCAGCGTGACCTCATGACCGACATCAGTTAGTGAACTTAAAAATCCTTTGGCGAAAATAAAATGACTTAGAGTGTGCGTAGGCACGACTGCTAAAATTTTCGATGAATCACTAACAACAATCAAGCAGCCAAATAGTAAAAAACGTAGCGTTAAATTTTGCCACATTTTGTATTCAAATTTTAAATTAATAATGACACTAAATTATGCAAATCGGATGAATGAGCAATGCTTTTTAAGACACGTAAAAGTGATTACAACTTCTTTTATAAATGCGCTTGGGAAGAAGTAAATATTAAATTAATCATATCAAATCTATTTCAGTTACAATGTATAAACGAACAAAATGTACAAAATGTATAAAATGTACAAAGTCTATCTAAGTAATAGGTTAATGTTACAAATATTTTGCTAATAATTACAAAAAAATGTTTAACTATATAAGGTGTTTATAGAACTCGGAAAATATTATCAATTGTCGAATACTATCAAATATCATCAAAAACATAAATGTGAAATAAGATCCGAGTTCATTATCATCATTCTATATGCCTTGGTTGTTGACTCTAACAACAAAAGAAGTGAGACCTAGATGGGTGCCAAGTTCAATGGTCTGTCCTAAAATTTATTTATATCAACATAAAATAATTTATGACAAATTAAAATATCATTTCTTCCTATAAGGAAGAATAATGTATGAAGCCTAAGGTCTGACTTGAGTAGTTCTCATATGAATTTACGATAGGCATCGATAGAGATGAGTGGCGATTCTAAGAGCGTCTAAGAATAGGAGAGCTATTTTTAACCGACTTCAAAAAAAGGAGGAGGTTCTCAATTCGACTGTATTTTTTTTTTTTTTATGTTTGTTACCTCAGCATTTCCGACTGGGTAAAGCAATTTTGGTGATTCTTTTTTTATTTGAAAGCTAGTGCTTCTCGTGTAGTCCCATTTTAATTTGAGGAAAATCTTAAACTTCTAAAAAGTTGAAAACTAGGGGATGAAATATTAACTTCTTATTGGATAGCTCGATTTTGATAATTCTTTTTTTATTTGAAAGCTGGTGCTTTCCGTGGGGTACAGTTATAATTTGAAGGAAATCTTCCTCTTCTAAGGGGTTGAAAACTAAGGGATGAAATATTGACTTCTTATTGGATAGCTAGATTTTGATAATTCTTTTTTTATTTGTAGAACACAATTTTAAATTAATCTCCTATCCATTTTTTATAAAAAAAAACTCCACTCATTAAGGGTTAAAAATTAGAGATGAAATAATATTATACATTTTTCCTGGCTAACCCGATTTTGATAAATTTTGTTTCTATTACGTACAACGTACCTTTAAATTGTTCACATTTCAATTTGAAGAAAAAAATCTACCCCCTAAGGATGAAAATAGGGGATGAAATAGTAACATTTAACCGAATGTTTATAATTTTTTTTCTGTTGGAAAGAATAATCCACTTAGTTTTCTTATTACATTTAAAAGCAAAAAATTTCAACTCTTAACAAAAAGGGATGATGTAGTAACTTTTAATATTAAACGGCGCTGCCTCATATGAGCAGCGCGTTTGGAAGGTTAACCATTTTCAAGAAAATAAAATCAGTTATTAAACTTCAGATCACTAAAACGCGAAAAATAAATAAATATTATAAAAAAATGAAAAACCGACTTCAAAATATATAAAAATTCTTAAATAAAAAATGCACTAAATAGTAACAAAATAATGGCGTATCCTTGCAGTATCTACAACTTACAAATTATTAGGATGATACAATGTACAACTATTGTTATTTTTGGAGTTGGTGTCAGTCAAGAAAATAAATATTAATGGTAATTTGTAAAAATTGTAAAAAGGTTTAGTTGGTAATTGGTATTTTGTAGTTTAAAGGTCGCTAGATATTGTTACAATACGAGTATATTGTTTAAAAGTTCATTTGAAAAATAATTTTCATAAGGTATTCTCGTTTTGTGCTAAGTACCAATATAGTCGTATTTCTTTGGCTGACACCAACTCCAAAAATAACAATAGTTGTACATTGTATCATCCTAATAATTTGTAAGTTGTAGATACTGCAAGGATACGCCATTATTTTGTTACTTTTTAGTGCATTTTTTGTTTAAGAATTTTTATTTATTTTGAAGTCGGGTTTTCATTTTTTTATAATATTTATTTATTATATTTGTTTGGATTTACTTCGTTTGTCATTATTGTCAATTGCCGATCCTATAAAAGGAATTGTAATTCAAAGGGTAAGGCAGTCTTTATCTAAGAATTGGGGAGTGAGAAACGAAGCCACATGGGTTTCAAATGTAATTGTTATATTTAAATATTGATTGTTGCTCCAATTTTGTGATAATATATCGAAGTGAAATTAAATAAACCAGTGAAATATATACAGTCCACTATTTTTATAACCAACACTCACAACCCGAGGAAGATACATTTTAGGTCCATCGAGGAATATATATTTGATCTCTGACCAAGAAACAATATTAATTGTCGATTTCTTAGCGTTTGATAGCTGAATAAATTAGATATATTTAATTCTTGGTTTTTATTCGACCAATCAAGGTTTTAGCGTGTGAATCAAGGCTTATTCAGGCTGATATCTTGATTGGCCTAAAAGAAACCGAGAATAAAATAGCTCTCTTATTTATAGACGCTCTTAGAATGCGCTCATCTCTAACGATGCCTAAAAATGCTTTAAAATTCATATGAAAATTAGCCAAGTCCTTAGGCTTCATACATTTAGCCTTACTTATAAGGAGAAAGGATATTTTAATTTGTTATAAATAAATTTTAGGACTGACCATTGAACTTGACACCCATTTAAATCACTTCTTTTGGCGTTGAAGTCAACAACCAAGGCATACTTAGGTATATCATAACATTGAACTTGGCTCTCATTTCACATTTATGTTTTTGATGGGATATCATTTCTTTCTGTACAGAAATTACCGGTGCGCCATGATCCAAAATACCTATTATATAATTACTAGTTGGTCCCCGCCCGCTTCGCTGACCGTATCTTAATTATACTGATTGAATAATAGAAACGTTCATCCCATCAACAAAAAAGACAGATAGATATTTCTAGATCTTTGATTCATAGAAAGTTCATGAAAATCCGATAAACTACTTTTCCAGGAAGATATTCCATATAACTATCTAGAAGAGTTATCTAATTGGTTCTATACGTTTTTATGAATATTATAAAATACCTATAAGTACTTGTGTTCTTTAAGTAGCAATACAATTGGGAAATGTTGAATGTATTATATATTTAACTGAGTTTATCGCCAAGTTCAAATTTTTCAATAGTTCAAAAAGTTGAGTAAGTGAAGTAATTATTAACTTTTTGAATATAATTTAACACGTTTATTTCTAAACATTAAAGACATTCAAAAACTAACAATGAAAGAAGTTTCAAAAATTTTCATTATTAATTTATCAATGTTATCGGATGTTAAATTAAAAATCATATTTTTTTTTTGGAGTGATTGTGTTAAAACGCTTATTAAGCAAATTTTAGAGAAAGCTTTTTTAAAAACACGATTCCTACAGAAACAGTACAATTGTTATGCTATCTTTTGATAACCGTGCATTATTCTAACATACGAATTAATAATCTGGATTATTCTCTGACCTCTCAACTACCCTATTGCAAACAATCATGTCAATCTTTTGCTCTAGGACAAATAAAAACATATCTATCTTACGGGAGTAGTACACTTTTCCTGGATAAAAAAGAGATCAGACCTTCTTGAGGATAATGCGCTAGAACTCTACTTTACGTACGTTAACGAAACTTCTAATAAATACACGGTTCCTGTAAGATACAATTGTCTTGTTATCCCACGGGAAGAGTACAATTATGTGTATTTTTTGTTCTATGAAAAATAAAAACGTATCTAGCCCACGGGCCTGTACATTTTTCCTGGATAAAAGGTAGACCAATCCTTCTTGAGGAAAATTAGTTAATACGCTTATCCATGAACTTTTACGAAACTCCTTTTAAACACTCAGTTCCTGAAAGATACAATTCTTATCCTATCCTAAGAGAACCGTGCTATATTCTGACATAAAAGGTAGCCTATATTTATTCTCTGACTCTTAATTAACCACCACATTGTAAGAAATTATGATAATCTTTTGCTCTGTGAAAAATAAAAACATATGTATCCTACAAGAACCGCACATTTTTCCTGGATAAAAATAAGAATGTAGGATAAGAAATATATTTTTTGATTTGAGGACATTATGAGTTATTACTATTAATACATTATAATCAGCTAACAACGTTTAGTTTCAGCATGATTTTTCTTTACACCAGTTTTTCTATTTTCCCGTTTAAAAATTTCCGGAAAATTGGTTTGGTGGAACATACTTTAAAAAAATATAATCCGCACTAATATTTGGGTAGCGATCACTAATTTTATTTATTATTAAGCCTGCAGAAATATTAACTAATATATTTGATAAAACTGCTATTGTTACATCGATTGAAAGTGACAGTGATAACGATTAATTAATTGAAAGGATGTATATTTTTTTTAAACATTTTGTGTAATTTGATTCTTATTTTACAAAACTTTTAAAAGAATTAAAAAAAAAACTATAATTTTTTTTTGAATTTGTTGTCTGTCTTAATAAAATTAGTGATCACTACCCAAACATTAGTGCGGATTATATTTTTTAAAAGTATGTTCCACCAAACCGATTTTTCGATATTTTTTCCGATAATTTTTGTGATAAGTAGTTACTTAATAGATACTTAAAATATATTTTTTTGGTGGGTGTCAACTAAGAGGGAGGTATAAAAACAGCCCCTTAAATATTTCAATAATTTTTTTGCCACTAAAATATTTTTATTGAAGCACGAAAAAAATATGTAATACAGAAATTGTTATTGTACATCTTTTTCTGAAAAAAAATTGAGTTATCTTGATTAGTTTCGGAGAAAAAAAATAATTAAGTTAAGAGTTGTAACCCCTCTAACTCCGATAATAGAAGGTGTAGCGGTCTAATATCAAGTATACGTACTACCCCCACCTAGAGGTATATTTGGATAAGAACAAAATAAACGTCCGATCAAAAAAAACCCTGGGCCCGCTGGCTTATCGTTAAACGGCTAAACCCTTTCTAGTAAATTTTGAATAATTATTGTCAAAACTTCGTTCCAAAAATCACCGCATTCACAAAATTTAACTCTTGTAAGAAATTGGAGTCGTGGTGCTAATATCCAATTTTTTTCGAAAACTAAACGAAAACTCAGAAAATGTTACAATTCATTTTCGTTTTATTTTTGCGAGATCCATAAAGATCCGTTGTCAAATTTAGGCGAATTTGCTGATGATACAGCGATAATGGCTGCCCATGAGGATACTACCATCGCAGTGGCTCACCTGCAACATCACCTTAATCCGATCGAATCATGGACAGAAAAGTGGAAGATCCGATTAAACGAAACTAAATCGAAAGGCGTGGAAATTAATGAGTGTGAATCGATGAAATACCTCGGACTCCACCTCGACAAAAGGCTCACCTCGAGACTACATATAACCAAAAAACGCACCCAAGTCCTGCAACGATTTAAACAATTGCACTGGCTGATGGAACGCAAGTCTAAACTATCGTTGAAAAACAAACTTCTACTTACAAAGCAATAATCATACCCATTTGGTCATATGGGATTGAACTATGGGCCTATGGATAAATCGAATATCCGTACACTTGGCTATAGGGATATGGATTATGAAAATGTGGGGAATTTTAAGACGAACCAAACAAGGTAAATAAAATTAGGTGGTGCTATTTAAAAAAAAATCATATTATGCACAATTTAGCACGTGTTGCTTTACGATGCACTTTGAGATACTTGGTAACAAAAATTGATTAAGTTTTTGATAAGCATGAATGTAACAGCATCTTCGAGCTCTCAAACGAGCCTATGTCGAGCTTCCTACACAATTTAATATGGGATTCACGGACCTTTTACAAGATGTCCGTTTGCTGCGAAATTTCCAATAAAAGTCTTTCTTCTCGAAAACCGTAAGGTTTAAATTTTTATTCAATCGAGATATGTAAAAAAAAATAGGGCATGCCGTTTGAAATAACGATTTTAGTGTCGATTTCCGGTTTAACGGGAAATGTCAGAAAACAAAAAATATTTTAGGAAGGTAGCTTCAATCTAGTTAGGCTTCAATCTCAATTTGTAGATTCCTATTATTTGACGTTCTAATGACCAGACATGTTGCGACAGCCTGTATATGCCAGCACATTATTAAAAACCGAATAGCTATTCGTTTATACATTGTAACCTAAATATATTAGATAAGAAAATTTTATAATTGATATCTCTTCAGAAAAGAAGTTGCCACCATTACGTGTCTTCAAAAGCATTCCTTTTTTTTATTTTTTTTTTAAAGTGTTTGCATCCGTTACGACTATTATAATATACACTACTGTATAAAATGGATTAAAATACCATGAAGTACATGTATATTAATATTAAAATAATGGTAGTTATGGAAAAGCATTCGACATTTATCTGATAAACATAATTTAGTGTAAATTTCAAATGTTTTAAATTTGAATACAAAATGTGGCAAAATTTAACGCTATGTGTTTTACTATTTGGCTGGCTGATTATTGTTGGTGATTCATCGAAAATTTTAGCAGTCGTTCCTACGCCCGTTGTGAGTCATTTTATTTTCGCCAAAGGATTTTTAAGTTCACTAACTGACATTGGTCATGAGGTCACGCTAGTTGCACCTTTTGAAAATGAAAAAGTACAAAATTACAATTTCTTGGAAGAACTTGGAGATCTTGCCGCAAGTATGCAGTTATACATATATAATATATTCGACAACTAAAAACGGAATCATTTTTCCCAGCTAAGATTAAGATCTAATCTAAAAAATTACTTAAGTGCTTAAATCTTTTGTTTGACAAAATACAAAAAATCTATTTTTTTTTTAGTTTAATAATCAATTAGTAATTATTCTGAGCTAAACATTGTCAATAGCTGCAAGTTAAGTGTAGCCTAATTACACAAATACGACACAAACAAAATTTTAAATAATCAAACAACGGAAGTGGTCATTGTTTGAATATTTAAAATTTTGATTGTTAGATTTTTTCTATTTATTAGGTCTTGAAGTTGATGAAATAAATAAAATCAATCCAATTTTTTTTTCAAGTAACACAAAATATGAAAACTTAGTGGTCATATTTTGAACGAAAAAAAGAATGACTTTTACCGTCATTCTGTGGTTTGTACGTACATTTAATCTGCAAACGAATATAGATTTTTTTTTTATTTATCCTGATGATCCTAGTCAGGACACAGGAACAAAATTATTAAATTATTGCATTGTCATCATCCCTTGACCCGTGTGCAAATTTTCAAGTAAATCAGACTTCAAGAAGTAGGTGAAAATTACGCTGAAAGATTCCTTTACGTTCATACATACAGGTCTTAAAAATAAATATCTTTGTTCAAAAATGAGGCCCGTAGGAGTAAATAACAAAAACAGACAGTTCGACTTTAGTGATCCCAATTAGGAGTTTGGTTAAGAGAGGTGAAGCCGTTAGGCAGAGCCCGCAGAACAAAAAGAAATCAAGCCCAACTTATTTTTCAAGAGAAAATAGCAACTTAGATGTGACCATCGCGTTGTTTTTATTACCAAAAAACTATATTCTTAATTTTCAAAGTATTTAAGCAAGATCTATAAGAATCCATTGTCTAATCTTGGAGCCCGGGAAATAGCAGACTTGCCGATAAGACATAATGGACTTAAAATAATACTATATCCTAGAATAATGAACCTAAGACAACCAAATCTGATACCTCAGATCTTAAGATAACACATTAAATATTTTCACAATTTTCACATTCTTAAGACCGTCCGTGAATATTTCGTCATCCCATTTCAAAATAAATTTTTATTTTAATATTTCAAATAATGCCATAAGCGAACTTTCTATATCAAATTTCACATGTTCATTTTTAGCGACGGTACCAAAACTTATAAAAATGAAACCATCACTGGCTGAATCGAGAAATTCTTGCAAGTCTTGTGGAAGTTTTTTGAGCTTTGCAATGTGAACCCCCCCGACTGGAGTTGTGTTGGGCATCAACGGGCGTACATTCGTGGGAATTAAGAAACGTTAAGGAAACATTATGGAGGACTGTATAAATGTCAGGTGTGTTTGGTAAGTATTTATGGAGCACCTCTGCCTGTATTGGGTAATAATATATTTATTTTAGGACCTCGATAACAGTTATAATGATTAAATGAATTATATGTCGAGAAAATGTTATATGATCTGTAAACGGATACAGCACATCTGAAACGTAGTCAACTGCCTTGGTATTTCCTGTTATGTCATTTGTGGCTTATGTTACTCCAAATATGCTAAAAACAACTACAAGACAATCAAAATGAAAGCCAAGTCCAAGAAGAGCTTCGCTGTTGAGCAATTCAATGATAAATCAAATTTTTCTTTCAAAAGTTTTTGAAATTTTTCATTAAAATTGTTTTTGTACTTAGAGTTGATATATCATAAATTGCCACTAATAATTTC